>CM077344.1:5745728-6345728 GCA_039655645.1 Ammopiptanthus mongolicus | reverse complement strand
CAACCAAACGACTTCCGAATAATTTTTCCCTTAACTGCTGTCCTTCACACTAATGCAACTAACGACTATATGGACGCGATCACGACGCGACATCCCCAACGGATCAAGGTGTCCCAATCATCACTATGCCACCCCCATAAAGTAGGGTTCGGTCTAAAGCCCGCAGGCCCAAATCGTCTCATGGATACAACATATTCCCCCGCCCGCAGGTCAGGTCGGAATATTCGCCCGTCAACAACGCAACTTATAGTAACGACATGTTCCCCCGCCCGCAGGCTAGGTCGGAGCATTCGCCCGTTCGTTAACAACTCAACTTTCGGTAACGACATATCCCCGGGCCCGCAGGCTAGGTCGAGATATACGCCCATCCGTCTACAATTCGACTAACAGGTACGACCACATCCCCGCAGGTAAGATCGAAATCGCCCCTACGCCAAACTAATCGGTACGACCATCTCCCGCAGGTAAGATCGAAATCGCCCCTACGCCAAACTAATCGGTACGACCATCTCCCGCAGGTAAGATCGAAATCGCCCGTATGCCAACACAGTGATGAATAACAACTATGCAACATGAATCTCACTGACTCATCTTAGGATTAACACTTAGTGCCTCAACCACGACTTATATGCAACCACGACCAACTTTCATCCGGATTAACCAATATCAACTCGCATCACAACAACAACTGATCAACTATATCACTAGGTTGAGCACTACGACATATATATATAACCTCGACTTTCTCACCACACATTCATCACCCGATTTATCAGAAATCAATGCCTAGTTCTACTCAGACATCAACAGTCACAACAACATATACACAACATCAAAATCAACTTACAGATAAGTCATGTTTAATCAATCATAAGCATATAGTAAGCATAACATATATCACATATATCACATTAAATACCAATCACAGAGCATACATCCTTGATATACGGTAATATACGGTAAAATCAACCTAACGGTCAAACCACCTCTAGTAGGGTTTGGGTCGCCCTACGCATATCAATATATATTATTTAAAGCTTGCCTCCCCAACGATATTGTGGTTCTTTCCCTCACCTTTGTGATTTTCCCGAGAGATTCCGAATGCGACTCCGCAGCAGTCAATCGAGTGCGCGATCGAACGTTCGAGTCCTGTCGGATTATATACAGTAAAACACAACCAGAAATTAAAATAATGAAACCATAATCTACCTAATCTCTAGGATTAGCTACTGCCCTTAATTAATTAAGTAGGCTAGGGATATTGAAATTCTACCAACTCTTGGATCAATGATCCTTAAGCATACCTAATGCATAATCAATGATCAATTATCAAAGATTTGAACAAAAACCCCTTAAACCAACAAAGTAGGGTTTCGGCCATCACCATGAAAAATAGGTGAGAGTTTGATTTGGCCTCCTAATCACTTGGATTACATGATTAAGGGTTGAAATATGTGAAATCAAAAACAATGAACAACAAAACCCATTTTCCCCTTTAAGCACCCATTCGGCCTTCCCTAGGAAAATAGGCTAGAGATTTTATTTCATTACAAGCTCTTGGATTATGATATTAGGAGATGATACTAGCTCATAGGAATTGGTTTGGTCTCAAAATGATTTTTCAACAATTTTCTAGAGATTTTTGAAGTTTAGATCTAGAAATTGCAATTCATGAAAATAAATGGAGAAAATAAAGATTAAGAGCTCAAGGATGAAATCTATACCTTCTAGGTGATAGAGGAGGATGAGAGGAGCAACTTTGCTTCACAAACGTTCTTGAAAAAGCTTGAGGAAGCTTGAGAAAAATGAAGTTGAAAATGGAGGAAGAAAAGAGAAATGGAGGAGAAGAAGAAAGAAGGAAGAAGAAGAAGAAGAAGAAGAAGAAGAAGAAGATGAAGGTGAAAGAGGAGAGAGGGAGCTCGAAATTATGGAGAGAGAGTGAGGTGAGTCATGCAAATTTAGATATTTTCATTTGAGGTAACTTAAGAGTTAAGAAAAGGGTAAAAAGGTATTTAGCAAAAAGACCAAGGGCAATTTGGTCATTTCGCGTCCCGATATTTTGAAAATCCTCACGACACTTGTAGGAGTCCCCAAATGATTTATCATAGCTCTGGTATGAAAATCATTGGCTCAAGGTTCTCGAAAAATCCTAAGACAACTCGAATCGTCTACCCGATCGATTTTCTGCCCGAATAGAAAAATTTCATTTTCTAACGTCAGGCCGAACTTTTTCGAAAATATAGGAAACGTGATTCTAAAACTAACTGTCTCGTTCACGGATCCAAATTAGGTCTCGATAGCAGTAAAGCACTACTGTCAAGCAAAAACGCAGACCAGGCTCCGTCTGAGTTTTCGACTCAAAACTTAACCATAGCTTCCTACGATAGCGTAGAGCGTGACTATGGCCTCGGAATAATTTATTTAATTTTCTGGACCCTCTAATAAAATAAAATTACTTAAATACTAGTTAAATAAAAAGATTAAAAAAATCGGGGTGTTACAACATACGTATCAAACGAATCATCAAGGCAAGGCAATGAGGATCCTAAGGCCAAGTATGAAAACAATTACGCAGATCTAGACCCTCTTCATCCTGTCCAACATCATCCCCACTAGTCACACCTCGGATATACCCATGTCTAAGGCTTACTTGATATATTGCATTATGCAAAAATGTACTGTGGACATTGCAACCATCATCTCTGATGAGTTGCATCGCTTTGTTCTCTCTACTCCCTCTCAAAGGGCTGCTGCTTCAAAACCTCTCGGCTTCCCTGCATTGATTACAACCCTATGCAAGCACCATGGGATGGTCATTCCAAATCATCCCCAAGCGAAGCTGAAACCCTCCATGAATGCAAAGTTCATTCAGAAAAATTGTGAGAATCCTCAAGAGGGAGTTCAAGGACCAGCACCTCCACCAAGAGTTCAGCCACCAACTGTGTCCCCTATGGAGACACGCCTGACTGCCCATCTCATGCACATTGAGCAGCAACAAGCTGCTAATCATCGAGTGTGCACTTCTCTGAAATGAATCTTTCTACAGATTCAGCCTTCATCAACAACAAGGGGACACCAATCCCTTCCCTTGGCCCACCCCAGCGGCTTTTGCTACTTATGTTTCTTGGCCTGGGGACAGCCCCAATTTTCCGGAGGGGATGGGTTATGAAGAACCTGGAGGAGATCATCAAGCAAAGGGATCGGGACAAGCTGCTGAAGCTGGAGAGGCTGGAGATAATGATGGAGATGATGGTGATGATGATGGTGGAGTTCAGGCTGCTCATGATCTAATGGACCAAATCTTGGGAGGAGATGATGATTGAGCACCATCATTGTGACTTTATCGCTTTCTTTATTTTTAGTCATCTATTTGTTTTAGTTTACTTCCTTTACTTTCAGCATTTTAGTAGGACTATTAATTGGGTTTCGTAAAAAAAAAAAAAAAAAAAACTGATTTGGAAATTGCATGGTTTTTGAAAAATCAAATTAATTGCATGTTTGGGTTGTTAAAGAAAATTGGCATGTTGGATTCAAAGTCATAGAAATAATGGTTGTACACGGTGCATAAAGATGTACCTTTTGCATGATCCAAGTGGAGGATTAATGATAAACAGCATGAAGTTGTTTGAAATCAGGGAATACATAAAACCTAAGCCTTTGAGAGATGAGTGCATCCTAAACAGTTGAATTGAGAGCCATCACTGTGTTACACTATCGGTTTTATTTGAGTCTCTTTTTGTCACTACATAAGGGATACATGGAAAGGATCAAGGCATGTTCCTTCTTGAGTAAAAATCACTTAGCCAAAGAGCCAACCAATAGAAATATCCTTTGCTTACCCCATTTGAGCCTTAAAAGAAAAATTTTTCTTTCTTGAATATAACCTAGAAGTTAAAAAGAAGCAGAAAAACAAAGAATCTTGCCCATGCCTAATAGGATAAAAGAGCATTCATGGTCATGGTTGTATCTAGATTGGGGAAAGAAAGTTACTGTTTGGTAAAGTGAAATGCAAGTTGGGTGTGATTGTGATGAGCAATAGTGAAAAATCATAGATTCCCCCCTCATTCTCTTTCAAAAAAAAAAAAAAAAGTTAAGAAGAGACAAATAAGAAAAGAAAAGAGGGACACTATGGTACAGCACACAGAAAAGACAATGGTTGAGAAGTTGGGTGATCTAAAAAGGGGAAGTGAGCATGAGATGTGTTGTAAATTGTGATTGCTCTCTTAGCCGTTTAGGCATCCCTTACTTATCTAGAAAAACCAGATTTCCTTGAAGCCCAGCCACATTACAACCCTACAAAGACCTTAGTGATCCATGATTCAACTTATAAATGTGACATTTGGGAGACAGGTAACAAAATTGATTTTGTGTGGATTCAGTGCCTGGAATGAGAGAAACACTCACCTTACTTTGGTTATTATGAGAGATACACTTTTGATGTGAGGATAGTATTCCCTGATTGATTGACAATGGAATGTATGTTTGTGAATTCTCTTAATGGTATTGCAATTGCATCATAACCATGCTTTCATTTGTGGGCACCATGTATCTATCTTTGGTTTGATCAATGCAATGTTGAAATCTCATGCAATAGGGAAGTTGAGAAATGAAAAAAAAAATTTGATTGTTCATAAACCATGCTCATTTGGTGAAATTGAGCTGGTCATGTTTGATTCTTTTTGGAAGATAAGGACTTTTGTTTGAGGATAAATAAAGTTCTAAGTTGGGGGAGTTTGATAAGTTCCACATTTGACTAATAACTTTAGAAATTTAAGGTATTTATCGAACTTAAATGGGTAAAATTTAGTCACTTGACCCCCAAAAGATTAATGTGTAAATAGTTTGATCAATAGAAAATATATTGTGAAGTTATTTAGAAGATTATATCTTAAATCTCTGTTTTGTGTATACAGGTGAAGAAATGAGAGAGTAGAAGATTTTGAAAAGCCTTACAGAGCCCAAGCTGGAGAAATTTCGCTTAACGGAATTTCTGTCGCTAAGCGAACATGTCCCAGGTGATCAGACAGATGATCATAGACGGGTGATCCCACAGATGGGTTAAAGATTCGCTTAGTGAAACTAAATTCGCTAAGCGAATTTGTCCCAGGTGAGCAGACAGATGATCACAGACGGGTGATCCCACAGACGGGTTTTGAAGATTCGCTTAAGCGAAACTGAATTCGCTAAGAGAATTTATCACAGCAGCAGGGAAGTTTGGAAAATCAAATTCTCTTAGCGCAATCATCTGCGCTAAGCGAATACCTTTCTTCCACCCGAAGAATTCTTCATTCGCTTAGCGAATTTTTATGGGCTAAGCGAATTAATCATTTATTGGTTGCCCTGTTTTGGAATTCTGGGTGATATAAAAAGAAAGAAAAGGGCTCCCTCTCAGACACACTCTCTTCTCTCTGATTAAGGAACGAAGACAGAAGCTGCTTCACCTGTTCAACCATTGAGGAGATTCATTCTTTCACCTTTTTGTTAAAAGCTTCCATGGAAATGGACTGCTAACTCCTCTCCTATTGGGATTGAATGTAATCAACTCTTATTTATGTATCTATAAGAGATTCTAGTGTTTTCATATTAATCTCTGTATTGGTTTATTGCTTCTAATATGTGTTTAATGCTTGGTTTGGCTTGATCAACCATTTCATGATCTTGGATGTTTGACTAGGTTGGAAAACTGGTTTTACATCTGAACTTGTTAGAATCAACTGTAATATTAAGTCACTAGGAATAGGATTAATGTTACAATCTTGTTTACCTGAACTTAATGCTTTTGATTAAATCACTTGATTGAGGAATCATCATGTATTTAATTCAAATGATCAATTCAACTTTAACTAAGGAATTAATATAGTTGAAGGATTTGGTAAGATAAATCAATACTAGATTTGATATGGAAATGCGATGAATCAACTAGATACCGCTAAACGGAGTTGATGAAATTCAATCCCAATGCCTTTAAGAATTTGAATCACAATCTTTTAATCTTTGTTCATGTTACAAGTTTAAAACCACATCAAAATTCTCTTTACACTTCACCTTAGTATAAGAATAGTTGAATGGCTTGTTAATATTATCAAATCCCTGTGGATACGACCCTGATACACTGTATTAGGACTACTATAACGCTTATTCACTGAAAAGGCTTATCAGCATGTCTCTGTAATTGTTTTAGGTGAGGGATTGATGATTTCTTTCTGAATTCAATGTAAGTATACTTCGTTATCTCAATCCAATCATTTCTTCTTAATTGAGTGAATTCTTCTGAACTTCATGCTTTTCTTAGATTAGCTACCTAAGAATTGATGTTAGATTTGATTTCGCAATTGGAAAATTGGTTGTTGAATTCGAATTGAAGTAATTTGCCATGATTATCGAGATCCTAAAGATAGGACTAGGTAATTGTGAGATCTTGTGAATTCTTGTGATTAATGCTTGATTTGAATTAAGAAGATCTAAGGAATTAGGGTTCTTAGGGTGAATCAAAGGAATTAGGTGCCAAGGAATTGGGCTTAATGTAAAACAGTGAATTCGATCTGAAATTGAGTACACTTTCATGGATTGAGGAAGTTATGCTTGCATAGGAAGAGGAATGGAAGAATTCTACCCTAACCATAGTGATCTTACTGCACTCTCCCTAACTACTTTACATGTGTTTGTTGTTACTGCATTTGCAAAGTAGTTTACTGTATTGATTCATGTTATTCCACTGCATATTTGTTTGTTTTATGCATTTACAATTTGTGAGTCCAAATAGTGATAACTTTGTAGTACTAGTTGATAGTTGAAACGCAATCCTCGTGAGATCGACAACTCTACTTATCATTCTATTACTTATCACGATTTGGTGCACTTGCCAATTTGTTAACAATTACCTTCCTTGCTTTTCAAGAAAACCGAATGATACGAAAAGGATTTCGTAGCTTTTGTACGAAACGTTTTGATAAATCAATTTCACTCACTCCTCTCTCTCTTCCACTTTTCCCTCCTCCAATGATTTTCTTTTTTTCTGTCTCTTCTCACACTTATCCATGCTTTTCGTTTGGCACCAAATAGTGCCACTGATTGCTTTTTTGGTTTAGTCCTTTGATATTGTATCGATTTCAATATTCACTCCTTATTAAATGTTATATGAACTTAAAGCATTACCATCTCATAATGAAACTACTTTAGAGCATGAGGCTTCTGATTTTTTTTTTCTTCCCCTTGGTCTCATTTGCTAATGCATATGCAGGAAAAAACATATGTATATACAAAATAATTTCAAAATAACAAATACTACTATATATATTAAACAACATAACCCCCATTGGACAACAAGGGTATTTTCACTAATTTTCTATAAAATTATTATGATCCCAAGAAAGTGGTACGGTACTACGGTCCACATAGGATTGGTAATGGCTTACAACATATATACGATAAAATGGCAGAGCTGCAGGGGCAGACAGTGGCTGCATGACTGTTCTTGCATATTGACCCAAAAGAGTCGTACGTAGCATCGGTAATTGCTTTGATTACCATGTCATGTTACAACATACGAAGACATGGCAGAGGCAGAGAGTGGTTGCATGACTGTTCTTGCAGATTTGCCTCTTGGCTTTCCTCTGCATCCTATTGTATATGGACTAACCAACATATCAGTATTTATTTCCCCTTCTTAATCGATCATTTTGCTTTTCTTTTATGATGTTATTCCAGCTATTGTAACCCTGTAACGCACCCATCTTCATTACGGAGGAGTATTACTTTCACTCTACCATACTAATCAACCATTAAAGTAACTGGAACCTTTGGAAACGGGTTTGTCTAACGATCGATAAAACTTAGGTGCATGTAATTACTTCATATATGTATTTTAGATGTTGTTTTTAATGGTAATATAACGATAATTATTACACATATTATATTTTCATTAATAACTGTTATACATGTTTTATTCCTATTGAAAAATAGTATCTAAATTACCTATAAAATTATACCTAAATTTTGTCATTTGTCTAATACTACTTGTATATTTGTATTTGGATTCTTTTCTTTCTTTCTTTCTTTCATGTTTTCTCTACATACAAAAATAAAGTTGCTTTTGTCTCTTTCTCTCTCATAACATGAGAGAAAACATGAGATAATCAGAGAGAGGTTCCAAATCCCTTATCTTTCTTATAAATTAGCTATGTAAAAATCAAACACTATATTTTTTTTTTTGATCGAGTATCTCAGAGGTAAGCTATGAGACTAACAATTGGATCGGGATGATGGGTAAAGCCCTCTCTAAAATGGCGATTCACCTGAGATCGCAGTACATTCCACTACAATCAATCACTATAGAGTAATCAATCACTATATTAGCTAGAAACACTTGTTTTAAATGGAAGATATATATGTACAATATTTTTAAATGTTCTCGTGTGATCTTTTACTCTACCTATATACCTTTTGGTTTTCTTTGTCCCGATTATTATACTTGGCTGCATTGCTTCTTCCTGCAAATAAACCCCGACACTTATGTGGATCATAAGGGGAATGAAGGATTGCGTTACGTGTAAATTAAGACCCGGGATTAATGGCGTAATAAATGAATATATGCCTGATATAGATCTCTGATAAGCAGCATTTAACTGCACACATACAGAAAAAGAGGACAAAAAAGTTGAATCCCGCCATTTCACACATACTCCCTCCGCACCTATATATAAACAAAAAAATCTAACTTCTCCCTCCGCACCTATATATAAACAAAAAAATCTAACTTCGTACGTATTAAGAAAGTTAGTTATATTAGTTTAACTGTCTTTATTTGTGTAAAAAATAAGTTATAGTTACTAAACTACATTTTCTTAGAAGTTTATAATGCTCTTGAAAGTTGTGTCTTGGGAATGCTCTTGGAAAAATAAAAAAATAATTAATCAAAGGATATTTTTGACACAGTTACATTAAATAGGATTGATTTGATTGACTTTTGCTTATATTTGAGTCCAAAAAATTTAGATATTTTTTTGCTTATATATAAGTCGAGAGGGAGTACAACATTTGTAGTGACAAATTTGATGCAATCATTTGTCAAAAAAATATACACGACGACTCTAACCTTACCTATACATATAGAAAAGTATGGGAATGGGACATTTAGATGGTAGCAAAAGCAATGTCTATAATTCTATATATATCTGTATTCACATAGCATTATCAAAACTTTTATTCAAACGTATATTCAGAATTAGAAACAAACTTATCGTGAGGGAAAGATAAGATGATATAGAGATGGGGACTATAATCGAAGAAAACCCTTCATTTTGAAATTTTGTCGTTTAACTTCGTAGTCCTCCCCTACTTAGAAAAGGACCCTATATCGGGCTATATGAACAAGAGGCATGCAAAGTCTTAACTCTTTATTGTATCTGGGAAAGTTTACTTCGCTGGCTCTAGCTAGATCCTTTTTCCAAGACAGATATAAATGGTTCATAAATATCCTTTATTAATTGGCCTTCAAGCTTGAAACAGTATGGTACTAGCATAAATCAGAAGCACTTAAATGAAGTATATTTGTCATTGATTAAGCAATTAAAGAATAGAAACTTTTGTTATGAATAACGCTAGCGAGTGTCATTAAGACAATGGTTAAGGGTTCAAGAAAATAATTTTTAATGAGGAAGTGATGTATTTATTATTCTAAAAATTAATATATTTATTCTTTCCGTAAAAATCTTTGGGATTCCTTAGCCAGAGAATCCTAAAGACACTCGTAAGTAAGATCCAAATTTTTATTTGGAAGAATAATTTTAAACTTTTTTTTTTGAAGGAAATTTTAAAGGAATTTTAAGAGATTTTAAACTTTTAATGTATTAAATGCATCATTTTTAATATTTTTTTATTTTATTTAATTCCTTAATAAGTAGCATTTGCATTAGACTAAGGGTCATGCTAACCAATGCCCAGACGTTACAAAAAAAACAAACTCTCATTGAAAAACTAAGTTTACCACTCATCAAAATATTAAATGCACCAACTTCCAATGAAAAATTTTCCTTTTTGATTCCTTAACCAGTGGGCACTAGTTAGCATTCTCCTTAGACTAATTATATCATTAATTGATATTTAATTATTACTTCTACCATTTCATTATAATTGTTTTCTCAAAAAATTGCTTTGTCTTAAATTAGTTGTCATTTAAGAATATAAAAAAACTATTAATTAGATTTTTGAACTCTACTTTCATTATTTATCATCTCAATTAAATCAATAAACTAATACAAATAATTCATAACTAATTGATTTTTACAATTTTTGGAAGAGTAATTTGATCATTTTAAATTATATTTTTTTTTTTTTGTATTTGAGACTATTTAATAGCAAAAAATAGTATTCTCCTGAAAATCCACCTACTCATTTGAAAAGATAAAAATGTTAAGAGTTTTACTATATCATCTTACAAGATCCTCATAATAATCCTTTTCCTAAATAAAGAATGTATTAAATAAAAAAATAAAGAGTTTTGCTATATCCTCTTATAAAATCCTACTACTACTAAATACAGAAAGTATTAAATAAAAAAATAGTGCATTCTATGTCTTGAAAATATAAAAAGCATCCAATATTTTTTTAGTAAATAGGAGAATTATCAAAGAAAATACAAAATTATTCAAAAGTAAACACATCAAATGTCTTGAAATATAAAAAGCATTTGTTACTTTCTTTATTTTAGTAATTAGTAGGTTGGGTGGAAAAATTGTAGGAGGATTTAGAATTATATATTCAAATGTTAAAATATTAAGACTAATTAACGTTTTACAGATATAATGTATGTCAACTTTAAGTGAGTATGATCGGATTTATATGAAGATATAACATTTGTTGGATTCAAAAATTAAAAGTTTTAACAATAAAACTCTTACCAGATGTTTTACTTATAATTTTTAAATCCGTATCTCTCTATCAATAAGGTCCAACACAGTTGATAGATAGCTGAGTTCCTTAAATATAATGTTTGATATTCGATTTCTGTCGTGTGTATGAAAAATAATTTATTGAAAGAGACTATATAATCACTTTCATAATCTCTCCGCTTTAAAAGGAATCAGTCTCCTGCTATCGGCTCAATAAGGACACCCTTATTCACAAACACACAAAAAAAAAAAAAAACTTCTGTCCCTCTATATTTTAATTTGCAACCCTTCTTAATTTAGGGAAGAGAAGCCTTACGCTGCATGCAATGCAATCTAGTAACGTGGAACAAGCCCAAGGGTGGGGTGGGAATGCAGGTACTTACAATGAGAATTGTGATGTGTGAATGTGTCTCGTTTACACTTACTGTTTTTGATGACATGCGCCTAACAAATAATAACAAATTTAGTTGCTTCAAGACTCTAAAATGCAGCTAAAGCTGCCAACTCTGCACACAATCCCAAAAGGTTCTGCAAGAAATCGATTACAACTGTTTCCATTTTCTTCAAAAAGAAATAATAATAATTATTATCACTAATTGTTGCCAATTGCCACCGTTTCTTACTCTTATTTCCCGCACGATGTCCTACACTTTTTTTTTCCTTCTTTTATATATATATATATATATACATCTTTCTTACATTCTTTTCATTCACATCCTCTGCCTTGTCCCATTCTTTAAATTAACATCTCTCTCCAAAGTTCAAAGGCAGAGGAGTGAAGAAGACGAAACTTTAGAGAGAGAGAGAGAATATGGCTAGTGGTTTCATTCCATTGTTTTTAATGGTTCTTGTGCAACTGGGCTATGCAGGGATGAATATTACTTCAAAGCTTGCAATGCAATCTGGCATGGACCCTCTTATCCTTGTTGCTTATCGGCAAATCTTTGCAACTGTATCCATTGTTCCCTTCGCTTATTGGCTCGAATGGTAATATATTATATCCATACCCAAACTAAACATATATTATTTCCAATGCCTATAGATTTATTTCATATGTATAATCATCCATGCATAAATAATGATCATATTCAAAATCAAGTAACCCTGGTATATTCTACAATTACATGCGTACGTCTTCTAAATGCTAAGTTGCTTTGGGTTTTATAGTTACACTACCACGACACTAGCATTGAAAATGTCGATCTCTTTATTGTTTTGGTTGTTCTGATTTAACTTTTAACTTTTAAGTAATGGATTTTCCCTTTATTACTAAGAAAGAAGTGGATTTTTTAATGGTTTAATTAGTTTCACTAGACGCTATCCATATCAAATATTTTCTAAGGCTGCTTGGATATGCTGAGAATCTACATAAAAAGAACATGAAGAAGGGAAGGTCACAAAAATTAACAATCCCAACCACTAGTGTGTTTGAAAACCTATAGTTTGAGGATCTTGAAGTGCTTTTGCAAGGAAATGTGAGTAGCTTTCATGGTGGAAAAGTGATTCAGTTGGATTTCACCGTGTTATCAAACAAACACAGTTTTTGACTTGATGGGGAAAAAAACTTCAAGCTGCAATAAAGACGCTCGATATATTTCACAGTACTATTTGTCCGCACAATATTGTAGATAACGTAGAGGGAGAATGCTGATGCCTGATGGTGGCATGCATGTTTGACGTGTAATGAGTCTCATGGGAATGTTATGTGCCACCAACTGTCTACTTTTCAACCAGTTGCTACACGTTTCACAGAGTTTCTGAAATCATACATAGGGTTGTAGTTACGTGAGATTTGGATGTGATAGACTCCTTAATTTTTGTCTTTTATATACTTCTAATAGAAAAAAAAAGAAAAGATCGGTGGAAATCGTCAGATTCTTTCTGCCATCAGGTTTATAATTTTATGAAGAGCCAAAAGACCAAGGAAGAAAACAAGGGTATTAGAATTCAACTTTTTATGATGAAGAGCCAAAAGACTAGGGTGAGTGAATGAAAGGAAACAATAGAAGAAAGGAAAGCCTTTACCCTGATCAGTGATTGCGTCATACATATAGGATTTTTTTTTAATGAGTAATTTTATTTTATCTATATAATAAATTGAACAATTTTATATAAGTATTTGACATTATAAAAATTAAACTTGTTTGAAAATGGTGGAGAATAGTTATTTACACAACATTTTCCTTTCTTTATTACATTTCAGTAAGAAATAAACTTTTAATTATTTTTGTTTATCTATGTATTTAATTGTTTGTTTCCTTCCTTAGGAATACGCTTCCCAGAATGACAAAGCGCATTACGTTTCAGATAGTATTATCTTCCTTAGCAGGGTAAGCTTTGGGTGTTTCTACCCTTTCATGATCAAATTGCAATTTCTTTTTTCGCTTTTTGATTTCTTTATTTTCGTTGCTTATTAAAATATATTGATTGAGAGTACAATGAGTACTCTAATCCATATGTAAAAAGGAAGGGTGAAAAAGATTATTTTGGCTACTTATTAAAGATTTCTTTATTTTGGCTAGCATGCTCAATTTAACTTCAAATTAGGAAATGACACATTATGAGGAGTAAGTGACAAGAATAGTGAGGCAAAAATGAAAATTTAGTTATTTAGAGTAGCAAATTTATTTTATTTAAATTTTGAACTTATAATTTTTAATTATTTACCAATTGCCTAAGCTTATGTTTGATTTCACGTCCATATCACTAAAATCATGTTTGTGGTGACACTATTATAAATTTTTTTGCTTCTACAAATGAAAGCTTCAATTGAAAAATCACGTCTACATCAAAATTGACGCTCCACAAACATATGCTATGTCAATTAAACGAGATTTTTTTTAATAATTTTAGATTAAATAGTGAATATTAATAACTATTTCTTCGTCATGTATAATTAGCATTTCAATCACACATTTGAACTTATCAAATGCAGGGTCACAGGAAACCAGGTTCTGTTCTTCGTGGGGCTAAAATATTCAACCGCTACAATTGCATGCGCACTGACCAATTTGCTCCCAGCATTCACTTTCATACTTGCGGTCATCTTCAGGTTGGTAGCAAAATGAATTGGAGCTATTATTTATTTCCAAAAATAACATCACTTTGCAGCTATAGGCATTCTAAATAGTACTAGAAAAGGATGTCCCAAAAAAGAAAGATAGTACTTGATGATTGAATTGTTTTTGTTGCTTTTGTTGGTAGACAAGAGAATGTGAGAATCAAGAACAAAGCCGGGATAGCGAAGGTGATGGGGACAGTTTTGTGTGTTGGTGGAGCCTTGGTTTTATCATTTTACCATGGGAAAACCATTAATGGTTTAGGCGAATCAAGTATTCACTGGAAATTTATTGAGGAAATGGAAGGAACAAGCTCCTCCCCCAAAACAAACTTGCTTCTAGGCCCTGTGGCTTTAATTGCTAGTGCCCTTGTTTGGGCATTTTGGTTCATAATTCAAGTAAGCATGTGATAAGTGATCTTAACTATTATGATTGGGTTTAGTTTACCGTTACAAATAAACGTGTGGAACCCTCTGTTTATTATAAGAAATAAATATGATCTTTATCCATACGTTTTTGTCCAAACGTATATTTGCCTTAATTAGATGAATTCTATAGATATTTTACCTCAAACATACGTTTGCAATTTCCCAAAGATAAATCAAACATGTAATAAATTAATTGTCATATATATTTTAGAGCAGGTTGAGTCTAGTATCCCATACCCCAATCACAACATTAATTAATAAAATTACCTGGTTATTTATTCACAAAATATATACTTTTCCTTTTCTATATAATAATAGCAACTTTTTAAAACTTACTTTGTTACTTTTGTCAAAAAAAAAAAAAAAAAAACTTATTTTGTTATAAATTATTTGTCACTTTGGAATCAATATTTATTTTTTCATTTTATTTTGCCCTTTTTTTTATTGTTTTATCTACCAAGCTAGTAACGTTTTTCTCCCTCATATTAGTTATTACTCTATTCATTTCTTAGTATCTGTTGTTTTACAGAGGAAACTCTGTTTCATTTTACTTATTATTTTAGACAATTACGAAAGCATTTTCTTTTCAACTTTGATCTTATAGTGTGAATAATTTAGTCAAATATATATAATTATATTTTTCTAAAATTGATACTATTTAATAAATCTTTTGACCTTTGTGCGAATTTTTAAACTACAGAAAACAGATGAAGTATATCATATCTTTACAATAATTTTGTTAGTTCCTTAATTATTATGCACAAACTTAAATGATTATTATTAAGGAATGAAGATAGTAGTTATCTATTAATTAATATTAATATTGCGATTAATTGCTGTAGGGTACAAAACTTTATATGAACTTGTTTTGTGTTTCAGGCAGACATGAGCAAAACGTTTCCAGCTCCTTATACGAGCACCGCCTATATGTGTTTCTTGGCAAGCATTCAATGTGTGGTCATTGCATTGTGTTTTGAACACAGATCCTCAGCTTGGTCCCTCAACAATGCTATGAGACTTACCTCTTCTATTTATGCTGTATGTATATTACTCCTAACTCCTAATTCAATTGTTATACACTATATGTCTAAATGTTTTACACGGTCAACCAATCAGAAATTGACATGATAACATATCATTAATTTTTTTTAATCTTTTCCAAACTATAATAAAATTCACACATATTATGGTTTCTGATTGATTGACAGTGTAAATTACAATTTTACACTAAAAGTGCATATCAATTAAACTCTTTATATGATTTACATCACCAAAGAATTAAATAAATTATTTTCATTAATTAAAGTGATGATAATAATTATATGGTAATGTTGGTTCCAGGGAGTAATTTGCACTGGGCTAGCATATTGCCTCATGTCGTGGACCATTGAAAGAAAAGGTCCTCTTTATGTCTCTGTATTTACCCCCTTGCAGCTTATCATCACCGCTGTTATAAGCTGGGCTCTTCTTCATGAGAAATTATACGTTGGAACGTATGTAATTATGTGCACTTTTTACCTAGCTAGTCATCTATAACTAATAACTACTATATATATTCCATCTTTTGTCTTTCTCTTATAACTAAATCTGGTTTGAATTTTAATCCCATGATTTTGATTTGGTTTAGTGCCATGGGGTCTCTCCTTATAGTTTTCGGGCTCTATTCTGTTCTGTGGGGAAAGAACAAAGAGATGAATAAGGAAGACAGTATTGAAGTGACAATCACAGAAGCAATCATGGATAACGAGAAGGATGCGAAGAATGATATGGAATTACTATCCTATATACCATCCAATGGTAACCATCATGTTGCTACTTAAAGGGAAGGAAGATGAGGATTCAATGCTGGAAATTAATACAAGATTCTACCAAAAGCAAAAGATGTTTTAGTTATTTGTTTTTTTGGCTTGGAAATACTCTGATGGTATTCTTTGGTATTGTGTGTAATCTCTTGTCACATTTGAAGTGATTCACAAACCGTCTTGTTAAGTTTCAATTAAAAATTCCTTGCATTTACATCAGTTTATTTATAGAAACCTTTTACTATATCTTATAGCACCCTTTAATATTTGCTATAGAATGTTTGGATTAAAATTTTACCCTGAATCTAATTAACAATGAGATCATGAACTTTTTTTTTAATTACAGTAAAAAATATTAGGCTTCATGTTCACTCAGCTGATCCTTGGGAATTCTGTCTGGATAACCACTTTATTCGTTCTGCTTTCATCTGTTGTTTGTCAAGTATAAGTTAATTGCTTTATCTGAGGTTTTGTTACGTTTACCTGCAGATCTACTCCGTTTAACACGTTTCTTTGCATGTCCCATAGTCAATCAAGCTTGTCTGCTTTATAATTTCCTTCAGACAAATCTTTTCTTTTCTTTTTATCTCTTCTTTAGGACAAGCTCCGTTTAAATTTCAACTGGTACAGATTATTGGATGTATTTGTTAGATTTTATGGGATTTCCTTTAAGGAGTCAAGCCAATTTATTGTGGTTTCTCAATTAGCCAGTGGAAAATGATCTCCCAATGTTTTGGGCTCACCTAAACCAACAAGTAGTAACAAAGTCGTTCAGCTAAAACGAATATTAGGGAGAAGACAGTAATTGGTGAATCCATGTGTGGGAATAACTTCTGTTGAAAGCCTTTCTAGCAATTTTGAGGCTACCTGACATACTCCATTATAGATGATGGACGACAACGGTACAAGTATGAAGAATAGTATGTGCGGCTCAAACCACAG
Organism: Ammopiptanthus mongolicus; assembly: GCA_039655645.1. Classification (NCBI taxonomy): domain Eukaryota; kingdom Viridiplantae; phylum Streptophyta; class Magnoliopsida; order Fabales; family Fabaceae; genus Ammopiptanthus; species Ammopiptanthus mongolicus. The sequence continues at coordinate 6,328,608 of CM077344.1, read as the reverse complement.
AAGATAAGACACTTGGATGTCGACTGGAATCTTGGTGACATCATCAAATATTCAAAAAGCTTCTACTTGAGGAGAAGCATACTCTCGTGTGAAGGACTCATATGAGAGGAGATTGTTAGCATACTCTCGAGAAGGAACGCAAAAACTGAGAACCATATAAGTGAATGGACCAATGGACCTAATATCTTATGGTTTTGGGTTAAGATGTGGTGTCAAACCCATTTATTATGGTTTCTCACTTAGCAAATGGAAGAATATTACAATTCATGGAAGAAGATCTTAAAGTGTTTTGGGCTCCCCCAACCGTAACTATTCTTGGCTGAATAATCGATTACCTGATCTATGACTTGAATTACTATGTATTCTAGAGGTTTCATAATTGGTTAGACCTCGATCTAACCAGTTATAATGCTACAGAAAAATTATGTTCAACCCTCAGTCTGGAACCAACATATTAAACTAAAAAATAAGACATTATGCATAAAAAGGAAGGCTATATCATAAACAACACATTTCAACAAATCCTGTCAAAATCAAAGTTTTTTTAGGAAATTTAGTAAGAAAACTCTAGCCTCTTAGATTTCCTTTGAAAAGGTTTGAAATCATGTGTTCAACCATAAACACAACTTTTGGTCATCACCAAAACATCATTGAATAAAGAAAACACAAAAACTCAAACTAAATACTATGTTACAGCTAAGATGAGCGTCTCAAGATTGTTGGGGGTGATTGCTAGCTTAATGAGAAGCTCTTCATCTTTTCTTTAATTTTCTCAACCCGACTCCAAGCAGATTGAAGCTCCTACCTTTTACATTTGGAGATTTTTTCTTTCTTTCTCTTCCTTTTCTCTTCTCCTCCATCTTTCCTACCTCTTCTTTTATTATATATATATATATATATATATATATATATATATATATATATATATATATATATTTGATAATCATGACATAAATACGAAGTATCCATCACCGTTAATAATAACTAATCTCCGTCGGAGAACCTGTTGATTCACACAAAGTGGGACTTTCCTCCCAATTAAGTTTTTTTCCATACACAAGAGTCAGGATTCGAACCCCTAATCACTTGGTTAAAGTGTCCAAGTCTCTTTTCCTCCTTCCAGCGTGAAAGGGAAGAAAATGAGGGGTGGGAGCCTATTGGGCCTCTTACCTTTCACACGCAAGCCGAACTTCTAATTTGTCGATCAAAACTTTCTTACTCACTATCATTTAACTTAACACCTGATTTTATTTTCAAAGTGAAATTAGTAAGTATACTCATAGATAAATTATCAAACGAAGAACTTACTAATGTCATAATAAATATCAAAATAACTAGATAACTGCACACACCAGTAGCTCAACAAAACTGATGGATGCTTTAACATTATCACGAGTAAGCTTGGCCTTCATTTTCTCGCCAACGCCACTGGTATTCAGATGCATTTCTTTTGTATTTGGTATGCCTACCTTCATCTTTATTGTATATTGTGATCACTGGACTGGAAAGCATATAATTTACTATACAGATTCACTATAAAATTCACTAATAGCAACAGAAAAAAACCATACCAATAAAATTCACTAAACATATTCTATATCGAAAACAACTAATAAAATTCACTGAACATATTTCAATCTCTTTGTATCCACTAAAGAGAAACTCCATAAAAATGATCAGAACAAAATGCATCAGCAAAACAAGCAACCCCAATAGCAGAATCAGAACCCCAGTAGCAGAATATCACAACCCCACATAGAGAACCCCACACAGAACATCTAAATGCGCACACCACAGAACAACAAAGATGAAAATTGCAAACATTGATAACAACAAAATTGAAATTGAGCATTACAACCAAATATAGAGAATTGCAAACAACAAAATGTGGGATTAGAGAGAATTGCATTACAACAAAACGAAAATTAAAAATGATGGAAATTTTTTTTTTTTTTTTGATAAACAAACGAAGGAAAGTGAAAGAAGGCGCGGTGGTGGAATGTTAGCAATACACTCTCTAACACTCTCTTTTCAACACACACTTTCCTATTGGTTGAAATTCATGTGGGTCCTATAGAATTCAAGTGGGGCCACATGAATTAGTGAAACTCATTTCCAAAATAGTTGGACCCATTTGAATTTTAATCAATAGGAGAGAGTGTGTTGGAAAGAGAGTGTTAGAGAGCGTGTTGCTAGACCTCCTCATTTCAACATTTCCACTAAATTAGAATTTAGACTTAATTGCACTTTTGATCCCCTATTATTGGCGATGTGCGATTTTGATCCCTATGATTTTCTTTAAGCACATTTGGTTCCCTTATTTTTTCAATGTTGCAAATTCCATCATTCAGTCCGATGTTTGTCAATTTTTCAAAGATCAATAGAGAGAAACCACTACTTTAAGGGAATAAGCTCAACAAAAGATTCTATGCGTTTAAAGCAGTGGTTCATCTTTATTGATCATTAAAAAATTGATAGACATCGGACTGAAGAACCGAATTTGCAACATTGAAAAAATAAGGAGACCAAATGTGCTAAAAAAATCATAGGGACCAAAATTGCGCATCGTCAATAATAGGGGGACCAAAAGTGCAATTAAGCCTAGAATTAAATGTTGTCATGATTTTTATTTTAATGGTTTGTATTAGTTTCATCGAATTAATTGGGCTAAATACCACTTTTGGTCCATTATCTTTTTTTTAATTTTCGTTTTGGTCCCTCTTTTATTATTTTTTTGATTTGGTCCCTTATCTTTATTTTTTGTTTCAATATGGTCTTTTCCCTTTAAATTGTGATATGGAAAGGACCATATTGATATAATTTTTGTAAAATAAGAGACCATTTCGAAACAAAAAAATTAAAAGAGGGACCATATCGAAACAAAAAAAGGGACCACATAGATTTAATTTTTGCAAAATAGGGGATCGTTTCGACATAAAAAATAAAAGAGGGGCCACATTAGTATGACTTTGCAAAATAAGGGACCAAATCAAAAATAATAATAAATAAAGGACCAAATCGAAAAATAAAATAAAGATAAGGGATCAAAAATGGTATTTAGCCAATTAATTTCTATTGAATTAAAATTAATGTTATATTCCAACTTATTAATTGTGATTTACGTAGTTTAATTCTGTTGAATTATGCTTCAAAAAAAAATTCTGTTGAATTAGAATTTTAATGCAATATTTCAATGTATTCCAATGTATCAGAATTTAATTTGCATATGTGGATACGAAAAATTAATTTGCATCATACATTAATTGAAGGCAAAAGGTTGCAACACATTTTGTGAGGCTCATACGTTTAATTACATTAGTTATTGTCTTAAATTGTTATCTTTTTTATTTTACGTTATTCTTTCATTCAAAAGCACACACAATGAATATTTGAATCAACAATTGATTTTCCAATTAGAGAAATGTTTTTTGAACTTAAAAAATTTGACAACAAAAATCGACAACATTTTACATGATTAATACAGTTCAAAAACATGGTTAACGAAGTATTGAGTTTGGTTAATGTATATACAAGGTATTACAATTCATTAATCATCCACTGAAATTCATTAACCACGATTTGAACGTTATTAACCATGATTTTCAGGGGTTCAAATATACATGTGAAGTTCAAAATTTTGAACACCTGAAAATCGTGGTTAATAATATTCAAAATCATGGTTAATGAAGTTGGTTAATGAGTTGCGATACCTTATATATCCTTTAACCAAACTTAACACTTCATTAACCATATTTTTGATCTGCATTAACCATGTAAAATATAACCTTTGATGTTCAAATAATAGCACTGTTCCAATTATAAAGATGTAATCGTGTGCTCTCTTTTTCCCAAATCAGATATTTTTATTGCTCGACTAATCATTTAATTTTTCTATATAAGTTTGTGGGTTATTTAACTTATTGTTTCTATCAACCTTTTTTCAATTATCCATTTCTATTTGAGAAGGTGATTAAGCTATTAAAGTTATGAAGGCTTTTTTTTTTATGTGAATAGTTTTTTTTTTTTTTGACAAAGAAAGATATTCATTCATTCAAACTGATAGAGTACATTGATGACAATACAGATCTAAAATTGCTAAAAACTGAAAAGGATGAAACTGTGAACAAACTCATAGCACCCAGGTTAAAAGCATAATACAACAAAGTTAAATTGCCTACAAAAGTGACATTATCAAAGTCATCGGAATACCCATGCTTCCGGGTCTGTAGCATTGAGACCCAAGTATTGATCAAATCTGTGATGGATCGAAGCAGATCTATCAATCTGGAACAAACGAACACCGCACCAAGACGGGAATCAAACAGCACCGCACAAAGACAGGAAACCAAACAAAGCCACACCAAAACTACGAAGAATAAGGGAAATAAACACAAAAAGATCCAGTTCTATGTGGAAAACCCACACAAAAGAACCAGATCTATGTGGAAAACCCACTTATGAAAAGAAAAGAAAAGAAAAAGAAGCAAAGTAAATAGGTTGTTTTAGGGCAAAATGACCCAAAACCACCCCTATCGCCGTTTGTGAAAGTGTGAGGGAGACGAGAAAAAGAGAGGAGATTTTCTTAGGATTGTATTTGCTCTTCTTAATATGTTAGCCTCTTATTAATAATTTTACGTGAATAGTTATTTGTGTCTATTCTTACGAATTTGTAGAATGGTACCGACGATTACGTTAGTCAATGATATTATCGTTAATTTTATTAATCATTTCTATAATATAACAAAAGTATTAAATAATTAGCAGTTTTTACTATATCATTATTTTTAATTTATTTTTATCTTCACAAATAATATATAATTATATCGTATTGCACAATCGATCACTATTTGAAAATTTCTAATTATCGGTGGATTTTACATAAAAATTCACAGAAAACAAGTTTCTTGCAGTTTTTTCTATGAATTTTTATCTATAGATAATACCTTCGTGGGTAATTTTTTCCTGCAAATTTTAAAATCCGCAGGATATTTCCAGCAAATTTTCTTGAAAGAAATTTAAATTCACAGGAAAATTGATAGGAAATGTCAAAATTTTCTACAAATTTGAATCTATAAGAAAAAAAACCTTATTTTTAAAAAATTACAAAAAAATTTATTGAAAAATTTATAAGTAATTCATAAATTTTTAATAGTGTTCATATAAGTAAAGTTAATGACCACTAGTGCTCTCCTTTTATTAAGGACCACTGTAAATGTTGCCATGTGTCACATGTTTGACCTATTTAAACTTTTTTAAGATGGCCACATAAATATAAAATTTATGTAATCTCCGTACAAGAATTATGTTCCTGAAATTTAAATTGGTATTCTTATCTTAAAATATCAAAAGTTACTTACTCTTGTATTTAAGTTCTTTACATCCTTTGGTTCAAAAAAAAAAAAAGTTCTCTACATCCATTACAATTTATATTTTATTTTAAATAATAAAATGTTTCAAGTGGAATATTTAACTTTTTATTAAATAAAACGTAATAACCACTTTGAATTAAAATTGTACGCACGCAGCTGAAACGTGGCCGGTTAATGAAGATTTGGAAAATGTTTAGACTATACAGTATAATTTTATTAGTTTAAGGACACCAAGATATTTGTTGGATTTGCTCAAAAAATAATATTTGTTGGGTGATAAATTACCTTCATATTGTTTTGAGATGAAATTTTGGCATACTACTGTGTTTCAAACTTTGGAGGGTATTATATGTTTGTTGGTGACTTGTAGAATTTACAGTAAATCCTTCCCATTTTGTTTGAAAGGCTGGCTCCTAAATCACAATTGCATCAATTATCTCCTATTTATGTCGGTATACCTTTTTTTTGAAAGAATTTATGTCGGTATACTTAATATTTTTTTGGTGGATGTTGATTTACTTAATAGTAATGGATTTTGATTCTCAGCATTTAAAATTTATTATCTTCACTCATATGCATCATTGAATCATTATTATTTCATTTATTTAATACACACTCAAATATATTTAATGATATATATGAGTGAATGTAGTAAAATTTAAATGCAGAAAATTTGAATACATTAATGGAGAAATCCTCTTGCTATTTCAGCAATATACAATATTAATTTCATTGCTTCAGCACAATTATATATATGCCTTTTCTGTTTTAATGAAAAGACCAGGAAATAAGGAAGTAATTAAGCATCAATAAAAAAGAGTTTAATTATTATATACGATCAATATATACGTAAGGAATTCACAGTCCCACAACTTCTTATCAATAAAAGCAAAGTAGACGGACTAAGAGAAAAAAAGGTCCACCAAATCTTAAAGATCAAAGGCTATATATTATAGGCGACTCAAAAACCATAGTTTGATCTCTTATAGAAGACCCAAAACGAAAAGGAAATGATCATGATATATATACATCGTAACACATAAATAAGCAAAGCATATTAGGCAGCGGATGGGGCGGGAACAAACTTAACGCCACCAGCCTTCAAAAGCGCCGCTGTAAAACGTTCCACGTTGAGGGGATTGTCATAATCCAATGTCTCATCCTCATATATGTCCCACCACTTCTTCACAAGCATCTTGATATCTTCTCTCTCCATATTCTCCTCTTTCCCAGTGTACCTCCAAGGCTTAGACCCCTAGTTACAAAATTGAAACAACAATAATATTAAGCCAAACCATTATCATACAATTAATTGTTACTAACATATTCTCAAATACTTTTTTATTAACACATTCTCTTCTATTGATTAAAATTCAAATGGGTTCCATTATTTTAAAAACGGATTCCACTAATTTATGTGGATCACACTTGAATTGAGTAGAACCCACATGAATTTTAACCAATAGAAAAGAGTATGTTGGGACATTTCTCATTAATAAATTGAAAGAGAAACATAGTTAGAAATAGCACACTTACAGCAGCACAGTAGTGAACCACTTGAACTTTGTCAAGTTCAACATTCTCAGGGTGACGCCACAACATGGCCAGCACAAGGTTGTACACATTGGGTATTGGCTTGTATTTTTCCCTGAAGAAAATGTTCAGAAAGTCCTACAACACATAAAAATAACACACAATTACACTTTGCAAGTTGCACATTTTAATTTAATTTATTTCAAGTGACAAATATAAACTTATAAAGTATGGTATTAAATAATTAAAGTATTATACTTGTTCAGCAAAGGAAGTGGGTTTAGTGACTTGGAGTGCTTCGAGGAGGTCACGGTAAGTGACGAGATTAGGCTCATAAACAAACATCCCTGCATTGAAATAGAGAGGAGGCTTGGGACCAAAATTAGAAGGCCATTCAACCTTATCAGGGCACTGTTGGCAGTAACCAATCTGATACTGAGGGGTGTGGGTCCAACTTTTCTCACAGAAACAATCCATAACCGCGTAGAAGTAATTATCAGGCAAATCAAATAGGTGGTCAATGTTTTCAAAAACCTGGATATCACCGTCTAGGTAAATCATCTTGCTGTACTCCACAAACTGCCAAAAATTCCATCACAATAAAGTACCCCATATCAGAATCTGTTTTCTTTTTATCAACATATCATAATCTGTTTTAATTAAAAGAGAAAACGAATCAAGGATAAATAAAAATAGCATTTAATAATATTTTGGTACAAAAAAATATCTTGGGTATAAAATAAAACTATAAACAAACACTTGTTTACAATTAAAATAATTTAAAAAAGATATTCAGTTAAAGTTATAGGGTTTTCATATGCATAATATGTGGTCTAATCACGTTTTCCATTATGCCAGACAGTCCGCTGACGCAAACAATAAAAGAAAAAGGTTTCAGAATCCGAAACTCCTCCAAATTTAAAGTAAGGGAAGCTTTTTCGGTTTGAGAACGCCAATTTCAATGTTTCGTACTCCCTCTCAATTTATATATACGTCAAATTTATAAAAAAAAAAAAAAATTTACAAAATATATATTATTCTCTACTTTTAATATAATATTAAATATTTTTTTATCAATTATAATCTTAAATATTCTATTTTATATTTATGATAATAATTAATATATATAATTAATAAGATTAATTTGATAAATAATAAAATTAATTTGATAAAATTATCATTCTCTTTTTTTTATTCATTATTTTTTTTAAATTATGTGATTTAATCAAATATAACATATATATTAAAACAGAAAAAATATCATACAGCACAAGATAAGAAAGTAATATTCACTTATTATTAATTATTTTTAATAAATGCTAATAAATTACGAATTTGGAAGAATTCATTATCTACATCAATCAATTATTTTTAATAAATGCTAATAACTACTCACCAATATATAAGCTAAAAAAGTTAACTTCACACGTATTAAAAAAATTAGTTATATTAATTTAATTGTTTTGATTTGTATAAAAAATAAGTTATAGTTACTAAATTATCCTTTCTTGGGAGTGTATAATGCTTTTGGAAGTTGTCTTGAGAGTGTATAATGTTCTTGAAAAAATAAAAAAATAATTAACCAAAGGATATTTTTAAAATACTAACATTAAATAAGGTTGATTTGGTTGACTTTTACTTATATTTGAATCCAAAAAATATATGTACGTTTTTTGCATATATATAGATCCAGATGGAGTACGAATTTGGAAGAGAATACATTAATTATTTTAGTAAATGCTAATAACTATTTTAAAGGTAACTATGTATCTACCTTTATACTAATTTTTGTATTTCATTCACCGTATTGTCACGTGGAATAATTGATTATTAACTATTTCATTATTTTCCCTACAAAATTATAAAAATGATTTTTGGATATCTATATCTGGATACCATATACATACACGATATGTTTGAGTGGTGTTTTAAATAATGATTTATAAAGTAAGAATAAAATAATAAAAAAGTATTGAAAAGTAAAAATATATGATGTTGGATAATAATATTTTTGTCAAAATAATAGAACTCAAAATTAATGTTACTGATACAAACGTATATTTAGATCCAAAATAAATTTATCTGAAAGAAACTTTACAAATATTTTATCTAAATATATATTTTTTTATGAATCACGATAATTAAAATCTTAACTCCCCTCGATCACCGATATACCAACTAAAGAGTATCGCGATTGGGATTCGGACAACGTACGTTTTTTTCTCTTTAAACTAAACATGCACTAACACGGTAACGATTAGTATTGCTCATTTTTTCTTTTCACTGTCTTAAGATTTGTCAAAAACGTGAGGACTCTGTAAAATAAGGTAACATAAAATATTCGTGATACTAATATTCCTTTTATTTTATTATAAAATCCATTCTCTTAAAAGTAAATATAAGTGAAAACTTCTCTCGTGAAATTTGTATACAAACTATTGAGGTATATATTTTTTTAACCATGTGATACACACCCACCATTGTTAATGGTAATTAATATCTGTGTGGACACTTTTTTCCTTTCAATCAGGTTTTTTCGATTGATAAGAGTTAATTCGAACCTTTAATTATTTACTTAAAATATTAGAGTCTATTATCACACGAACTAAGTACATGTTACTATTAAAGTATATATGAAGATTCAATTGGGTAAACAAGTAGTTAAATACTGAGCATAAAAAAAGATTAGTTAAATACTAGAAAGACTAAAAAATGTAATCACTATGCTTAAGACCAAGAGTACGTGTAACACAAGCAATAGTAAAAAAAAAAAAAAACATAAACGTATACCTCCCAAATTCGTAGCTTGGAGTAATTGATGACATAATAGGCCATGGCATACTGGGTCTGGTTCTCAGGTGGGTACACTGGCTCAATCTCTCTAACAATGCAACCTTGTGAGTTAAGAATCTTACGGTGTTCTTCAGGGACATCAGGTAAGACTGCTACCACAAGAGGGTGCACGCTTTTCACCTTCCTAAGTCCTTTAGCCAAACCTACAACACCCTTAACATAGTCACCGTTCCCTGCTAGGAAAGTCACGAAGGCACGTCCTCTGCCGCCACCAGCTTTGGGTTGTTCCACGGTGGCATTGGCAGCAGCGGTGGTGATATCAGGTGCCATGATTTCAGTGAAGAGCTAGAAAGAAGAGAGAAAGAAAAAGGTAAAAAGAGAGTGATTTGAGATAAGCAAAGAAGAAATGTTGATTTGGATTGCTATGTGAGAAACGGTAAGGGGTGAAGGGTGGCTTATATAGAACTTTATTACACTTAGGAGGTTATTCTCGTCCATATTTGATCCAACGGTTAGCGAGATAAACTTGAGATTCTATGGTGCCAGATGGCCTTTCATTAAATTCATTAAATAAAATTAAAATATTGCTTTGTTTATATTACCATTTTATTTCACTTTTATGCCTTGTTTGGATGTGAGATAAAAGTAGGAAAGGAAAGAAGCATGATATAAAAAAGATTTAATTAATATGTATTGACGGTGTAAAGATTGTTTATATTGTCAATCAATTATAATTTGTCGCGTCAACTAAAATGTTTGATTCTTATCCTAATTATTTTGAAAGTCAATTATACTATAATTTTTGATCGGTTGACAGTGTAAAAAAAATTTTATATTGACGATGTATAACAATTAAACTGTATAAAAATGTATGAGAAAAGAGAAAAGAAAATAATATATATAATATATAATGTTATTTTTATTTTTTTAAATAAAATATTTATGAAAACTTTGTAATAAGAGTTTGAGATAATATGGAGATAGGGGTAAGGGAAAGGGAGAGGATAAAAAAATAGTATTAGAATTTTAGATTTTTACGTGAGAAACGTTAAGGGGTGGACTGGAGGGTGGCTTATACAGGACTTTACACTTAGGGGTTATTCTCGGCAATATTTGATCCAACGGTTAGCGATATAATCTTTAGATTCTACGGTGCCAGATGAATTCTACATATTCAATAAAGATGGCTAGACCCTAAAATCAAATAAAAAACTTTCATAAATATCTTTCTCTGATGTTTTTTTATCGACAAAATATCGCAGTTTTTACTTTTTATGCATATAATAAGTAGAGAATCTAATTTTTATGCATACTTATTGTAAAAGTGTACTATATTATTATTTAATGATGTATTATCATATTATTAAATTGAAGAACGTGTTAACACATTATTAAATAATAGTGTAAAATATTTGGTTTAATTAAACTTTTGATCCCCAATTATGGGTCATATGTGATTTTGATCCCTCCGATTTTTTTTGAACACGTTTGATTCCATTATTTTGCTAATGTTGCAAATTCGATCCTTTAGTTTGATATCCGTTAATTTTTTAATGATCAATAGAGAGGAATAACTGATTTAAGCGTATATAATCTTTTGTTGAGCTTACGTGATTAAGGAATATGTGGTAGAACAAAAAAAAAGGTCTCATAAAAGAGGAACGAACCTGAAATGACATAAAGAAAGCATTGAATCATGTTGAAACGGAGAGACAGAGGAAGGAAAAGCTTAACCAGAGGTTCTATACGCTTAAAGCAGTGATTTCTCGCTATTAATCATTGAAAAATTGACGGATATCGGACCGAAGGACCGAATTTGCAACATTAAAAAATAAGGGGACCAAATGTGCTCAAAAAAACCAGAGGGACTAATAGGGGAATCAAAAGTGCAATTAAGCCAAAATATTTCTGTACAAAATAATACACTAAAATTATGTTTAGCATTTAATTTTTATATTTTTAATATAAAGATTTTTTATACTATTAACCAATTATATATTATCATTTATTACAAAACTCAATTCTTACAATAATTATTTTAAAAGATACACATGATTTTTTTTTTTGGTTTTTCAGGGTATCCTTCGCACGCAATTGCAGAAACTAATCCTTCGAGATACTAGACGACATTTAAGGACTGATCTCTCCCAACCAGATTTTCTTCATACACATGACTTGATGTATGATTTATTGATAATATAAAAATATTACTATCATATTATATTAAAATTAAATTCTTATACGTATAAGTGCTTATTAACAAATTAAAGATGGTATTACAGTACAATTGGCCAAAATTTGAGCCACGCGCGTCATAGTTTTCCCTCCTTTTTTATGGTCTTACTTCCTCCCTTAATAAGGTTTTGTTTCTTCTTTTGACTTTTGAGTGTTTCTTAGGCGGTATAGTCCTTTTTCGTTTTCTTTTTTCTTTTTCATATTTTTTCAATTTTTTTTCAAATAACTAATTTATTTTTAATTTGGCTTTGATTTTCTTAAGACCTACCTATTATTATTATGGTAATTTTTAGCTTTAATTATTTTATATAGTCGCATGTTATGTGTCGGTCTCAAAATGTGATAAGAGGTGTGATAATCTCTTTAAGTGTGGTAGCATGTTATGTTCTTTATAGAAAAAAATACAACATCGTCGATTTACAGATCAAAAGTAAAGTTACAAATTAAATAGATTGTTCTTTACCGAGTTTCTAATTGTTAGTCTTTTATTTTATTAAAACATAGATTTATAAATAAAATAAAATATACATATATATAATTTTTGCGTGATATCGATGGCTAACAAGTAAAAAAATCTTTTTGAGTCGGCTGAATTGGTGAAGTTGCAGAACGTGAATTGTAAGTATGTAATAATATCATGTGTTCTGTCATTTTTCTTTTTCTTTTTCCTTTTCCATTTACCTCCTCCTTATATAAAATCTCTTATGAATCTCCTTTTAAATTAAAAAAAAACTAAAACAATAAATTGCATAGAGATGAATTAAATATGGCCAAATATTTGCATGTCACAATTCAACCATATCATAATTATTCTGTACCGTTTTTTTTTTTTTTTTTGTATAATTTTATGTTCTGTTTTTATGATGCAGTCGATCAGTTATTTCCATTGATACCCAAACTTGAAAACTCTATTTTTACAAAGTTGAAGTGGACAGATGAAGACTGAAATCGAGTCATTTTGCTAGTTTAAGCTTCTCTTCCTAAGCATGTTACCAGAGACCATACCAAAAAAAACCGCGCGATGTTAGCTACTCTTCCCAAGCAACCGACCAAAGACCACACCAAAAACACCTCATGATTTGACTGTGGAACTTGTGGTTTATATAACAAATAACATAAGGATAATGTAAAAAAACTAATACATGATGAAGAATGTAAAATAAAAAATAACATCTGTATTCCAATAATATAATAATGGAAGAATGTTAGCATGCTGCTTTTATAATATATACTTTTTTATGAGAATTGAACTCCTTTTAATTTGAGTTGGTAAAAATTCATTTAAAAGGGTAAAGTTCTCTAATTATATCTATTTTTCTATTAACAATGATGATGAAACTCGAAGTTTTACTTAACAAACAATAGATATCCCTACCACCAGATCAATAAACATTAGTTCTTCCTTATTATTTTTGGAATTTAATTTTAATACATTATTATTGTAAATTTTTTTATACTATTAACAATTAACAATCATAAATATTTACATGTGATCCGAGTGATAAGGGTAGAAGACCCTTTCATCGCATATCAATCACATTTTGATTTTGAGCTTTAATTATTTTATATTTGATAATATAAAAAATCTTAATATTAAAGATGTATACTATTTAAATCCTTATTTTTTTCTTACAGCTAAATAATATTTAACTAGTGAAACCCATAAATAAAGATTTGGAGGTAAGAAATGGATCAAATTGAAGTTCAAATTGATATATAATAATATGTTGAAATGCAATTTATACACGAGTTTCAACACTAAATTAACTTATCTTTTTTTTATTTTTGATATAAACTAAATTAACTTATCTTTAGCTAATCTATTTCTATGTCAACTAATAAAAACACAATCAAACCAAAAAAAGAAAAATCTGTGAAAGCGTTAAAGGAGGTATAGAATATTATTTTTCGGGTTAACTGCCACCGCCCAAACAGTAGGAGAGATCATCACCGACTGGCCCTACCCATACGTAATTAAGGGATCAAATTTTGGTTATGAAGAATCCATCTCATCTCCTCACACGATGCTATGGCGAGGCACGTCAACAGTTACTGTACACATGGCTTTCCATGAAACGCCTGCTACTTCTTACGTCAAGGTATCCGGTGAAGTGGGTCCATAATCTCGTGGGTCCAACTCCTTTGAGTTGCCACCTCAACGTTTTTCCACGTGGCAATCAAATCACCTCTCTCACTTTACTTTTCATTTATTTAAAGATTCAAATTGGTCATCTCACAAAAAGTAACGTGATATTTTGATCCCTAAAAAATAAAAAAATATTAATTTATATATCAAGAATATAAAATGTTGATCCAAAATAATTTTGACAGAAATTAAAATGTCCTTAAAAATTAATCTAAAAAGGATTAATTTGATCCGTATTTTATATTTTTAAGGATCAAATTGATATTTTCATTTTTCAAAAACCAAAACATCACCGTAATTTTTCGTCAATGACAAATTTGGACATTTACTTATGTTATTATTAGGAGAATGCTAACAAGTACGCTAAGAACGTCAATTATGAAATTAAGAAAAGAAATTTTACATAAATAAATATTATATTTAATATACTGAAAAGTATTAAACCTAATTTTTCAATAAAAATTTATTTATTGATTTTTTAAATAATATTCTTAAAGCACTCGTTAGTAAGATACATATTATTCTTATGGTGTTTATTATTATTATTATTATTGTTACTATTTGAGAAATGTTAGTATCACACTTTTTATTATTGATGAGTTTCATGAGGGACACACTGAATTACATAAATTTACTCTCTATTAACGTGTGTCTTATTTGAAATTCATCCTATAATAATAAGTCGTTAGAAAGTCTAGTAAAGAGAGTATTGTTAACGTTGGGCTTGATATTATTATATCCATATTTTTGGTGGGGTCCATAATATCCATTGCGTGTTTATTGCGTGTTTAGCTGGTAGTATTTCCCCCTAGGATGGAACATGTGTCATCTTGTTCTTGAAGAGGGGCAGCTGTAGCGCCACATGGTGATTAGTGTACTTTTCTAGAACCAACAGTGGCTCGGCGCATGGACGTTTTTTCTGGTATGGTTAGTTGGTCAGAAAGCAAGACCATACCCATTCAAATTCAATAAAAGTCATGATCGTACTAGGATAATGAAGTGAAATTTATCATAAACAATTCTATAATTCTTTTGAGGATATTGTTTGTGAACTTTTCCACTAAACCATCCATCAAATCTTGGATATGCAGGTGGTTTGTGCTAAAAAGTGATTAGGCTACTAATTTTGTTTTTATTTGGGACCGAGACTTTTCTTTTTATATGTAATTTTTGAAGAGTATTTTTGTTCTCACATAGAACAAAAAACCTGTGTAGGAGATCATTTCAAAAATCAAATACTCCCTCAATTTCTAATATAAGAAATAAAAATGTATTTTATTTGGATCTTATTTATAAGAAATATTGATCCATTTTTAAATATATTTAATATTAAATTTTAATTATATCATTATTTATTATGAGAGAGAATATTCAAAATAATTAAGTTAGTGAATTAGGAATAATTAATATAAGGATATTTATGAAATAAAAATGAAACCAACAGATTTTAATACTTTTTCTTGATCCTGATAATTTTGATCATTTGTTTCTTATGTTAGGAATAAGAGAAAGTATTAACTAGTGAAAGAGGGTCTTTTTCTTTCAAGTGTTTGGGATTAGTACTGATAAGGAAGTTTAGGCTCCACTTTCAGCTCCACTTTCAGATTATCGGTACAGTGGGTGCAATTAGCTCCATCCTGCCTAGTCGTGGGTCAATAATGACAATTGTCATGACATGAGTCAGTGAAGAATGTGAGTATAATAGATGTTGAGGTTACACATCGTGCTTTTGAACTCCATGTTGGAGTCACTTAACTTAATGTTCGTTTGGTTTAGATTTTGGACAAGTCAGAATTAATTTTGAAAGCAAAATCAAGGTCAATAGAATTAAAAGTTACTATTTATGTGTTTGACTGACAAAATCGTGGTGAATAAAATTGATTTTGATGTTGGTAAAATTGATTTTAATGGAAACAAGAATTCCTAGTTTTTACATCTAATAAAATCAATTCCGAACGTGAGATCCACAAAATTATTTATATTTACACATAAAAAATGATTATAGTTTTATCATCCAAACAAAATCAATTATTCTGAACCCACTTTTAAAATATCATTATCAAACACAAATCAATTTTTTTAAACTCATTTTTTCTAAAATCAATTCTTTTAACATCAATTCTTCATAATCAATTCTATCAAAATCTAAAACAAACGGCTAAAACAAACCGACCCTTAACAATGTTCTTTTGAGTTGTACTTTGAACCTTTAAAAATGATCCAACATCATATTTCAAGATAACTCGATCCATGAGGTTAAAAGATTGCAACTAATTTGAATTGAGTTAAAAGATATATTTCAAAGGGTAAAATTGCTTTTGTTTTACTTTTTTATTCAAAAGACTCGAATTGTAGATTTTACTTAAAGAAAATCGAACTCTGTTTACACAATCAAACATTAGTGAGATTGTTCGTTACGGTTAGGTTTGATCAACAGAATAACTAAAATTGGCATCATCATAGGAAAAAAACTATTTCCAATAAAAGAATTAGGGTGGTACAGGGAGGGAAAATAAAATGTCTAGAAGGAAATATTCCTTTAAGGATATTACAGTGTCTTTTATGGGGAATATTCAATGGCAACTTATAAAGCAATCAATAATATATTCAAAGCATTTTCACAGAATTCTGTCTTTCTGTTTCGAATTTACTTTTCTTCATTTTACTTTATAGTCCGGGTAACATCTTTCTGTGATATAGGAGTGATTGGAGAATTCTTTGCGGTCTCTCGAAGCTTTCTTTTCTTTCAGGTATATGATATACTAATCGAAATTAAGTCAATAGCATAGCTTTATTTTTTAATAGACTATTCATTTGATGTTGTGTCGGGATGGTGGTTATTAGTTACCTAAAATGTTCTCTAATGTAAAAAATTTTAATATTCAAACTTTTACATAATAGGTGAGATTCGCCTAATATTGTAATGGATTTGGCTCTTCTAAAGTGAGTAGAGCTCTAAAATGAGAAAGTAAGAGGTTATGCACCATTGATTTGATTAAGTATATAGAGATCTCAACCCACTAAATGATCTAAGGGTGGATGGTTCCTTACTTTCTCACTTTAGAGCCCCACTCACTTTAGAGGAGCCAAATTCTATTGTAATACACTTCTACCACAACTAATTACTTCAGTTAATAACATAAATAAACTAAAAGTTAATATGTATAAGAATTTTTTAGTCAAGTAGATACTTAGAAGGCTTAAGTATTTTTTTAGTTAATCTAAAATATAACAATTTTTTCACTACAAGAAATTTCGTTATTTCCCAGGGCTTTTTACCTGGGGCCTTGTGAAAACTCCGGGCTAGGTTTCCTACGGCCTAAGCCGTGGAAAAGTATGGCGCGAAATACTCTCGCTAGCTTTCCCACGGCATATGTTTTCGCTATGTTTTTTCGCTGTTTCCCAGGGGTTTGGCCGTGGGAAAGTAACGGTAAGTTTTTCGCTGTATCTCAGGAGCTTGGCCCTGAGAAAGTAACGCTATTTCCCAGGAATTGGGTCGTCACTATGTTTTTTCGCTATATTTCCCAAGGGTTTGGCCGTGGGAAAGTAACGCTATTTCGCAGGGATTGGGTGGTCCCTATGTTTTTTCGCTATATTTCCGAAGGGGGCTTGGCCGTGGGAAAGTAACGCTATTTCGTAGGGATTGGGTGGTCCCTATGTTTTTTCGCTATTTCCTAAGGGTTGGGCCGTGGGAAATTAAAGTTGTTTCCCAGGGGTAGGGCCATGGGAATGTTTTCTTCATTAAACCTTTTCGATCTCCTCTCTTTCCCATTCGTGAATCTCCACTTCTTTGTTGTGTGTGTTGTTGTCTTCTTTTTTCACCTGTTTCGCAGAAATGCCGTGGAAATGCTCAGAACGTCACAAAAATTCATGCTTGAGTTCAAGACTTACAGTCGTCGTTGCCACTCTCATTTTCGCTCTTTTCATGCTGCTAACTGTCCATGCTCTATCCCCAGCTCCAGCACCTGCCCCTGCCAGTGACGGTAATATATCAATTCTCTCTCTCTCTCTCTCTTCTTCTCACTTAACTCTATACTTTCTAGATCAAATCTTAATCATATGCTTCTTCAGTCGATGGATCTGAATAACTATAATTTTCATTTGCAATTTATAGCTGGTTTTGCCAGGATTAATTTATTTTCCTTAAATTTCTCTTTAAAAAAATGTGGTTGCATTGGATTGTTATATATTTGAGATTTATTTATTTATTAGATATTTGTTGTGTGTGGTGTAGGGGTTTGGGTCAGGGACGTCGATAAATCAAGGGATTGCATATGTGCTGATGCTGTTGGTGCTGGTGCTCACATACGTCATCCACTCCTCCGACCTCTGAGACTTGAATAGAAACGTATATATGCATATTGCTGTTTGACTTGAAACTTGAAAGAGGTTGTTGTGCTATGTTTATTAGTATTAACGTTAGGATCTATTATAAACAATTTTTTTTAAAAAAAGTAAATGAAGTTTCCCAATGCCAAAGCCATAGGAAATGCCTTGTTACTTTCCTAAGGTTGAGGTCGTGGAAAAGTTTCCCAGAGATTGTGCCCTAGGAAATGTTTCTCAGAACCTCGACCGTGGGAAATGTTTGCCGAGGCCTTAGGCTCAGGGAAAATGTTTGTGACGCCTCTTATTCACACGGATTTGATGTCGTGGGTAGTCCGTGGGAAATGTGCATTTTCCCACGGATTTTTGGCTTTTCCCAGGGCCCTGGGAAACAACGATTTTTCTTATAGTGTATTCTTTTGATCATCGTGTTTAATACTTAACAAATGAGCCCCTCTTCAAGAATATATCACTTTCATTGGTCCATTTATTTTTTGTCCTTAAGGAAAGCCTACCACCAGAATGGATCTTAGGAGACCCGAGGGGAAAGAGGAGGGGGATGAGAATAGAAAAAGAAGGCGAGAGCAATTTTGAGGATCGAATCTCATACTCTATATAATGCCACATAGCTTTGACAACTTGAGTTGCCCCTAGAGAATCCATTGCTCCCTTTATTCTCTCACTTTTATAAGTTTATCCGCCTACACAGATGTTGATGTGGTTGTTGTGGTTCTTACACTGTTAATATATGACAATTAATATAGCTCTCAGTGATCAAATGTCGCAAATATATAGGTGAATGGACAGGACCGTCTTAAACATTTTGGGGGCCCTGTTCTAATCTTAAAACTTGGGCCCCTAATAAAAAAAAGGCAATTTTAATAATTAAATATTATTTCAAAATATTATTTCAAAAAAAGGACAATCTTAAATATTATTTCAAAAAGGGCAATTGTTCTAATTTTAAACATCCACTTCAGGACAATAAATGCAAAAAAGATTATTAAAATCCTATCAATACAACTTCAAGCTAATATCTTAAACATCCCTTTTTTTTTTGGACGAAAAAAATTTTGGGGGCCCCAAATTTTGGTCCAAATTTGAGGCCCTGTGCTGTTGCACTGCTTGCACATGCTAATAGCCGGCCGTGTGAATGGATATTATCAACCTAGTTGCTCAATAAGGAGAGATTAAAGCAAGAAATCACTATATTTAAAGAGATGAAAATAAAAAATCGTTATAAATAAAGGATATAAATATAGATTTAATCTTTGACTTGTTGATCATTAACACATGAGTTAGAATGTCAGATGTTTTACCCCTATACACAATTTTCTTCAATCCATAAACTCCATTTAGACACATTTTCTTGGACTCACATACTCCATCTCTAAGTAAATCACTGACCAATAATCAATCACCTTGAAACACCACATGATTGGCCTTCAAGCTATCCAAGCTTCCAAAATTACCGTGACGGCAACACTAGTGATAATATAAAATATAACCGAAACTGAAAATAAATATTACCTAGTCCATTCACACAAAATTTGTTTTCATCAAATATCTAACCGAACCACTAGACACCACCAAATTCATAACCATGAAGATAACTCATAGATCCACCACCACTAACATGATCCAACTTGAGCTAAGGTTGTCTCACCCATTTTTGGGCTTCTCACCCACTTTCACTGAAGCCCAACTATTAACTCAAATAACAACTCCCATGCCCACTCTAAATTAACTTATCTCCTAATTATAATTTTTAAATTAAAATAGGTAAGTGTACTTATAATTAGATTATCAAGCATAGAATTTACCAAGGCAAGCTGCTTTCCGTGGGCTATGGGGCGCGTTTTCCATTTTGTCGGTCTGTATCCTGCATGCCAAGAATCGCCAACTACTATAGCGGTGTCGGTAGGCACTGCAGGATTGCACCGCGATTATCCTTTTGATCGGACGCATGACTTATGCAAGAGCCTACGTGACTAGTCCGAGTGGGCCGTGGTTGACTAGAGGACTTGAATTGTTGGACCTTTATTTGGTTTTGGAGCAAATAAGATTGGGGCTTATCCCAAGAGATTGTTTGAGTGAAACACTTTGATGTCATTGCATACAGTTTGTGCAATGAACTAGTTCTTATAGAATCTCACGGAAAAAAATCTCGTAATAGAAATCTACTATTTGTGAATGATTGAATGATAAACTCGTGAAAATTTCACAACTTTGTTTGATGACATTGTAGCAAACCCCAACAGCTTCTTTAATTATATGTGAAATACTGGAAATGTAATCATCATACACTAACAAGACTCTTCTTGCCAAGAATTATGTCATCTGTTTCAAAATCAGCGTCTTTGCGATAAGTTCCTCTACCAAAGTCCAAGTTATATGAGTCTGCGAGACCTTCTACAAGGCTGAATTCAGGTTCCCACCCAAGCACGCTCTTTGCCTTCTCTATTGATGCAAAGAAATGCTACACAGTAAAGGAAATACTATATCAATATCATTATCATTATTTTTCGCTAATGGAAAAGTGGAAATATAGCATTTATTTTCTTTTGTTGATTTTATGTGGGGAGAGTGGTGTCCCAAACAATATCACCTTATCGAGTGTACAAATATTAGATGTTATATATCATTATTGGAAAAAACCCCTCTAAAGTGAATTTCTTTCTAAAGTTAACAAGTAAGGGTGTTATCACCATTGATTTAATAACATGGGTTAAGATCTCTATGCACTTTATTAAATCAAGGGTGATAACACCTTTACTTGCTCATTTTAGAGAGAAATTCACTTTAGAGGATCCTTATCCATCATTATTCATTAGGCTATACATATATAATGTAATGTTTTTTATAAACTAGCAAATTTACAACTAATGGCCCATGCCCTTTTTCTTATGGATTTGACTTCTTTAAAGTGAGTGAAACTTTAAAGTGAAAATATAAGGGGTTATATTCACCATTGATTTGATTAAATACATAGGGATCTCAACTCACTAAATGATCTAAGGGTGGATAATCCCTTATTTTCTCACTTTAGATGAGCCAAATTCTTTTCTTATTGAATCATATAGTTGAAGTTTGTAAAGTTTTGTACACTAATAATCAATCACACATCTCTTTATATAAGACTTTTAAGCTAGTTATTGTAAGAATAGAACATTTTTAATGATGTGACGATATATGATTGATTGACAGTGTAACAAATCTTTATATCAACATTACATTATAATTAAATCCTTGAATCATATTTATAACTCGTGTCACCTGGTCACGAAATGGAAATGACTTCTTTTTCCCAAAATCAAAATCTTTGGGGTTGTAGTGAATGATCTCTGGCTCCGGGAACCCACCAGCCTGAAAATGCCAAAACAAATGAAAACTACCATGGTAAAATGCTTCGCTCAAAGTCAAAATACAAGACATTATTAAGGAATTTTTCCATGATACTCTGTGTGTCATCTTAAATATGACATGGCATGAATTGCTTACCTTAGCACATGCTCTTGCTAATCCATCAAAAGTGACATACTTTGCTCCTGAGATGTTGAATATTTCCTTGCTGGCCTTATCATTACCAAGAACCTCAACAAAAGCTCTTGCCAAATCCTGTCATAATTGAACCATATTTTAGCCGGATCACAAAAGCCATAAATTTACATACTCTTATATTAATTTCATTCATAGGATATCATTTTTTGTCTTTGACCAATTTCTCATACAATTTTAGGAAGGGGTGGTAATTAGGTAAAGCTTTCTCTAAAGTGACGACTCCAGTACTAGAATCTCTGATATTATAAGTAAAATTTGGTTGGGGTCGCAGTTCACTTCCACTCCTACCAACCACTACTTGTTATTCATTGGAGATCATTTAATAATCTTCAAAGCCATCCTAGAAGACAAGCATTTAAAATTTCCTTCTGATAATGAAGTAACATCTAGAAGAAAGGTAGCTTAAAATCAAATATTTCTGCTTATAAGTCTTAAAATTATAAAATGGAACGTAATAGGCATTATTCAGGTACAAACAAGTCCCAAGTGGACAATATCCATAAGGGTGTAAGCTCAAAGTGGACAATATCATACTATGATGTGGAGACATGTGCGGTATAAACGGGATCCCCAGTTTCCAACAAGTGGTATCAGAGCCGTTGGTATAAACGGCTTGGACGAGTATGAGAATAGCCGTTGGTATAAACAGGCTAAATACTCAAAGGCTTCCGTGCTGGATGAGGGATGAACTATGCTCCTTTGTTTGAGAGAAGGATTGTTGAGGTACAAACAAGTCCCACATTGTTCAAACAAGGAAAGGTACTTGGGTTTATAAGCACAGGAAATGTCTCCATTGATATGAAGCCTTTTGGGTAATGTCCAAAAACAAATCCATGAGGATGTAAGCCCAAAGTGGACAATATCATACCATGGTATGGATACATGTTTAGTATAAACGCGATCCCCAATTTCCAACGGGCATGATATTAAACTCAGGTAGCAAAATGAATATGATCAGCTAAAGAACATAACATCTCAAGTTTCTTACCTTAACATGACCAAGTTGTGTTATCTGTATTCCTGAGCTGGGAATAGGAATTGGGCGACCAGCTTTCAATCTGTGGAAGAACCACTCTTCAACAGGGTTGTAGTTCAAGGGTCCATAGATGTAGACTGGTCTTATTGAAGTCCAATTAACACCCTTTGATAGCAGCAAGCTCTCTGTTTCAAGCTTTCCCTTATGTCTGCTCTTAGGATCAACTGCATCAATCTATAACCATGAACCAAGGAGTTAAAAGATAAATGGAATTAATTATATTGGGAAGTGAAAAAAGTTTTAAACAGATATCTGCATCCGTGTAACATAAATTTGAACAGCACATCTTTCACTGCAAGTAACTAAAGGCTTAAATAAGACACTGCTATAACAATATTATGTATAATGACATTGATCATGCTACTAGTAGGCTGAAGAACAAACATCCCCCTTAGAGCCGGGGCAGCATTAATGCCAGTGTAAGGTAGGTCATGCCACCATAACATGACTTGAAAGTTGAAATCCTTATTGAATTAAAGATAATGCCACAAAAGAATTATAAAATAAAGAAAAATCTTTTGCAAGCACTATATTTGTTGGAGTCCCACATTGGATAATGATATAGCCTTAGTAATGCTTAAAGCTAGTTTATATGGTGAGAATTACCCCCCACTTATAAGCATTACTCAGGCTATATCATTATGCAACGTGAGACTCCAACACACCCCCTTGATGCCTAGGACTGGACATCTGGAGCGTGAAGTTGGCAGGACTGGACATCTGCGGATGGCCTAACGGATCTAGGATAGGCTCTGATACCATTTTAGAGCTTGGGTTTGGGCCTAACTCAACCCCAAAAACTAGCTCATAGGGTGAGGGTTGCCCCCTACTTATAAGCACTACTCAAGTTACATCATTATCCAACGTGGACTCCAACAATATTTGTAAGTTGTGAAAAAAAGAATTTAAAAATGGTAAAACTCTATGTAAAACATAACGATATGAATGATTACAGGCCCCAAATTTGCATCATCATATTCATAACAAATATCCTGAAATCGTGTGAAGAAAGGTGTAATTAAATGTAAACTGACCTCAGCGTGAGGTAATAGATCAGATTTGAGATAGACACCAGCAGAAGAGCAGTAGATGTACCTGAAATTTAGAACCGAATTTTGATTATATAAACAAAAGAGGATGGAGACATATTATATAATATGGTACTAGATACTTTTTCATGATATGTAATTAGGATGTTATAATTTATGCATTTGTGAAGCTAAGATGTATCACATTTAAGTTTATATTATACACGCCTTCCCTTTATAAATGAAAGAATTCAATATAATCCTTTTATTAAAACATCAGTTGTCATACAGATTCTGTCTAACCTTACCCAGTTACCCTTGTAAAAAGCCAGGTAATTTTCATATTGATCTTCATCTATATGTCTGAATTCTGAACCATCTAATTAATAGCAAATTTCAATTTCTACATATCAAAGCAAAAATGAAGGGCAAGACAGAATGGTTGATGAAGCGAGAATTAGAGAACTCTACACATTATCCATGTTACAAATGATTTTCTACATTGAATGCTAAATAAAATATATATGACATATGAGAATTACATGAAGAAAAAAATTGAAATTGCATTTTATTATAGTGTAATAAAATTCATTCTTAATATTAATTAACCAGATAACTCATTAGAGAATAGATAGAGCAATGATAATTCGAATAGCAACACACTCTTTATCACACTTTCTTCAACACCTTCTTTATTATTGAGTGAATTTCATGTGGGATCCACTAAATTACATAGACTCACTCTCTATTCAGTTGGTCCCACATAAAATTCATCTAATAGTAAAGAATGTGTTGAAAAGAGTATGTTGCTAGCATTTCTCTAATTTGAATTGATAGCTGATTAGATTTCTAGAATACATCAAAGACTGCTAGAGCTTACTGTTCCAGATTAGGCAGAGCATCCAGTATAGGCTCAACTTCTACTGCCTCTCGTCCTGAAACATGTGCCAAAATCATGATTTTAATGAGTAAGATATATTTTGAAATGTTATTGAGTAAGGTGAAGAATAAGTTCAGAAGGTGTAAACAAATAAGACTATGCACACCATTTATGTCATAAACAACATCAAACCCTTGTGCTGAGAGACTGGATTTTACAAATTCAAAGTCCATCCTGTCTCCTTTCAAATGCAAGAGCTGGGAAATAAAAAAAATTATAAAGAATAAGTTCCCCACATATGAGAGTAACAAAGATCGAAACGTATCTAGTCATGCCTTACAAGCATGTTAGTCCAATGTTCACAATTAGAACATACCTTGGAAGAAAAATCAGCATACTCACTGTCTGATTCACCTGGCAATTGTTGACTGATTGGAGCTTTTCCTCTTGTAAACAAAGTCACCTGCCAAATTCATAAGTTAAAGCTCCCTTTATTTAAGGCATCCAAAATTTCCAGTTAATGCAAAATGGGTAAGTCATGTCATACCTGGTGACCCTCTTTGACAAGGAGCCTAGACAAAAACACACCAATAAATCTAGTGCCTCCCATTATGAGGATTTTCTTGGTGCTTGATGCTGATACATAAAAAGACCCTCTTGGTTGCCATAATTTTTTCTTCAACTGTAACCAGAATAAGAATGTTGGAGTTAGGGACGTGTGCACGTACTTGACTTGTTACACTCATAAATCAAGTTGTATGGTGGCTCATAAATTCTTTAACTTATTAATTCAAACATTGTGAAAAGTATATAATTCATTCAACTCTACTGAACTAATACAATAATTGTTCAACTGTGGCATCACTTAGTAAGTAATATAGAATACAATGTTGTTCACAACATGCTTCTTAATGCACACATGTGAAAAGAGTTAACTCTACAAACACACACATAGGATTGGATATTTTGAAATTGAGAGACTGTTAGTACATGAAATCATGGTCATGATGATACTATAGTATATAAATAAGTGGAGGTGAAAAGAGGAAGGAGTGAAGGGACCTGAAGTTGAGTATGAAGTCTTGTCCCACTGAAATCAGAAAGAGAGGAAGCTAAGGGAGAGAAAGATAGTTGGTTGTGTTGGAGTGGTAGCAGCCTTGCCATGCCTCCTTGTGAGTTCCAGTTGAAGACAGTGTTGTGTTGGTGTGTACTCCATCCAGTATTAGTATGGGGCTGAAATTTCAAGTGTGTTTTCCTCACCCAACTAACTGCTTTGGTTGTGATAAGACTGTGTTTTCCATCCACATTCCACAGCCTCTCATTTCCCTTTTAACATTCATATTTTTGTTTTTTTTAATAATCATAGTCATGGATTTTAGACAAAACATTCCACAGCCTCACTTTTTTACTATTAAAAATCAATAATCATGATAACAAAAAATCCATCTCTTCTACCGGTTCAATTAATAACCCATTTAAATATCAAAAGAATGATCATAATAATCCATTTATAAATTTGTACCTCCTCTAGTCCTCTACTTCCGAACAAGACACACAATGACTTATAAACAGGGGTTTTAAGAATCAACAATATTTTAAAATAGTTGTAAATTGATGTGTAACGTGACTAGAAAGTATCTCGTGCATTGTATTATTTTTCAATTTAAAAAAAAATGAAATAAATAAAATAAAATAAAAATATAAAAAATATTTAAAATTATAATTTATATACACATAATTAAAATCTAAAAAGTATAAATTAAAAGAAAAAATATTTAAATCTAAAAAAAGATGTGCATAATTAATTTTAAATTTTAAATGTAAATATTAAAAAAAATTAAGATGACATTTGTCATTTTATAAATAAGATTAGCCTATAATATTTAACCACATTTAAGAGAGAATTTAATATATAGGTGTGAATATTTTTCATTTAGAAATCTTTTTCGTGAAAATAAAAACAATTAAATGGAAACAACTTAATGATAAGCGGATTTGTAGAAATAATTTTTAATTAGTATGATTGAATATGAAAATAATTACAAATAACTACATCAAATCATTATATAAACTAATGATCTAATAATTAATTATTAACAAATTAATTAATCTGCCTCATTAATTATATGCCTAATGGGTCGTTCTAATATGTACCCCAAAATGGGGTGCAAATATGCTCAATGCCTGGTCACTTTAACAGATTGAAAGATGACCGTTGGATTAGTAGCGTAACTTAAAGTACATAACCATTGGCTTCCGTGTGACTGGCCTAATAGGTTATTTGTCAGTTGATTTTGTTGTTCAATAGCACCCTTGTAGTTTGAAGTATACATTTAGGAAACCTTTTTCGAAAAATTAAAATAAAATAAAATCCCTGTAATGGATCATATTTCACCATTTGCGCCCACTAATGGAGAGGTTCTGACAAGCAACTACAACCTAAATGACATGACCATATAGAGCAACTTCAACTACAATCCCTGTAATGATCAAAATAATAAGAATATGAGTTAGTTGCAAGTTTGTTAGGTTAGTTACAAAATTAGTTCAATAGATAGTTGTATAAATAGGACTACAATGTATATATTTTATATCTTTTATCAAATATAAAATATTACCTCATGAGTATGCTCTCTCTTTGATCTATACCTACGATCTCTATCCTTCTTATCCTTGGATTTATAACACGAAACACAAAAATCGGCAACATTAGATTCCACTATTATTCCCAACCATCACCTAAAGCTAATGCTAAGAAGAAAGGCCCAGATTTGCATCACGGCGGGGCGGAGGTCAAGACGATGCGTGAAAAGAGATGCTTCAGATCACATAGGGAAGATAAAAACCGCAAAACCCTAATCGAAGTGACAAGGGTTCTTAGACGAAACATAGTTGGACGACGAGTTGGAAGATACTGAAACGAACGGAGCTCTTGGGGAACAGAAGGGAGTTTCTGGAAAACCAAAAAGGAGCTTTTGGGGAAGATGGGAAAAGGGAGAACATATATGTGCTTTTTGTTTTTGGAAAAACACCCTTAGGATTAAAAAACAAACACTGCTTTTGCAAACACACCTGGAAACTTGCTACCGTCCGTGAACAATAAAGGAAAGTCAACAATGGACCAAGTCAAATGGGGTGCACCAAACACATAGAAGCCGCCTATATGTCTAATATTAGAACATAACAATACATGAGTGTAAAAAATAGAACATTTTGGTTCTACTAAAAGTGGTGGAACCAAAGACAACAAAACAAGACATCATGTTATGTCCATGTGTCAAACACTATCTTAGAGTCCTTACTCTTGAACGTGAGTCATTCTCCACTTCTTCTCTATTCCCCGGTGCGTCACATGTAATTTATAAATGCATTTCCATTATTTTTTCATGTAATTCTTTTTCTTTTTAGTAAAAAAATATTTTTAATTACTATAACTTTATCAAATTAATTATTATAATTACCAAATGGTTACTTATTTTTCTGATTTATTTCTTTTTTTAGACAGTGAGTTGTGTGAATAATACTAATTTACAGATTTTATCAAATTAAAATATGTCTCAATTTTTATGATTTATCGTATCTATATAATAGTGTCATTTAATAAAATGTATAAAGCTCATTTAAATTTAAAGTAAATTTGAGCGTAAAGTCGAAAAGTAAGAGTATATCCACATTTGATTATTTAAAGTTAGGGGTATTCATCAACCGATCCAAACCAATTCAAACCGTAAAAACTGAACCGAAAAATCGAAAACCAAAAAAATCGAAAAACGTAAAAATCGCTTTTTTTCATTGGATTGGATCGGATTTCGGATCCCCTAGTGAAAACCGATCCAATCCAATCCAAACCGACCTACTATATATATATACTATTATTTTTTAAATTATAGTACTACTCATACTTAAACATTATTTTTCATACTTTTATGAAAGAACACTCATTCTCTTTAATATTTTTATTGGAATTGTCAAATACTAGATGTATTGAAATTTGTATAATTATTCATGTACTTAGGAATCAATAGTTATTCATGTACTAGAAGATTTCATGCATATACTTAGGAACTAGAACTACATTAATTCTAGTATATATAGGTTTCATGTTGATTTTCGACTTAATATAATTATGTAATCATGTATCGGTAAAAACTGAATTATCCAATCCAATCGAAATCGTATTTGATTGAATTGGATCCGATCGGAAGAGAAAATAATCGGCCTGGACCGCAGCCTAAAAATAAAATGGATCGGGCCAACCGTGTGGGCCTGGGTCTGGGCCTAGCTTGAGATGCGAGAGGTGTGCCTGTAGTGGCAGTGAACGGGAAGAAGAGAGTGTAAGATCTGTGTTCATGTTCT
The DNA here is from genome assembly GCA_039655645.1 of Ammopiptanthus mongolicus. Classification (NCBI taxonomy): domain Eukaryota; kingdom Viridiplantae; phylum Streptophyta; class Magnoliopsida; order Fabales; family Fabaceae; genus Ammopiptanthus; species Ammopiptanthus mongolicus. Next base: position 6,299,348 of record CM077344.1, on the reverse strand, counting down.
CTTCTCTACAGTAACCATCTTTCCGAAGATCTCACATTCTCACAGATATGGATTTCAACCACGTATGTAATCTCAACTCAACTATCTATTCCAGCTATTTCTCCATTATTAGATCTGTTTTGCTGATGTTAACTCTACATTGCTTGTTCAATTAGTGCATTCTTCTTGCTTTTGTTTCTGACATTCATTTTTTCTCCATTAATGTTACTTTTATGATTCATTGGCTATAACTTTTCTAGTCATTTTTTTATTTGTGTCAAAACTCAGGGCCCTTTGCTTTGTTTTCAGTTTGATGTTTTCATTTTCTGTTTTAAAAAATAATTGCAAAAATCTCACATTATTTTCATTTTGTTTACTGGTTTAAAAAATATGTAAACAAACAAAAAAATATTTTCACTATTTCTTATATAAATCTTTGAAAATAGGTAAGCAGAATGAAATCAAGATGACATAATTGCAATTATTCATGAAAATAGGAAATGAAAACAGGAAAGTGGAAACAAAGCAAACAGACCTTAGATTGTTTCTTAGCCTCTATTTTGGTTGGAATGCTCATATTATTGTTCCCTTTTAGTTTTAGACAATTAATTGATCTAATTTTACTTTATGTGCATGCAGCCTGTAGTTGAAAACTACGCCAATCCAAAGACTTGTTTCTTTCATGTTCTCTTCAAGGTTTAGTTTCTCTATTTCTTCTGTTTGAATAATGATTACCTTTCTATATAAGCCATATTTTTTGCTCTTCTTCTTAAAAGTAATACTTTTTGTGTCTGGCAGGCTGCAGCTTTGGCATTTTATATTCTTTTCGCGCTCTTTATCAATAACTTTGTCATCATTTTTGTGGTGACTGTCTTTCTTGCTGCTCTTGACTTTTGGGTAGTCAAGAATGTGAGTGGGAGAATTTTAGTTGGTATGAGGTGGTGGAATGAAATAAATGATCTGGGTGAGAGTGTTTGGAAATTTGAATGTCTTGACCAAGAGGTAGGAATGGCTTGTTCTTATTAGTTGCAATTTGCATGTTGTAATCTTATTTTTGTAATAATATCTCTATCGTAAAATTTTTTTGCTAAGTTGCATAAGCCATAAGATTGAACTCCGAATGCTTTAAACTTTAACGATCTTACATCTTGCGTATGTTGTTTGATTTTCCTCCAGTCATTGGCTCGGATGAACAAGAAAGATTCATGGCTTTTCTGGTGGACTCTTTACCTTACAGTAAGAAAACATGGATTGGTTACAGCATGTGATGACATTCCAATTTTTTCTTATGCCCATTCGGTAATTTGTTGGAAAATTGAATAAGGGGGGTAGTACATTGAATATTCTTTCCAGATTTAGATGGTTCGTGTATTGCTTTGATGTAAATACTAAATAGGTATTAATGTTCAAAATAGTGACCAATTCTTTAAAGTTTTAGATCTGGATGATGAATGTTCTTTGTGAACTGACATTGCCAGGTTTTTGCATCTGCTTACAGTTTAGATGTAAGAGTACCGCCCATCCCCCTCTACCTTCAAAAAAGCATAATTATGTTCTCTAGTAAAGCAGCATAAAAATTGATTTTTTTTGTGTGTATTCTTCTATAGGCAATTGCATGGATTATTCTGGCAATATTCTCTCTCATAAGGCTTCAAGCTGATTACCTCCTTGCTGTAGGAGTTTGTTTGACCCTCAGTATTGCAAATATTGTTGGTTTTACCAAATGCCAAAAAGGTATGCTAGTTTATTGATGTTCTTAAAATTTGGGAGAAGTTATATTGATCTTTACTAAAGTTTCGTTTAATTACAATCAACACTTCTCTTGTTTTAGAAATCACACCTATGTTTATGTTGTAAGGGGGTGTAAGTGAAATGATAACATAAACCTCAAGGGAATAAGTATAATGATAACATAAACCTCAAGGGAGTAAATGTAATGAACAACATACATTTCAAGGGAAGTCGGTGTAATTTCTAAAATAAGAAGGGTGTTGAGTGTAATTAATCAAATTTCAAGGAGGTCAGTATAATTTCCCCTAAAATTTGTGTATCTTCTAATACTATAAAGAATATTGGTTTAAGCTGGGCACAGTTAGGCCTCAACATGACTTTATTTAATCACCCAAACATACTTTGTTATGGTTGGGTCACATTATCTAGTTCAAAGGTAAAGTGGATGCTGCTATACCTTTGTAGGATTTTATGATTATTGATGCTTTTTAAACTGCATTCTTGTAAATGTTGCTTACAAGTTACAACCCAGTGAATGGGCTTTCTTGGGTGAACTTGTCATTTCATAAAAATCAAAAGTATGGCCTCTAGTTTGTATTGACCCCAAGTTGAAGATATTCTTGACTCTTGTTACTGTCATTGTCAAAATAGTATAAATCTTTATACTGACCACACTTAAATAACAAGAAAATTTATTTTGGCATGATTATGTAAATTGTTTTGTGAAAAGGAATAACTCCTTGTGATAATCATAATACCTCGCATGTTTTTATGTGGGAATGGGAACTTCGGGTTTTGTAGTTATTTTTAGCTGTTGAATATTTTCTGTATGCATCTGGCCTATTGGCTCCTGCTTCCCATTAATATACACATTTCATTTCCAATGCTATGGTTATGCATGAAACATACTTGCCTTGGGAGTTTCTCTAAGCCTAGTTTCGCCGTACATTTTGAGATTGTTAGTTTGACTTCAGCTCTACCCGTGCCCCTTTCCTATCCCAACAGGAAGGGTTCCTTTCCATTCTACATGAATGTTCCGTTTCATCTGGTAGTGCTTTACATGTTATTCAGTGGACAAACTTGCAATGGATAACACTGCTTACTTGTCTTTCAGATGCTAAGAAGCAGATTCAACAATTTGCCTCTCGGACAATTGCCTCTCGGGTCTCATCTACCTTACAGTCAGCATTCAGTGTTGTCTGACCTGTTCTCTATCTAACATGTAAATGCAAGCAGAATGAACAAAGCATTATTGAAACTTGAATGTACATGATTATTTTGGTAAGCATCGGTTTGGATTCTGATTTCCTATTGAACCTGGCAACTTGCATAGAATTACGAGACTACAAATGCAAAATTTTGTACCTTATAATGTAATGACTTGAGTAAGTCTATAATAAATCAAATTACATAGTAAAATTATTACTCGTTTTTATGTACCAAAAAAATTTATTACTCGTTTTTTTCTGGTGTAAATCTATTTTTTTGGCATTGTAGATCTATAAACTTACATTATTGATTCATGGAAATTGGTGGGTAATATGAATGACGATATTGTATAGTCACGATTAACTCACTGTCCAAAATATATGTAAAACTAAAATCAAATGCTTGTGTTAGAATCGTTTGATCAGTAGCGGAGACAATCCTCGTAATTCATCGTGCTAGGTAGAAACAAGCCTGATATTTTGATCGGATGATTTGCTTGGACTTGACCCAGTCATGACTCGATAATAATTGGGTTGGAATCAGAGCGACCAGATATATCAGCAATTGTTAAAACTGTTTAAGGGGAGCTTTGCTGTTTTTATGGTCTTATCAGGCATGAGAGACATTAGCCGAGAAAAAATATGTTATATAGAATTAGGGAAGCGAGTTATGTATCTCTCAATAACTTTTTCTAATCTTATAATCTAGGTATAATAGGTTGATTATATGTTTTTTTTTTTACTTTTCATATGGATCTTATAAGTTTTATTTTTTTCAAATTGATCCTATACGTTATGTTTCGTTTTTACATTAGTACTTTCCGTCAATTTCAACCTTATGACGTCAGATTAAAAGTCACGTATCGAACTAATGTGATAGCAATTGATGAGAATGACTAACATAGAAATAGAACATAACGTATATGATCAATTTTAAAAAAATAAAATATATTAAATCGATGTGAAAAATAAAAAAAATTATATAAAATCAATCAACCTATTTTGTTTATATCCATTTCGTTCTATCTACCCCACAAAAAAAAAAAAAAAAAAAAAAACATCAAACACGAAACACATGCTAGAATTTATATTTCTTGTTCCATCTAATCTAATCTAATTCTAATACATTTATCAAACACGTTAATCCGGCTCACTGTGAAATCGAGCTGAATTGGAATAATCGGTCTCTTCTTTCTGTTATCTACTTCTATCTCTCACAGGCGGCCAAGGCAAAAACGTTCTCAGCCACCGTTCCGACGAGCGACGGCACGGCAAAGACTGAGCAGATCTGAAAATGACAGAGACGGCAGCATAACCCTGTCTTGATCTGCTTGCCTTTCTCTTACTCCTTATTTCTCCGCTTCCATTTTGAGATACACTGAAATGTTGCAGTGCATTTTTCTTGTGTCTGATTCCGGGTAAGTTATCAAACCACAATGTTTAAAATTATGCCAATTTACTTTCATTTTGCTCAGATTTTTGGATTTCAATGCTTATCAATCTTGAATCTGAAATTTTGATTGCTTAGAGAGATAATGCTAGAGAAGCAGCTCACTGGGCACCGTGTAGATCGATCCATATGTGCCTGGTTCTGGGACCAAGCCATTTCTCAAGGTGAATCCTTCAAGGTATTATTCTTTTGTTGCATCCCATATAATATTTTTCAGAATTATCTTTAATTTTTTATTTAAAATTTTGTCTAGCTTAGCTTCTGCTTATAAGTTTACAAAAAAAAAAAAAGTTATGAATTTAATTGAAACCAATCATAAATTGTCACTTCATTAAAAATGTTTGACTCTTATTTTAACTACCATATAAGTCATGTCATGATTTGTAATTGATTGACTTTTTATAAAATTTTACACTTACATTGTATACCAATTAAACTGAAGAGTTATTTCTGGACAACTTTACATACTTTGCTTTATAAATAGCAAAATTGTCAAGAATAGTTGTTCAAATAACATTTTTTGTAATTTTATTAACCTTGTTCTGTTCTGTTCTTTGTGTATAGCAACAACCAGTGATTGCTTCTCCTACACATTATCTTTTCCAAGTTGTTCGTGAGGGAATCACTTTTTTGGCCTGCACTCAAGTTGAAATGCCACCGTTGATGGCCATTGAGGTTTATTTCCAGTTATATAACTGTTAATGCTAGAATGCTAATGTATACTATATTTGCTTTTTGACTATCTGATTTTTAGTTCCTTTGTAGGGTAGCCGATGTCCTCAATGATTATCTTGGTGGGTTGAATGAAGACTTGATAAAAGATAACTTTGTCATTGTATATGAGGTACTTCTTGGAAAACATTCCTCCCTGCAATCATAACCTCAAGAAATAGTGGTAGACTTTTTAATGAGATGAGATGTTGTTAGGCTTTCTTCTACTATTCACCCGTTGGTCTTATAATGTTCAATCTGTGATTGTTGCCAAAATGTTGTCAGGTTTTTCCCTCCATTGATTTGTTGTTTACATGCAAAAGTAATCAGTTTGTTTTGTTATTGTAGTTGCTAGATGAGATGATAGACAATGGCTTCCCGCTTACTACAGAACCTAATATCCTGCAAGAGATGATAGCTCCACCCAATATTGTTAGCAAAGTCTTGAGCGTTGTGACTGGCAGCAGTTCCAATGTGAGTGACACCCTTCCAGGTGCTACTGCATCTTGGGTTCCCTGGAGAACAGCAGACCCAAAGTATGCCAACAATGAAATTTATGTAGATCTTGTTGAAGAAATGGATGCAACAATAAACAGGTCTATATGCTCAAATGTGCTCATTCTTGTCTTTCAATTATTAGCAGCGATAATTTTATGGGAATCGATTTGATTTTTTTAATTATGGTCTTGTTGATTAGCTATTTTCATGAAACTCGGAAAGTTAAAGAGTTCAAACTTCGAATCTAAGACACTAGATGCACAAAGAAATAAATTATGTGTTGGATTTGTGATAGAGCACTGGATCAGGATGTGGTCTTGAACTCTGCAAGGCCCAGGGTGGGTCTGGAAGGTTTATGTCCGCAAGAGGAGAGGAAGTGGGAGAGGCAAGGAATAGGGGGAGGCTGAGCTGTTAAGTTGGTTAGGGGAGGCAGAATGAGGATATAGGGAAAGGGGGGAATATTGTTTGTTGTTAGAGAGAGAAAATACTCTTTTCTCTTTGGAGTGTATGCTCTCGACTCGTGTAAGGAGCTCAGGCTCTCTCTGGTTTCCTTGGTTTCTAATACAGTATTTCTGCATTTCTTCATTAATCTTCTGAGTCCTATCAATTTGTATGCCTCTTCAAGAAGAAGAAAGGATTACTATAATTCATTAAGGTTAAAAACTTGTTTGTCTGATAGGTTACTGTATAACCTAATGGTATACACTTCTTCTTGCTCCCTAATCTGGGTCGGCACTAACTCAATCTTCTTTTAATGGATTAAAGTGCCTTGTTGCACTCCTTGACTTACAAACAGAATACTCTTTCAAATGGTACAATGCCTAAGCAATTGGAGGTGTAGCTCTGTGAAGCTTAAAGTCTTATATATAATCGAACTAAATTTCCAATGAAATATCAGGCAAAGCTGTAGCTGGATGAAATAATTCGTATATCGGCCATTCATTCTATGAATAAATGGTAAGGTATCTGATGGAGATGTAAAAATCAAAGTGTGGTGGACCACTCAAATTTGATAGGTTTTTTTATTTAATAAATTCTTTTTGCTAATTAACATGACTACGTTTCTAACAAAAAAAAGAGTTGAAGAAACAATGACTTTTGGTTTCTTCTATATTTTTTTTCCTTTCTTTTTCCATTGTCCCTCTTAAGCTTGTGACATCTTTTATGCAAGTTTAGGTAGCGTTTGATAGACATGTCAGAATGGGATGAAACATAAGAATAAAGGCATTCATTCACTATTGTACTCTTGTAAGAATCGAGCAATTGGCTCAGTGAGAAAGGAGGAAACCCTTTGAGAAGGGGAAACCCTTGGAGGAGATTTCTTTCTCCTATTCTGTTCATCAATAAAATTTTCATTTCTATTTCTCTGATTTCATCAATTACTTAGTTTCTGATTTGGGTTCCTAACACTATGTTTGGTGTATTTAATAAATAGAACAGAATAGAACATGAGGTTAAAAAGTGGGTCATTTTGGTTTTATTAAAAGGGGTAGAACCTAGGATAACAAAACAGAACATTTTGTTCCATTCTATTCTGTCCGTACACCAAAGCTACCTTAGTGAAGTGAAACACGATATGACTGATTCATTGAAGTTTGAACTTCTGGAACTTTATATGGCTGAACTTTATCAAAGACCATCTTGAGACTCCTCGTTAGTAGTCTGTATCTTATGCATAATTTCTTTCAACTTCTTTAATTCTCACTGTTACAAAGTGTGTTGATTCAGGGATGGAGTTCTGGTGAAATGTGAGATCTACGGTGAAGTTCAAGTGAACTCCCATATCACAGGTCTTCCTGATTTGACTCTTTCATTTGCAAATCCTTCTATCCTAGATAGTATAAGGTTCCATCCGAGTGTTAGATTTCGGCCTTGGGAATCCAATCAAATTCTTTCATTTGTGCCTCCTGATGGACAATTTAAGCTTATGAGTTATAGGTAAGGTGTCCAGCTATATTTTATTTCTGAATCAGGATTCGAAACATGCATTTGAGTAGTCAGTTTCTATAAAGATATAATTATGAATAATTGTGAATGCTGAATTTCATTCCATGGTCTTCCCAATTTTCATCTTCTCTAAAAAGTTCTGGCATTTCACTTATTTTCAGAGTTAGAAACTTGAAGAACACCCCAATATATGTAAAGCCACAGTTGACTTCAGATGGTGGGACATGTCGTGTTAGTGTATTGGTTGGCATAAAAAACGATCCTGGAAAGACAATTGATTCAGTTACTGTTCAGTTTCAGCTTCCTTCTTGCATCTTATCAGCTGATATGGCTTCAAATCATGGAACAGTGAACATCCTTTCTAACAAGGTACCTAATAAGCAGCAATATTTCTGCTTATTGTTTTTATCTATTATAGAAACCAGGAAGGTAGTTAAAATAGTCAGATATAAATAAACTTCTTTGTTCTACTTTTGCAATGTATGTAACTTGAAGCCTTCTTTATATCTTGTTGTATCAGACATGCACTTGGTCCATTGGTCGGATACCAAAAGATAAAGCCCCTTCAATGTCTGGAACATTGGTGCTTGAGAATGGATTGGAACGCCTTCATGTCTTCCCCACATTTCAAGTGGGTTTTAAGATTATGGGTGTCGCCCTCTCTGGTCTGCAAATAGATAAACTGGATCTGAAGACTGTACCCTACCGTTTTTACAAAGGTTTTCGAGCTCTTACTAGGGCTGGTGAATTTGAAGTCAGGTCATAATTTTGTATTTACCGTGAAGTCATCTGAGACTTGTCATGATTCTAGACATGTAATGGCTGTTTTCATTTGTAAAGTAAGTTGATAGTGTTTTCTTCTGGTTTCAAAGTATGGGAAACCAAAAAAAAAGTATTTCAAAGTAAGCTGATAGTATTTTCGTGCGACTTGTATTTTGAATCTAATTTTTACTTTAGATTGGCATTGGTGAGAATGAATTGTCATGTTTAATGATTTTTAGATGGAGGGGATCCCTACTACATCTTATCCAACAATCAACTTTGAATATAGCCTAACTTCAGTTATGAAACACTAATTTGAGTATCTATTACAAAATATAATTTATTAGTTCCAACTTTCAGTTGTTCCAAGTGGGTAAAAAAGATTAGATGAACAATGATTAATGAACGATGTCAATATTTGGTAAATTGAAGATAAAAACACTAGAGTAAACGAGAAAAATAATAGACGATGTAATGAAAAATTGAACTTCTAATAATATTGTCACATCTCAATCTTCTAAATTTCGTTGTTGTCAATAAAACTACCACATTATATATTTTATTTTACTAAACTTTGATTTGATTTTTATATTTTCAAATTTAATAATATTATTCATGTAGATTTTATATTGACGTACTTTGTCTCTTCTAGTTACTTGTGTAACATTACTTATATTAGATGTGGCTTAATATTTGATGATTGACAATTTTCATTGACTATGAAGATCTGGGACGTGCCACAATAGCGCATAACAAGCAGGGTTGCATAAATATGAAATGACAAAAATTGTACAATTAAAATGAGAGCCAAAATAAAACTTCAATAAAAAAGGATAAATATGCAAATAAGCCAAAAATATATGTTAGAGCAAGAGGTCCTGAGAATAAATAAGATTAAATTACAAGACCATAGAACACCTTCATGTATCCAACATTCTAAGCGGCAATCTTGTTCACTCGAAATGAATCCATGACTTGACGAAGCTCATTTTCCTCCTCAGAAAACACATTTTCTGGTGCCTGCAATCTCAACTCATACAGTTGGTTGTTTTCAACCCCTAGAACAGATAGGTACCTGCGATCCCATTCAAGACGTACCACCCGGTCTTGTGGCATAACCGCAAGCTCATTGTTATTAGCATATGACTTTATGTTTACCTAGCAACAGAGACAATATATTCAATTAACCAATTGATGTAATTTTGCTATAAGGAGTGAGAAGGTACAACTGTTCATGAATAAAGGAACTCAGGAAAGATGATGGGGAAGGTATATGAACTCCATGACGCTCTATTCAAAATGGTTTTGTTATTTTTGGTACAATTCTTTAAAATGGGAGCAATGATAGCAACACACTCTTTATCATACTCTCGTCAACACACTCTCTATTATTGGATGGATTTCATGTGAGACCTACTGATAGAGAGTGAGCCCATGTGATTTAGTGAGTCCCACATGAAATCCACCCAATAATAGAGAGTGCGTTGCTAGCATTTCTCTTAAAATGGAGTTGGGGAGATCAAGGCCCATGCCATGGATGAGCACAGCAGGATCCCAAGTTCCCAACTCCCCTCGGCCAAGTAAACCCTGTCGGCCCTCTCCCGACAGGGTTTACCAGGTCCCTAAGAGATGCAATTGACTTACCACTGCCCCACCCCATGCAGGTCCCTAGTGATTTTGTTAGCAGTGTCTTCCATACGTGACTTTCATGGTATTAATCATGCTAATCCAACAATGGCCAAAAGGGAGGGGGGATTTCATGCTAATCTGACCACAGCTTGTTCCATCTAGCAATACATGTTAGACTCAGTTGTGAATAAAGAATAACACAAGCAACTCATGTTTTGAATGTAATTGTTAACCAACCTCAACTTGATAGTATAACTTGCCATCATCAGCAACTCTTGAAGACGTGGAAAGAATATTTGATTCGCGTCTAACGCCAAGTCTTGTAGACATAAACTCAGTCAGATACTGCTTGAGCACTTTCTTTCCAGCTTCTTGGGGCAGACCCAAGTCTTCAACACTCTTGTATTGGGAAGATGAAGGTGAAGAAACTTCAACAGATATATTTTCATCGAGAACATAAGGATCCCTGAAGAATATGTCAGCCCCAGCACCTCGGACTTGAATCCAGTTCCCCGGATACTTGAATGAATAACCATCAAATGTGTCCACATATTCACGGAACACAGGAGACTGTTTAGCCAATGCTAAACCAGCTTCTGAGAGAAAGTAAGTTGATAAGATCAAGGACAATGCTTTCCTCCTTGGAACTGCAAAAGCTTTAGCCTGATTATATATTAGCAGAGATAGAACCAAAGGCCATTTGCAGATGGCCCAATTGAAAATGCAAAAAGCAAAGGCTACTAATGTTTGGCTAGTTCTTTTTATATTATGCCTCTTCTGAGTTTGTTACGCACCCGAGATCAGAAAACAGGAATAGAGAAAGAAAAGAAAGAGCTTTATTGGATTCTTGAACACAGACAGAACAACAATAGGAGAGTGATCTCCTCCAAGGTTTCCCCTTCACAAAGGGTTTCCCTGAGCCTTTGCTGGGTTCACATACTACAATTCTCAATGCCCCTTTTCCTTACTCTCTTCCCCTATTTATTTAGCTGAACCCTCTAACTAACTAACTAACTAACTGTCTCAACTAATCCTAACTAACTTAACTATTACATTTCTCTTTATTCCTAATTGGGCAGGGCCCTAACAGAGTTACACTCCCTCTTCCATTTGCACTCATTACTCAAATATGCCCTCTTTCTGATTTCCTTATTCATTAAAATGGCAGATTAACTCTTACAAGTCCTCTGTAATTTTGGTCTTGTAGGGGTTTATAGAAAAGATCACAGGCTCGAAAAACTTTCCATCTCTTTCTATTGCAAGCAGTACTAACACAAAGGTGTTGCCCAGGAATGAGGAAATCAACAACAAAATACCCTAGTTTCCCCACATTTAATTCCACACCATATATTTTTATATTATATCAACATGAGATGCTGCAATGGATTATGCTAATAACATATAATATAACGCATCATATGCTAAGATATAGGTGATAAACTCAAAATGTGAAATTACCGATTGGGATGTGGGCGGAAGGGAGGAGCAGGAACGAGCTGAATGGAAAGAGGAACGGAAAGGGTGAGAGGAGGTCATATGGGTAATGGGTGAGGCCACAAAACCCACCATTGTAATTGCATTAGCCATTACCAATTACCAATATTATATCATTCACTCCACACTCCACTCCCACACCAAATGGATAGATATATTACTATTTACTATATTAGATGGATAGAGGCACAACCAGATGAGATGAGATGAGATGAGATGAGATGCTACTATGCCACGTCAGATTCTCCCACTCATAATTATAGTCTATTTATTGCTTCTTTTTTTCTAAAAAAACCATGGATGATATGAAATAAAATAATTTAAAAATTTTAAATTACTATGCTTGAAATGAGTAATGTTCCTTGAATATCAAAATAAGATCTGGTTTTTATTTTTAATATATTTTTTAAATATGTATATACAAAAATGATAAAAACTAAGTGAGAGGTAAAAAAAAAAAAAATATGTACATTTTTTTTTACTTTTAAAAGTGTTATTTGCCATTATAACTTTTTCTGCAAACAAATTCCTTTAAGGATTTTTTTATCAAGCAATCCAATTTTTACCTGCCATAGCAAGAGAATTGGGCAGCACCAATGGTTACGGATATAAATATCATTTTTGAGTTACAAGGCCACATATGACATGTACAATAAATTGTTTGCCAAAAGTGGAAAAAAAGAAAAACACAATCTGAATAGTGGGATTGTGTGTGTGGTGAGAAATCATAATCTTGGTTCCTAAGGCAGCTTTTTCTGTTCCTCACCAACCACCTATTCCAATACATAATAGAAGACCACATTTGACATTCTATTCTTCTACCCACACAACTATTGACCATTCTTGTTCTCTTTCCAACATTTGAGACACCATTTCTTGAACCTCTCACGTTACCATTACCATTACCATTACCATTACATTGATATATAGAACCATTATCCCACTTGCTCATATTTCTTTGTCTTTTCACATGTTTTGTTATAATATGAAATGATCACTATCAGCCTTATTAGCAATTGCACCATGAAACCATGCTCTAGGATTCTCGTTGGTTACAAGAATTCATCGTTTCTTGCAAGATATCACCATACTCTAACGTTGCCTAACCCTTTTACTCTCAATCTTGATCACATGCACAATAGCAGCATTCATCACTGCCCTTTTCGCCTAATGAATAATGGTAACCACAAAGTGTTTGGGTTACCCTCTTCAAGTTTTAGCGTATCAAGGGTGACAAACTCAAAAGGAAGAACAAAAGGTGATGTTTCTGACATTATTGGTGGAGTTGCCGTCAAGGCTCGTGAATTCTCAAGCTTCAATGAGACACGTGTCAATGACAACCATGTTGAGAGGGTTTACGTAAAAGGTGGCATGAATGTGAAGCCATTAGTGGTGGAAAGAGTTGACAAAGATCATGAGGATGATGTTGAAGGAGAAGAAGGGTCACGGTTAGAATGTGACGAGAAAGATTTGAACACAGAGAATTCAGGTGATTTGAAGAATGTAGTATCTGAGGCCAAGAACATAGGTGATGAGGAGGAGACAGAGGTGGAAAAAGAAGCATGGAAGTTATTGCAAGAAGCACTTGTGACTTACGGTGACACCCCTGTGGGGACTGTTGCAGCAAATGATTCAGGTTGCGAGCAACAAGCCTTGAATTATGATCAGGTCTTTATTCGAGATTTCATCCCTTCGGCTCTTGCTTTCTTGCTCAAGGGTGAAAAAGAGATTGTCAAGAACTTTCTCCTTAACACCTTGCAATTGCAGGTAATATAATACTCTTTTGGTGTCACATAATAATTCAATTGCAAGAAAGTTTGTTACTTATTAATGTTCATTGATTTATGTCACCAAATCTACCGGATCTGGATTCCCTGAAGACTGCAGTCACTGCACCGTTTCCTGGAAACCGGGTTCAGTGTCCATTTAAACCGTGATATAAGCATATGCAGGGAATCCAAATACATTGCCCCATGTTAAACCATAAAATGAATGTGACAATATGCTCATGTTATAATGGATATAGGATCTGCTTACTATTATATTTTACTTGTTTTGTTAGTTATCATGTCATATTATGGGGATAATAATATGTCAATTTTTCTTTCTTTATTGATGTTACAATTTTACATCCTTCACCCTATTCAATTGTAAAAGAGTTGGGAGAAGACAGTGGACTGCTATAGCCCAGGACAGGGCTTGATGCCAGCTAGTTTCAAAGTTCAAACTATGGAAATTGATGATGAAAGCAAAGAAGTTTTAGATCCTGATTTTGGGGAATCGGCTATTGGTCGTGTCGCGCCTGTGGATTCAGGTTAGTATTTCGCAATTTTTTATAATATACATGTAAAAGCAAAGAAAAATTTTTGAGTTGTTTCTATGTTTGGTTCCTTAATAGGATTGTGGTGGATCATCCTGCTGCGGGCTTATGGGAAGCTTACAGGTGACTACAGCTTGCAAGAAAGGATGGATGTTCAAACAGGCTTACGTATGATCCTTAACTTGTGTTTAACGGATGGCTTCGATATGTTTCCTTCTCTATTGGTCACTGATGGATCTTGCATGATAGACAGGAGGATGGGCATACATGGTCACCCTCTTGAGATTCAAGTGAGTATAACTAAGCTATGTGTTCATTCCTGTGTTTTACTTAGTGTGTTTGGATGAGCATTTGATAAACGTGATTTTTTTAAGACAAAATCAATTTTGCCTAATAGTAACCAAGCACCTTTATTTTTATTAAAATCACCTTTGACATGGGGCAAAACGCAATTCTAGTACTCCCCACCGTCAAACCAAACACACACTTAAAGTTGAATTGAATTAATGTATCTTTGTTAAACATGAGATGAAACTCTTGTTTCAAGTAGTGTGGTTTCTGAATTCTGCCTCTATTGCTTCAGTTATATGTGTAAGTTTTACTTTGCAGGCATTATTTTACTCAGCTCTTCGCTGCTCCCGTGAGCTGCTTATTGTAGATGAAGGATCCAAGGATCTAGTTGGAGAAATTATCAGCAGACTCAGTGCACTGTCATTCCACATTAGAGAATATTATTGGTTGGATATGAAAAAGGTGAATGAGATATACAGGTATAAAACAGAAGAGTACTCATTGGAAGCAATTAACAAGTTCAACATCTATCCAGAACAAATTCCAATGTGGCTAATGGATTGGATTCCAGAGGAAGGTGGATATATGATTGGGAATCTGCAGCCAGCTCACATGGATTTCAGGTTTTTCATGCTTGGAAATCTTTGGTCTATTGTTTCTTCTTTGGGTACCCCAAGACAGAATGAGGCTATTTTGAATCTGATAGAAATGAAATGGGATGATCTCGTGGGACACATGCCTCTCAAGATTTGTTATCCTGCCTTGGAGTATGAAGAATGGCGCATAATTACTGGCAGTGACCCAAAGAATACGTAAACATTCTTTCTTTCTTTAATTTTCCTTTCTGTTGTTTGCATGTACTTCACTTTTTGGATAAAAAAGTACTTTGAAGAATGTATAGTATTTGTAGTCAAAATTGCTTCTATGGTGTACATCTTAACTTAAACTTCATGCTTAACTTGTGCAGTCCTTGGTCATATCACAATGGTGGATCTTGGCCGACCCTTTTGTGGCAGGTAAACTTTTCCTGATGGAAATATTATGTGCTTTGAGGAAAGTTCAGAATATTTGTTGTCCCTCTTGTGGCTTGTGGAGTAATTTTTAGTTAGGCACGGTCTATTATAGGCAATCAAATTATTATTTGACATTAGTAAGGTTGTGAGAATCACATGTTAAGAGATATACCAATCTTTAAAAGTGCTTCTGCACATGTTATATAATGATTTGAGTGGCTAAGAAATGACATGATAGACTGCCTATCTAATCTCCTGTCTTAGTGCCTCCCGAGTCAAATTATTTTGAAAGCAATGTGAGAGTAGCTTTCCCCGACTTAATTTGCAAACATGATTTTCCTTTTGCAAAATCTAAAACAAACAGGCTGATAATAGCTAATTCATGGCATAGGAGTGTTATGACATCATTCAACCTCCATGATAACACACCTTGGAGGTCGAATGGTGTCATAAGCTGGTTCATTTGTTGGAATGTTATATTTATTCACCTTGGAGGCTAAGAAATGATTGTCACAAAAGATGTTTGTTAATTATTTGTTAAGAAGATGTTTTAGGAAAGGAAAAAAGAAGATATTATATTCTGGGTTGTTAACAATGAGAGATTCATATTCACAACTAAACTTCGCTTCCAATATCTGATTTATTTCCTCATGCATCATCTTCAGTTCACGCTGGCATGCATCAAAATGGGGAGAACTGAACTAGCTCAGAAAGCAGTTGCTTTGGCTGAGCAAAGGCTGCCAGTTGATTCTTGGCCAGAATATTATGACACCCGCACTGGAAGATTTATTGGAAAACAAGCCCGGCTTTATCAAACATGGACATTAGCTGGCTTCCTTGCATCTAAGATGCTTTTGAAGAATCCTGAAATGGCATCATTGTTATGCTGGGATGAGGATTTTGAGATTCTTGAGACATGTGTTTGTGTACTGAGCAAGAAGAGGGGAAGGGCAAAATGCTCACGTGATGCTGCCAAGTCCCAGATTCTTGTGTGATGAGGCTTTGCTGTACAGTCCAAAGTTTAGTGTATGATATGAGTTTGATAGGATACAGTAAAAATTACATTGGAAAAACAAATGTTCCACATTGCTTGAGCCTGTGAATATGATAGATAAGACTTTCTATTTTTTTGAGGGTAGGGGATTTCTTCTTACTCATCTGTTTGTAAATTTGCAAATATATTCAAATTGATTTTTCTCATTATCAAATACTTCTCTGGAGCATTTTTTTTAACAAGTTTATTTGCAGGCTTACTTTTATTATTTTACCTCATCCTTCTTTCAAAATGAATCTTGGCTGCATGTTAAGTTTCATGAATTCAACAAAGAATACATCATGCCATGAACCCTTTTAGCAGTTTATTGTGTTTTCAAGAAATAATGGACAATCTCAACTACCAGAACACAGATAACACGCATAGAAGAGGAAAAGCATGAATATTTTAGAAACATGGCAAGTAACTGAAGGAAAGTATCCAAACAAGATATATCAAGGAACTAAAAAAAATTAATCACCACTTATTCCCTGTCTACTCTATTCAGCTGACCATAATGCTTGGCCAGCATAGCTGATGAACATAAAAAATGGTATACAACAAAAACTTTTCTTATTCCAATAGCGTTTTCTTGTGTTGCAAGTAATTCTAAAAGACACAAGGGTGAGACTGAATTTCCAAACTTTATAGAAGCCCTCTTCTTCTCTTGTAATCACTGATGGTTAATGTAAGAGCATGCCTACTCCCATCATTCTCAGTGACTCGGCACCCAACTGTTGCTTCTATTTTTTGTTTCCTTGCCAAAAACCCATGTTTTAGTCCATGTGGTCCACCAAAATTCTTAAGTGAAGCCAATGAAATTGGCAAGTCAAAATCATGCAGCATATTTGATTCTGTTACTTGATCCACAGGAGCAATGGTATCAACCAACTTCCCTGCATTAGCAGCAGCTTGCAAAGCAGCTTTTGTGGCTTCAACACCAACTTTTGTTTTGACATGTTTTTCTTTTCCTCCTTTGGTTTCCTCCTTTTCTCCTTTAGCTTCATTTTCCTCACCACCTTTATTCTCTATCCCAGGCTCTGAAGTGTAGTAATTCCTTGACCTTGTCCACCTCCTTGAAAAAGGATCATACCCCTCCTCTCCTGCTTTTAAATTTGCATTCATTTTTTTATGCTCAGACAAGTTTTTGAAGTTGTCAACCTTGTTCCTTCTGTTCATCTCAGCCAGCCTCATAGCCTTGGCATCATTCTCCCGGGCTTGACGCGATGCTTCCAATTCTTGCAGCTTTGTGAAGATCCTATCCATCTCAGCTTCATCATTCTTACTTTTTGCTATTTCCATCTGCCTCTTCAGACGATCCTTCTCTACTGCAATGTTCAATGGCCTAGATGAAGCAGATTTTTTCTCCTCTAACATCTGCTTCACAGTGGCTGCTGAGTAAATGTATGTGTTGGTTCTTCTTATAGCCTCCCTCTTTTCCAATACATTCTTCTTACTAGGCATCTGGCTGCAGCTTCTCTCAACTTCTCTAAGCCACTGTCTGAACTCTTTCTCTAGTGGTGCAGAATCTGAGACCACAGCCACTTGAAACTTTTTAGCAGAGTTTTCACTGCCCCAGACACAAATCAGATACTTATGAGTTACTTTATTTTCTACCTTGTACTGTCTATTTGGGTCACCCCCATCAACATTTTGGACCATGCAAAGCCTGTAGACAGGTCCACTGTCTGACCTTCCTATGCCAATTCTTACAAAACAACCAACAATTAACTCCTCAAAAAATGGCTCATTCAACCATTTCACAAGCTTTGATCTCCTAATGGTAATTTCCTTTATATCCTCATATGTTGGTATATCTGATTCAATCATGCTCTTATCATCATCACTATCAGCCAAGCCACCATCATCAGAGGATTCTCTTTCACTGTCAGACCTCACAACACTCTCACTCTGACTAGAACTACTTGGACTAGGTTTTTTCTTCACTCCCTTGCTTGTTGAGCTTGTTTTTGAAGCACTTCCCAATTTACCATGAGTGTCTAGGACATGTTGTTTCATCCTTTTGGCACGCAATTCGCTTAGTACATCTCCCTTAGCTGCTATCCTCTCAGCATGTCTTGCTGATGAACGAACCTTGGAAGATGAAGGAAGAGGTGATTGATTTGCATTGTTGTTGTCCCTCTTCATTCTCAGTTGCTCTTTGAATTCCTTTTCACCTTTCTTAGCTGCTCTATCAGACAAAATCATCTCTCTTTCAAGTTCAGTCATTTTTGCAAGCCTTTGTTTGTCATCTTCATTCTTGTAAAGATCACTGCCAACATCAGATTCTTCACTGCTGCCAGTGCCACCTTCACAAACTGGACCACCATCCTCTAACAACTCACCTCCTCCTCCATGGTCATTACTTGTGCTACCTCTTTTGGTGAGGTCCAACCTCTTCTTCAATGGAACATGGGATGCACATCTTGTTGGCCTCTTGCTTGCAGAAGCACCACCCTCATCAGAGTCTTCCTCTCTGGCATCACTTCCTGAACCTTCACGTTTCATTCTTAAGTTTCCAAGCTTGTTCCTCTTTCTCACTGGAGAACTTGTTCTTCCAGCTGCCTCAAGAAGCATGTTTTCCAAGTCTGCCATGTTGCTCTCTTCACTCCAAATTATATAGTAAGAACCCTTACGGAGTAAGAAGCAAAAAGCCATTCAGGTAAACAGAAGATTTTATTACAAGATCATATGGTAGAGTTAACAAACTTCATAGGTGTTTGTAAGAAATATAAACACGAAAAAAAAATAGAATGAGACTTACAGCGTGTTGAAGTAAACAGCTTAATTAAGAATAAGATAAAAAGATCTTATTTTTTTTTTTGACAAGGTTATTGAAATAAACTAAAAATAATTTATAAAAATGTTATAAATTATTTTTATAAGTTATTTTCATAAGGCTATTATCATAAATCCAAATAAATTCTCTATAAATTCATGGATACATACTTTTTGGATAGAACGGCATCGAAGTGTTCATCTTTAAAAGTCACAATTCACAAGAAGCAACACATGCATTTAGTCCAAGAAAAATTGAAACAGAAAACCCAGAAAAGAAAATAAAAATAAAGGAACCTTAGCCAGAAGCAATGTGTAACGAAACACCAAGATTACTAGATTAGGAACGGCTCCAGCCACCAAATTCAGCATTAAAGTAGAAATTAAATAAAAATTGAGCAAGAGTTTGAGACGTCCTTCTTAGATCAGTAGATAGCTGTAGTTATGTTTGTTTTAATCCTCTAATGAGATAAGATATTCGCGTAAATTAGATCTCCATAGTTATAGAAAGTAGAAACTAACTCCTATAAAGATGTACAAATTGCGCAGATGATATTTTGACTGATTCAATCATAACAGTGTAAGTTATCTATACCGCTATTTTATTATCATATAATAACAATAATATGTATACAATGCTAGCGTCTTGATTAATTGATTCTAAAGAGTCTCTCTGCATATTTTCACGGGCGGATAATGCATTGCGATTTGCGAACTTAGCAGTTCTGTATTTTGGCCAATAGTTTTAAGGGCGGAGCCTAATCATTTATATAAGGGAGGCTAAATAAACAATGTCAGGTCACAGTCCACATCAGTCCCAAAAACGTCTTCATCACGGAACTCTAAACCCAATTATAAATGAATTCTAACTTCGTGGACCAATTACAATTTTTTTAATATGGAGACCTACTTAAAAAATTTTAAATAATTCAGAGATTTCTAACATAATTAAACCTTTTTTATATTTCGTGTATTATATTTTAGGAAAATGTTAATCAACGCTTTAGGAATCAATAAAGGTAAATTTGTATTGGAAATGATATATTTAATATATTGATAAATATTATATGTTATATTTCCAACATATACTTACTGCTTTTTTATTTCTTAACCCGTGCCTAAAGTGGCTAGTTATCAAAACTCTATATTTTATTCCATTGAACTAATACTCTCATAATATGTCAAAATCTCCCTAACACCAAGTAGGCACATGGTAGATATTTTAACATTCATGGATTTTCAGAAGAAATAAAAAAAATAGCATACATTGGAATGATAATTTTTAACTTATATGTAAGACATTTGCATGTCCTCCTAGTTGTGTTTGTGGTCCAAAATTTTGGACGCCCAAAAGAAATTTTGGGTGGACGTAGAGAAATATTTTTTGTACAAACATTTGATTTATTTGAACGTGAGTGATGCTGGTAATAAGGATGATTCTGTAACGAAGAAGAAGGAACGATCGTGTGTAAGAGGTGTGTGTGTGTGTGTGTGTACACTAAGCTTTAGGCTTGATTCTTTCCCACCAGTTTTACTCTTCACTGGATGTAAGAGGTGTAACACTGAATCCCTTTTAGGATACAATAGAGATCACTTGACTTGGTTTGCACACTCACAATCAAGGCTAACACCAATGGTATTTCAAAACAATAGTTTCCTCTAATCTCTCTGCATAAGAAAAAAGAAAGGAAGTGACTTGGAATGCAGAAAACTCAGCCAAAATTTGTATGGAAATATGCATAAAGAAAGGCTCTATTTACAGACCTCCTCATGACCTTTGATAAGGAGAAACAACCCTTCAAAGAAGTTATGCATCCTTTGATGAAGTGACACATATATATTCATGAAAAAACACACCCATATGAAAAGACATGATTATCCAAATGATACAAACAAGTCAAAAAACAAGTTCTGTAGAGTTCTGCAGAATTTTGTCGCGAGCGCCAAACGCCTAAGTACTGCGTCGAGCACCCAAGTCCCAGCGATGGGCGCCCCAGAGAACTGTTGTCTCGGGTACCCTGAGCGTCAAGCGCCCAAGTCCCAAAGTCGGCCAGCGTCGGGCACCCAAGTCCCAACGTCGGACATTCATCCATGCCCAAAAATGTTGCTCTCGGATACCCCGATGTCAGGCGTCCATCCTCTTTCCCACTTTAGGTGTTATTGGACTTCTACATTTTGGAAATCTCTCACAAGTGTAACTCATATGTTGTTTTTGCTTTTTCGCTCTCATAACATAGCAAACATGTTTTCTTTATCTCTTTCTCAAAAGTATGTAGATATGAGTAATAATTCTATATCACCCTACCCAATCCTTTTAATAATCACCCTACTTATTAAACAAAGAAATATTGACTAATTTTATATTTTCAAGATGTTGAATGTATTACTTTTTTCTTTATTTTTTTTTTGACAAAAGCAAACTCAAGGCATTTCATTCATAATCTTGTCAACAATAAAAGTAGGTGCAGAATAATAAAAGTAGAGAGTAGGTTGAAAAATAGAAGCCCTAGCTAAAGCATGAGGCACTAAATTGGCTTGTCTCTTAACAAACTTCATTGTAAAGTTTTGGAAAAAAGAAAGAAGAGCCTTGCATTGTGCACCAATAGAGCCAAACTCAATAGATTTTCCGTTGAGTTGTTTACCTTATATACAACCCACTTGCAATCCATCTCAAAAATAACATTATCAAGACCAATCTCAGTAATCCATCTTAAGGATTTTAAGAGTCCATCGACTTCACCTTCATGAGGAAACAAAATAGGGAATGTCCATGTTGTTTTAGCTTGAAGGAAATGGCCCAAGTGATTTCTCAAACACATGCCATAACCTGTTTTGCCATCATCAAAGAACAAGGGAGCATCTAGATTACATTTTAAATAACCCATAGGAGGAGTTGTCCAAGAAGTGCGGTTGCTGTGAGTATGCATGATGGAGCATGAAATGCTTGCTTTGCTGTGCGCGTATTCCCAGTCACGAAGGACCTCAGTTGCAAGATATACAATAACAACTGGCAGTGTCATTTTTTGCTCCCATAGAAGATCGTTTCTCATCTTCCAAAGACTCCATAGAGTCTTTGCAAAATTCTTCCTCCTTTGCTCATCCACGATCGTGCACGCTTGAAAGAAAAAATCTGCAAAACTTTGAGTTTGGCACATAACATCATTAATAACATCCCAAAAATGCTGCAGTGACCAGCATTCTTTTACATGAGGGCAATCTAAAAAGCAATGCCAAGTATTTTCAAGTGCATTATTACAAAAGAGACAAATGGATGGGCAATCAACTCCATGAGTATAGAGGTTGGTGCAAGTTGGAGGAATTTTATGGCAAGCCCTCCAAAGGAAAGACTTCACTTTATGAGGGATATTCATGCTCCATAACATACCCCAATCTCCAGACACATGCAAATGAGATGAGTTTGTAACTTTTTCTATGCAAACTCTATAACCAGACTTTACAGAGTATTGGCCATTGTTACTATGTTGCCAAACCATTCTATCCGAATGCATGGGCTCAAATAGAGGTGTCTCTAAAATTCCTGCAGCAACAGATGGATTGAAAATAGCATGCACAAAATTATTGTCCCAGCAGCGCATATTAGGGACCATGAGATCCTGGACATTTAAAGAAAGCATAGAAGGATGTAGATAATCAGGAAAAGTAAGCTTCTCATTTTTACGGGTCCAGTAAGAATCACTCTAGACATTAATAAGGCTGCCATCACCAACACATCACCTAAGCCCTTCCTTTAACAAAACCCGGGAATTCCAAATGCTACGCCATGTGAAACTCGGATTATGATCGAGATTAGAGTCCAAAAAGAAACCTATAGGAAAGTATGTAGCTTTGTAAATTCTGGAAATAATAGCTTCTGGGTTGGAAATAATCTTCTAACCTTGTTTCCCTAGCATTGATAAATTAAACGCATCTAGGCTTCTAAAACCCAAGCCACCAAATTCCTTTCTAAGAGTCATTTTCTCCCAACAAAGCCAATTTATACCTCTAGTGTCCCACTTATTCGAACCCCACCAGAATGAATTCATCATACGCTCAATCTCAACGGTCAAAAAGTGGGGAAGTAAGAAAATGCTCATACAATAGGCCGTAATAGATTGGAGAACAGACTTCACAAAAACTTCTCTACCAACTTTGGAAAGAGCTCTTCCACTCCAAGAATTTATTTTCCTCTAAACACGATCTTTGATATAGTTGAAGGTAGCTTTTTCATTTCTACCAATCAAAGATGGAAGACCCAAATAAGTACTTGTTCCCAAGCACTCTCTAACATCAAGCAAACTGGACAACTTGTACCGCAAATCATGAGCGACGTTCCTAATAAATTTTAGATTTGTTGTAATTTATGTCTTGGCCTGATGCTGCTTCAAAAATAGCCAAAATATATTTCATGACACCACATTCATGCTCATTTGCCTGGAAGAAAAGGAAGTTGTCATCAGCAAAGAGAAGATGACTAATAACAGGGGCACCCCTATAGACTGTAATACCATGAAGATCACCACAAGATTTAGCTCTTTTAATCAAAGAAGAAAGACCTTGGGCACAAATAATAAAGAGATAAGGGGAAAGCGGGTCACCTTGTTTGAGCCCTCTAGCAGGAATAATAGGACCAACCAGATCATTGTTAAACACTACAGAATAGTGAACAAAGGTCACACAAAGCATAATCCATCCAATCCAACGCTCATTGAAACCCAGCTTCCTCATCATTGCTTGAAGAAAACCCAATCAACACGGTCAAAGGCTTTGCTAATATCTATTTTCAAAGCAATGTCACCCTTAGTCTTACACTTCATGTAGTGAATTAATTCAGAGGCAACCATGATGTTGTCAAGAATAGATCTTCCTTCTACAAAGGTTGACTGCTCTTCAGAAATACACTTATGCAAGACACGCTTGAGGCTGTTAGCTAAAACCTTGGCAAGAATTTTATAAAGTCAAATGTGAGTTATCGTCGCAAGTGTTATCTAAATATTTTGTACAAATTTGTTTCCTTCAAATAAGTATACCGACTATAGTCTACGTGGTTGTGTAGGAGTGATAAAACGAACCAACTCGTCTCGTCTCGCCACCAACCCGCCTATAACGGGGCGAG
This sequence comes from Ammopiptanthus mongolicus, assembly GCA_039655645.1. Classification (NCBI taxonomy): domain Eukaryota; kingdom Viridiplantae; phylum Streptophyta; class Magnoliopsida; order Fabales; family Fabaceae; genus Ammopiptanthus; species Ammopiptanthus mongolicus. Next base: position 6,275,391 of record CM077344.1, on the reverse strand, counting down.
GTGGGTTGAATGTTGAAAGTGGGTTGAAAATCACATCCCGCCCCGTTTAACGGTGGGTTGGCATGTTTAGGAGGAGTGGGTGTGGCCCAATTATTTTAACAAAGACATTGAAGTTGAAAAGTGTAACCAACACAATTTCTTTACCTTCTCTAACCTTAACTTCCTAATGCACTTCTTCTTCTTCTTCCTCTTCTGCGAAAGGGCTGATGGCGACGCTGCGACCTGGAGGAACAACGTTGAGATGCTGAGGAACAACGGTGTTGCAACCTGGATGAACGAGAGGAACGACGCTGTGACCTGCGAGATGCTGAGATTGTCGGACGTCCGAGGAGCAGAGTGAACGGGGACGGTGGTGGTTGAGTGGCGATGCATCAGGGTTGAGACTTGAGAGTTGAGAGGCTGAACTTCAAATGTGAAGTGTCAAATGAACCCTAGGTAGGTGAATGAAACGTAAAGTTTTCATGGTAAAACTATAAAAACAATTTATTTAATTAATATTAAAAAAATGAAATCTAAACAAAACTCAAGCAACAAGCCAACTTGTCCCCCTGTCTCCGTCCTGTTTTCTTGACGGGTTAAGCGGGATGAGTCAGAACGGGTCGGTGGGCTGAAAACCTTAGCCCGCTCTGACAAAAATTGTCAGTTGCCACCCCTATGGTTGTGTACTATGGTTATCTAAATAGAGTTTAATTGTTATATACTGACAGTATAGAGTCTTTTTACACAAACATCCAATTATAAACTGTCACATCATTAAAATTATTTGTCTTTTATCCTAATTATCTTAGAAATAACTCATACTATGATTGATGATTGATTAACAATATAAAGTACATACCAATTAAACTTATCTAAGAAAAATACTACAAATTTGTTTCCTTTATTACACTCTTCTCGGAATTTCATGGTTGTGTACTGTGGCAGCCTTTCCTTTACCGCTGTTTTGTCTCTCCAAATTACAAGTCTTCATAATTTTGAAATGCTGTGCATGTTCTTTGTGTGACTTCTGCAATTCTCCTTGTTATGATTTCTTTTGTCTAAAAAAACGGCACTTCACATAACCATATGCTTTTCATGTCCAATCAATACGTTTGCAGTGGTAATATATCTTAATTTTTAAAATAGGAATCAAAAAGTAAGTTATTTTAAAAATTGAAGAATAAAAAAAAAAATTTAAAAATGAGGGACTAAAAAAAGAACGTTATAAAAATGAGGGATTAAAAATGAATTTTAAATATTTTACACGAATCAAAAACATATTTAAATAGATGAAAACTATTTGATAGGTGAGCAAAATTTATTTATAACATTATCCTCTACAAATTTATTTGTAAATTTTTCATCTTTAATAAAATATATTTATAATTATATCTGTTATATTACTTTAAATTATTAAATGAATAATTGATAATCATAATTTAAAAAACAAAAATTAAGATACTGAAGTGGGAAATCATTTTTTTATAATAATATGGATGAATAATATCAATTCTCTCTTTTTGTTAAGTTTTATTGTTTGGGTTTATGACACATTGAATTAAAAGAAATCTATCATTATAATTTGGATGTGGTTTTTATATTAAAAATAATTATTATAATTTTTTAATTATAATTTGAGGTAAGTAAGAGTGATATATAATAAGTAATTAATTTAAATAAATTATTTAATAAAGGACATTTATAAAAAATAAGAAAAAAGTTAGATGAAAAAAGTTGGTAATAAACATCCAAGAAAGATTGGAATTATCCTAAGGACCAAAAAATAATAATTTTGACTTATTACAATAAATATATATATATATATATAATATTTGCAAATTTATTTTTTTATTAGTAAAAATTTAATAAGTTTATGATATAATTATTTAATTTAAAACTCAAACTATATAATAATTGCGCTATATGATTGTCTGTTATTCGCATAGAACAATTATTAGTTGTATATTCTTTTGATTAAATTTCACAAAAAAATATTGAAGAAGAATATTATAAGGGTTAAATATGTTTTTGGTCCTTATAAATAACGAAAATTCGTTTTTGATCCCTCATTTTCAAAACGTCCTGTTTTGGTCCCTCTGATTTCAAAATAACTCATCTTTGTTTCCTATTTTAAAAATTGAGCTAATATTAAATATCAAAAGTAAATTATTTTAAAAATTGAGAGACTAATAAATTTTTAAAAAAAAATGAGAGATTAAAAACGAATTTTGATCGAAAAACTAATAGCTAAACTGTCTTGGTGTAAGAGTTCTGAAATCTGGAGAATTTTATACTCTGTTAATCATTCCTTTGTCCATTTTCTTTGCAAAAGTCTATATTCTAGTGTTTCTTAACAATTAAGGATCAACGCTCATCTAAAAATAAAGGGGAATATTTCTTTCCCATTTTTTATTCGAAGTTCCATTTAATGATGGAGTATTCTTTTTGATATTCATGTGATAGGTATAAAATATTCATTATTATTAATAATAATTAATCTTTATCGAAAAATCTTAAGGTATATAAGATGGATAATCTCCTTTCAATCAGATTTTTTTATTCATAAGAATCAAAATTCGAACCATTAATCAATTACTTAAGGAATCTAAAGCCTTACTACTTTTACCAACCTATGTCGGCACTGATGGAATATTCTGGTAACAAACAAACAATAAAATAAAATGGAATTGCATATTAGTCACGAGTCTTTCGATATTATTTGGGAAAAAAATTCAAATTCCCAGTGCTAGAAAATTGTGAAGTCATTATTTATTTATTTGTTAAAAAGAGAAAATAGTCCAGATTCTCGTGATCTTAATTACTATGTTAATGATAATACTTTGAAGAAGGAACTTACAAGATATGGATAAAAAAGACCTTAATCTATTTCTCACACCAGTGACTTCTCTTTTTCTTGTTTTTATCTTGGTTCCGTTGGGAATAATTTATCATCTGTTTGTTTTGTTTTCAATTTTTATATTTTTAAAAATAATTATAAAACTATCACATATATAATAAGAGGTTAAACTTGAAAGTAAAATAGGTACATTTTTTATTCACAATTGAGAAATTGTACATGCACGTTTGGAACAAAATTAAATTAAATAAATATATATTTAAACGTTTATAACCTTAAACCAAACGTTATTTAAACTTAGCCATCACGCATGTAAAAGTTAAAAATCACGTTATTTCTAACTCTAACTGATACCTCTTTTTACGTTAAAAATCACGTTAAAAATCACGTTTGCTTCTTAAATAAAACATTCAAATTATATTATGTAGCAAAAAAAAAAAAAAACATTCAAATTATATTATATAAAAAAAAAAATTCAAATTATAGAGAGAGAAAATCAAAACTATGAATTTGTTGAAGAATAGGAATCGGCCTTCTGTAAACTGGGAACAGCCAAGCATCTCTGAAATCAGAATTGGCCTTCCAATTTCCATGCTAAGATGTGTTGAAAAATAGGAATCTTTAGAAGGAATAATGGACAAATTGGAATTAATTTCTTTTTAGTAATTTGAGAACACGAGCATAATTGCATTAAAACTGCACTAAATGTAAAAGGGTCTGAATATGATAAAACAAACAAACAAGTTATTAATTAATATTAAATACCACTAGCCATCACCATCTCCTCCTGGGAATTGAGATTTAGACTCAGACCTCTTTGACTTGCACAGATTCAGCTGCTTCATTAACTTGTTTGTTTTCCTTTGTTTTCTCTTCAATCTCAAAAGCAGAAACTGGAAATGACCTGAAAAGCCCTGCAGGGGTCTTGAAAGTGATCTTGCCAGTGGGTGGATCATCAACATAAATATCACTGAGTGAGACCCAAAGCAATATCTCCTTTGTTTTCACACCAGAGAGCTTCTTGATCTTACCATGCTCAATATGGGCAGTGACCTCAGGAGCATAAGACACCAACTTCCCAATCTTTTCAAACTTGTGGGTTAAGCTCTTTTTCTGCTTCAGCCACACAAACCCCTTTTCCCTATCATAACCACATTCTTCTATGTCTTTCAAGGGTAATAGGCCATTGGGTAGGGCTATTTCCTTTAGCAGTTCCTTGGACTTCACTTGGCATACTTCATCTCCATGGTATACCTCTGCTCTGGCTTTCACATCCTCTGTGACTACAGACATCTTTTCTTTTTGTGATAATAATATATTTGGATTCAGATCTGCAAATTGTTGTGACTTGTTAGAGGTCAAGGGAGACAGTTGGGGTCCATATATAGTTCTGAATCTATGAAATTGACCTTCCATGTCCCGAAAATTCCACAAATGCCATTGTGATTCATTAATACAGCATTAAACTCTTAATAATTCCCTTTATTTTTTTAACCAGCCGACACTCTTAGACACTCTTTAAAAAAATCAAAAACAAGTGATTTTGTATTAAAAAATTAACGATATCACCTCTTTAAATATTAAATACATCAATTTTTAATAAAAAATTTTTTTTATTATTTTCTTAACGAGTGCTTTAAAAATATTCGTTATCATTCACCTTTTTCTATTTTATTACTTAGAGAAAAATATTAAATTTTCATTTCAGTATATTGAATGATTTTCCTTTTTTATTATACTTATTATTTAAAATAATTAAGAGAATTTCTCTTTTTTTGTTTGTGAGAATAATTAAGAGAATTTCGAGTTAAAGTAGTATATCTTTTAGGTTACCTAAAATAAAAATGTTTTATAAATATCAAAATAGGGAAGATGTTTTTTTGTTTCTAGATGTATTTTTTAAATACGTATATGTAAAAAGATAACAAGTAAGTGAAAAATATATAAATATTTACGATATCAAATACAATATCCAAAACTTGATGTTTAAATAACAAAACTTTTAAAAAGAACATGTATTTCACGAACAAGGCTAAACATAGTTGGTAGATAATCGAGTTTCTTAAGCATGTTGTCAGAGGTTCGATTTCTACCGCGTGTATGTAAAAAGCTTTATTTGGAGAGATAAAACTCATTTTGGTGATCCCTATAATTCAAAAAGAATTAATCTCTTACTATCGATTAGGAAATATCCTAATACACACAAAAAAATAACATGTACTTTGTGTAGGGCTGTCAGATCCAACCAACCCAGTCCATTCAGGCGACCAATATATTTTCGGGTTGGATTGAGTTAGACCAATTTAATTGCAACTTAAAAGTTTGTTATCTGACTCTCTGTGGATTGCGGGCCAAACAGGTTAGTCCATTGGCCCCCTTTATTTTATTTAAAAAAAAAATTACTTTAAAACCATGACAAATGAGATAATTAAAATAGATAACCTTCAAAATAATAGTATCAAAAGTGGGTACCAGTACTATAATAGAAAATTACATTACACATGAATCATTCATTTAACTTTTTAAGTCCCTCTAATATAAAATAAATATGATAGCTATAATCATATTTAATAATAATTTATTTAATTGAAAATAAATACTAATGTAACATGCTAATGCATTTAATGTTAATGATTTAAAATCATAAGGCACCAAAAAAAATCATAAAGTAGTTAAACGGTGATATACCATTCACAAAAAAAAAAAAAAACGGTGGTATACCAACAATTGCAAAAGGACAACAGGATAACAATGAGGAATCAATTTATATGCATTATTATCACTTTGTCACTTCAGAAATGTCATACGGATATTATTTAAAAAAATTAATAAAAAGAAAGTTTTATTTAAAAAATTAAGTGTAATATTTTTTAATATATATTATTTATTCATGCAAAATTTTATTTTTTGATTTCTTAATCAATGTCCTAAAGACATTCATTAACATTTTTCTTTTAACAAATAGTATCTCATGCTAAATATGCTAGTTATTATTCTTAATTAACTTGTTCGATAGTTCAATTGATAGTTACGAGATATAATCGTTGTGAGTGTGCACCCTTTTTTCATTTCATATTTCTCTCTTCCACTTGTAAGACTTACTATGAATCTTTTCTTAAGAAAAAAAATTAACTAATTTTTCATTTTTATAAAAGTATAATTTTGATATATTTTCATTGTAAAATTTTTTATACTATCAATTAATCATAAATCGAGACATAGATAATTTTTAAAATATTTAAGATAAGAGTCAAATCATAATATGAATGATAATATATTATTGATTGACAAAATAATTTTTTACATTAATTATGCATGTTAATTAATTTTTTATATAAGCTTTTAAATCACTATTCATAATCAGTATTTGACTGTGATTCATTTGTTTCAAAAAAAAAAAAATTGACAGTGATTCATAAATATGTCGGCAAATCAATGTGAAAGCCTCAAGTTTTTCTTAGAATTTTTTTAAAAAAAATAGTATAGATATCCTGAGGAATAGTACTTCTTTTGTTTATTTAGTTTCTTAATTCATATATGAAGTCTTAAAAGGCATATAAAAAAACGAAAGGAGTAATAATAAGCTAAATGTATCCAAATTTTCTCTTAATTGTAATACAACCATCTTATAATGCTCCAGATTTATATAATAAAAATTTTTAGAGCATTTCCAATGGAAAAATTTTAAAAAACTCATTTTAAGTTTTTAGGTGGGATCATATATGCCAACTCAAATTTATGACACCAGCTTAATTTTCATTTAAATGAGGGTTTCTACTGTCAAATTTCTTAACTTCTTTTTTTTTTTCAACATCTCACATTCTCTCTCACTTTTACACTAACAAATTCAAAAATAATAATATATAAATATTATGGAACTCTCTTTTTAGATTTCTTATATAAGGAATTCATTTTAACTTTTAAGGAACCCAAAATCATATGTGATATATTATATTAATATTTTATTCTTAAGAAACCTCTATAGAACTGATATGAAAGATGCTCTTACACCCTAAAACAATTGGAATGGTGTTTTGCAACACCGCTCTCTATTTTTAAGCAACTGACTTTTTGAAAATTTAATTTTATTAAATTTTGAGTTTTGACTGATATTTTAAAATAATTAAAATTATTACATTTTTCAATTATATTCTTAATCAGTTATGACACAATATGTTCCACGTTTACAAATTTGAAAGATTAAATAGTTAATTTTTTTTCAGGGATTAAAAGTGGGTTCAAAAAATTTTTTACGGATCAATTTTGATCTTCACTCTTAATATATTTAAAAGTGTTATATTTATTTTTTTTAATATAATTTTTTTTATTAATTCCTTAATTAATACTGTTTTTGAAGCATGGTTAGCAAAAAGCCTTATTTATTTAGGGTGTGCTTGGAAGTGCTTATGGAGAGCTTATAAGAATAGCTTATGGAATTAAACTTATACAAATAGTTTATGAAAATAGTTTATGATCTTTCCATAAGCTGTTTTTGGCTTATTTCCATAAGCTTGTCAGAGAAGCTTATGAAAATAAGCTGTTTTTAGCTTATTTGAAAAAGAGCTTATTATATAAGCGCTTAAATAAGCTGTATTTCCAAACACACCCTTAGTTGAAATGTCTTCGTACGATCCTCCTTCACCTTGCGTTTATGATTGATGCAATTGAAAATGTATTTATTATTATGGGATAATAAAGTGAGAATGGTGGAGTTGTAGACAGGTAGCAATTAGAATGCTTTACGGGTAACGTAGTTGGGAAGGTCACCGTTTGTATTTATTAGGGGCTGCGAACGATTGGGCACCCACATCATTCCCACCTTCACCCCGATCTATCATCTTTACTTCCTTTCTTCGATCTGAATCCTTTCCATTTTTTCTAAATGAAAGAAAAATACAAAAATAAATTTGTTTTTTGTTTATGGAATTTATTAAAATTTGTTTTGATATATTTCTCTCTCGTTACAATAGAGAACATGTAAGGGAAAAAAAAAAGAATTCAAATCTTTTTTCTTTTCTTATTTTCTTTTATTTTTAACTATGCAAACAAACTAAATTAAGTTTATTCGTTTCGGTTCCCTATTATCGATGGGTTTAATTTTCATTCAGTTTTTAGTCTAGAACTTTAAACTTGATTTTTTTTTCAGGAATATCCTCTCCTCTGATTGATGAGAAACTAATCTCACAAAGTACTGTCAAATGTTAGTAGGGACCCCTCTAATAGTGTTTTCCCCATACACATGAACCTAATGATCAAGTCAAAAATCAAATGCTTAAGGAACTTAAGGGCCCGTTTGGTGGTCAGGATAAGGGAGGCAGGATAGGATAAACTATCCTATCCTGTTTTAATCTGTAGTTTGGTGAACCAGCAGGATAGGATAAGCTTATCCTGTTAGCTTATCCTATCCTGTTACTTAGTTATAATTCTATCCTGAGGGTGGAGCTGGGTTAGAACCAACAGGATAGGAGAAAATGCTTTCTTTTATCTCTTACCTTTAATATTGTTATTATTTAATTACGGTTTCAAACCTAATTAGTCAACCTTAATACTAATTAAAATATGTGGTTTAATTAACAATTTTTATAAAAAGTGAAAAAAAGTTAATTTTTTATAATTTAAAAAATGGACTAATTTATAATTAAAAAGCCAAAAATATATATTATTATATTTTTTAATTTAAATGTATAAAACAACCACGTAATATTAAAATTTATTTTTGAAAAAAAATGTAATTTTGATATAAGGATAATTTTATCATTTGTGGATATTTTATATCATATCCTGTCATTATCTGATGTACATCAAACATTGGACAGGATAAGAGCTTATCATGCTCATATCCTATCCTATCCTTATCCAGCTCTCATATCATATCCATCCTTATCCTATCCTGACCACCAAACGAGCCCTAAACCTCTTTCACTTGAATCAACATCTATTGGTAACTTAATTATATGCCATGAAAGAAAATACTTTTTTTAATTGTATATGAGTGTATAAATTGATAAATGTGTCATACCCCACGAAGATTGGGTTGAACATTACCATATGTCACCAACGTTTTTATTAATGTCATTTGTTTTTGATACTCCACTTATTATAATTATTACCTCCCCTTTTCATTTTTTTTCAAATAAATTTCTAAAATAACCTTCTATCCTTTCATCTTATACTAACTCCTTTTTTCACAATTAACTTTCGGCATTTGTTTTTCATACACCATTATTTACTATTCTGACCCCCTCCCCATTTTAAAAGCGAATGCTTTAACTTTCCTACTTATGATCAAACTCCTCCGATCACCTCTTTTTCTTCTCTCTCCTCATATTTTATTTTCTTACTCCCAACCCAATCCCACCCAACTCCATTGTCACCTTGGGAAAGCTGCGGTGGGAGAACAACTAATAAGATAACGAACACAACAGTGATATTTTTTTCGAGAGAGAACGCGTGTAAGGATTCGTTTTTTTCATGCATGCTACGCAAGGATTCAGAGGTTTTTCAAATTACACTATCATTTTTTATAATGCACCAAAATTTGGATACGTTATTCGAAATAAAATACCTTAGTTTCTGTAATGTAAAGAAATTGAATACATTATGTAAAAGAATTGAATACATTACGAAAACTATAGTTTCAGTAATGTAAAAACTACTGTTTCCGTAATGTAAAAAAATTGAATATATTAATGGATTCAATTTTTTACATTTTTTTTAACATTAATGTTAATGTAAAAAATTAAATACATTAGTTTTTGAATTGTTAAGGTAAAAAAAATCAAATACGCTATTAAAAATTGTATACATTACGTAAATCAATGTAAAAAAAATTGAATACATTATAGAAAATTTTCGTAATGTATTAAAAATAGAATACATTACGGAAACTATAAGTAAAAAAACTTGAATACAATACGGAAACTATAGAATACATTACAGAAACTATAGTTTCGGTAATATATTAAAAAAATTGAATACATTAGTTTTCGTAATGTAAAAGAATTGAATACATAATATATTCAATTTTTTACATTACGGAAACTAATGTATTAAAAATTGTATATATTACGGAAACTATAATTTTCGTAATGTAAAAAATTGAATACATTATGAAAACTATAGTTTCTAGTTTCCATAATGTATTAAAAAGATTGAATCTAAGGAAACTATAGTTTTCGTAATGTAAAAAAACTTGAATACATGTAAAAAAAAATTGAATACATTACGGAAACTATAATATATTAAAAATTGTATACATTACGGAACAATAGTTTCCGTAATTTATTAAAAAATTGAATATACTACGGAAACTATAGTTTCCGTAATGTATTCAATTTTTTACATTACGAAAATTATAGTTTCCGTAATGTAAAAAAAATGTATTAAAAAAATTGACACTACGAAAACTATAGTTTCCGTAATGTAAAAAAAAAACTTGAATAGGTAATGTATTCAAGCTTTTACATTAATTGTGGTAGGTTGCATCTTTATGGCCCAATGGGTCGATTAGCGAGATAGGTTGATCTGGTCCCAACCCATGACCCTTCATGGCCCATTAGCCTACTTAGGATCATCTCCCCCTTAGACGCAAGTGGCCAAGTTGATGTTAAAAGGCCATGGCGACGCCTTGTTTAAGAAGAAAGGCACTCCTATTTAAGGAGTATCTACATCTCATCTATCAACTTTTTATTGTCACCTCACCTTTATATATGCACTAATTTATACGTCCTAGTGTCTTTGCAGATATTTCACCCAACTACACGCACCAACAACCTCCTAGTTTTAGTAACAAGGTGAATCACTAACACTATGCGTATAACTTTTAATTGCTGTATCACTTAGATTTTTTTAGCATTAAGAAGAACTAATGATGTATTGGATGTTTCAAAATTTGGTAATATCTTTTTAGTTTCTTTTACGGCAATGTTTTTTTATAGCAATGTTCTTATAAAATTTATTTTTTAGGTTGATTTGTTGAGTGATTTTAAGAAGAAAATTATGGACTCATTTTACAAGAGAAAAGAGAAAATAAATGATGAAACACATTCTAGTGTACCAATTTTAGATTCAGAGAGTAATGTTGAGAATGTTATTAAGCATTGAAAATTGAAAATGCTAGTACACCAATTTTAAATTCAGTCTAGTGCACCACTATGTTGGTTAAATTTTTTATTATCATTTCATACTATGCATATTTGATCTTGGCTCACTTCACATAAAATTTATGGCTCCGTCCCTGATAGCACTACAAGAGACCAGGTAATAACACCTACGATCTAGTTAATGGTTGAATTGAAATTTGATCAAAATCGAATATTTAGGTAAAATATGTAAATTTAGATAATATATTATTAGGTTTTAAAAGCAAGAAAATAAAATCAAAGATGTTTTATAATATAAATTTTGTTTTTTGACCTATATAATATACATTTTAAAATGAATTATAATATAAAAATATTATCATATTATATATAAAAGATAATGATTCAAATAAAAAAAGTTATCATATTCCCTCAAAAAAAAAAAAGTTATCATATAAATACAATTTTTTATAATATTATTAAACATCAGACTAGGCCATATCCATTTCTCAAAATTCTATACTGACCCAATTAACCTTGGGCCAAATCAGTCAAAACTAATCGGCATAATTGTCATCATCTTCAGTATTCGGATTCATCTAATAATCTTCTAGATTCCTTATTTATACGTTATACCTTGGTCCTATATTCTTTTGCAACTCCTTTTCTGCCCAGTTGTCCCTTTTTTCCTCTTTGCCTAGAAACTAAGCAAGACTATTTTCCATAAAGCATTATAATATGAGCTTGTTACAAAATATCATTCAAAAGTAAATGTCCAAAAGATATGATAATAAATTATTACTATATGGTCTATGATTTGATTATAGAAAAATGGTTAATAATGATTTGTTTTGATTTTGAATTATAAATACTTTTTCAGATGGCCTATATATGTAATACACATTTTTTTATTGATCAATATCATTATTCTCTTTATTTTCGTGCATTATAAGCATAAGTCTTTAGCATTTGAGTAAAGCTTGATCAACTTCTGAGGTTTTATCAAAGCAATAACATTTTCTTTTTACTCTTTTATAATGAAATATCTTTTATATTTTATCCACGAATATTTTATTATCAAATATTCTGGACTAACATACTTTATCTTACACTAAATTTATTGCTCTTGATAAATTATACAGAATTACTTATTGCTAACTATTAAATGTCAAAAAAGTTATTTTCTCTCTCTCTCAACCTAGAGCTGCTTTTCTATCTCAACCTTCCCTCTCCTCCTCTCCTTCTTCTTCCTCGTCCACCGAAGGATGGTGTTTTTGGGCCTTTTTTTATCTGGAATCACCACTCTATATCGTTTTTTCTCTCATTTTATCTAAATAAGTGATTTTTTCACATAGATCTGGTTTTTCTTTCATGTTTTTCCGTGATTTCGTAGTTTGAGTGTGGCGTTGTTTTGTTCGTCGTCTTGGTCCGACGTTGTTTGGTTTCCCGTCTTGTTGCGGTGTTCATTTGGTTCAGATTGGCAAATAAGCTTCGATCCATTATAGATTCAATCAAGACTTGGACGTCAACGTTACAGATCTGGAGGTAAGGGTATTCCGACCATTTTGATTTTGTCACATTTGTAGGCATTTTTCCGTTTTATGCTACTAACCTAGGTGTTGTGAGTTTATTCGCAAATTCATCCTATTCAGTTTTTAGCGATGTTGAATTTGTGTTGTTTTCGATGTTTTTTACCAAATTGAGTGAATGAATATCTTTAGTAAAAATCATTTAAAATAACATAAGCAACTCCCCCTTAGCTAACTTTTAAGATGGAGTTAGCACCGATTATTCTAGTATGATATCAGAGTGTATATCAATGTTAGGATGTTTGGATTTATAAACTTCACAATCTAGATTTCTAGTCTAGTGAGAGGGTGTATCAAGTTTTAAGTTCCACATTGATTGAGTATGTGATCAAAGAACCATTTTCGGCTCGTTTGGATAAACAATTTAATTAAACGGTTATTAAATAAGTTTTTTTGAAAAAAGCTAAAAGGAGCTTATTTTCATAAGCTTATCTAATAAATTTATTGAAATAAGCTAAAAAGAGCTTATAGGAATGTCATAAGCTATTTTCATAAGTTGTTTTCATAAGCCCGAATAAGCTTTATATAAATTCTTCCAAATACCCCCTTTTAATTTTGAAATTACACAAAAGCAGAAAATCAACACTATGATTGCACAAAAATCAATATTTTTCTTTGTTCATTACTTATATAAAAAATTCATAGCATAGTTCATGAAAAACTTGACCTTTTGATCAAAATTGAAGTCCATAAATTCTAGTAGACGAATGTAATAACCTATACAATTCAAAATCTATGGGTGTTTATGAGGAAAAAAAATAATGGTAAATAAGATCGTGCATAAAGCATGAGTCGATATTGACTATGAAGAACTATATGCTCTCGTGATAGATGCAACTATAGTTTGATATGAGATAATGTTATTTGTAAGCAAAAGTTAAATACACATTTAGTGGGGATTGTTTTATCTCATGATTCTTTCAAGAATAACATTAACGGTTCCGAGTGATATTAACGATTCCGGCGTAGTGGAACGAGTATTATCTTGAATACATGTAGGAGTACCCTAGTCTGTGGTGTGTAGAATGCCTACTGATATTGATGGCATGATATTGACTTTAAAATCCTTGGGGATGCATGAAGGACGTGATTCGGTTCCCTCATATGAGTATCATTCTATTGCTTCCCACGTGTGCTCCTTTATTCTAGAAGATTCTCTCTCCTTTGTTAGTGTAGGAATGCACACACTCAATAATGTTCTCACAAACACACTTAGCACACAGTACTCATTGTATAGAGAGATTGAGATAGATGAGAGAAAGAGAGAATTAGAGAAATAGATTAATTTCTAAAAAATGCATCACATCACTTATTCATTTCACTTGAATCACCCTTTTATACAAGTCTCGTATAGACTAACACTGATCATTTACAAATGGTAATACAACTAACAACTAACACTAACTAATAATAACAAATTGAATTATTTCCAACACTCCCTCATAATTCAGTTTTCCCAATGACTCCATTTTCTTTTCCTGGATCCCATTGTTTGAAGCATAGTGACCCAACCATCATAGAAATACACACATAGTCAGTGTAACCTATGTCATTATTAATCAGACCATACCCATAATTTTGGTATGTTTTGCCACTAGATGGGTGTATCCAGCGACAATAATTAGCTCCTCGATGATTGCATCATCAATTGCAAATGAAATTGAGAACCTTATCAACTTTAGCTCCCTGTTTTTCCAGCATTTCATCAAGCTTTTATACTTGGACCACAGTTATTGGAAAACCGTAAAGAATGAAACCTTTCTGACACGATGGTTTCTTCATTGCTTCATCTATAATGCCAACAATTAACTCGTCAGAAACAAGTTCTTCCTTATCCATAACTTCTTTAGCCTTAACACCAAAAACTTTCACTCCAACTTTCTTGCAAAAAGTCACCTCTTTTCTCACATCAAATTTAGGAACTTCAGCCTTAGCACTGTTACCTCGAGATGAGGGTTGACCATCAGCATCATAACCACTTCTATCTTCCTCTCTGTTTCCATCACGATCATCGTCATATCTCTCACCATAGGCTTTATTCAAGATCTCCTAAGGTTCTTTAGCATTCTTGGCCGAAGTAATCTTCACAAAACTCACGTCATCCACACATTGATGAAGGATGAAGAGAGCCTTATAATCTCTCTTCTTGGAAGCACTATCTTTCACATCTTGAATTTTTTCTTGCACAATTTCTAGCACATCCTGGAAATCGAAGATCACTCGCATCTTCACACCCCAATAGTTGAAGTTCTTGCCATCAAGAACCGGTAAAAGAGGCTGGAAAATCCTCACTCAAAATCGCGACAGCCATGGACACACCCTCACAGGTCTCTAATCGTGTAGCTCTGATCAATACCACTGTTAGTGCAAGAATGCACACACTCAATAATGTTCTCACAAACAAACATAACACACACTCACTGTATAGAGAGATTGAGATGGATCAGAGAAAGAGAGAATTAGAGAAGAAGATTAATTTCTAAAAAATGCATCACATCACTTATTCATTTCACTTGAATCACCCTTTTATACAAGTATCACATAGACTAACACTCATCATTTACAAGTTGTTATACATCTAACAATTAACACTAACTAATACTAACAAACTGAATTATTTCCAACATTCTTCACGTGCTTGGAGCTCTCTCGAGCTGGATGGAGGTCTTCATGCCTTTGTTGGGTAAGTGCTTGAGCTCCAGTTCATGAGCTTGGGGATCTGGGTCTCGGGTCCAGAGCTCAGGGTCTTCTGAATTCTTGGGCTCTATGGCCACAATGTCCTTGGCTGTTGAGCCTTGATGTTATTGGGTTTGGATCAAATTCGATAGGAACATTAACAATATCTATAGTATTAGATTAGCATATGCTAGTAATTTATATTCATTTAATTATCATATTGAATATTTCTTATTGGTGAGTAATATTTGGTTAATATACATTATGTTATTTTATGCAATTGTGGATACATTTTTTTAATTATTTAAAAAGTTTCTATTTGTATATGTGTCTTTAAGAATAATTTGTAACTAAGTTTAGTATAATTACTATGAATGATGATTTCAACATTATTGAAATTCTCTAAAGTTTTTCCAAAACTAAAAAAGACATCTGAGGAAAAATTTTGATATTAAATATCTCTGATAAAAAGTCTTGTCTTGGCGTACAAGATGATCATTTAGCAAAGAACCATTCATCTTGAAGTGTCATGTCTTAATGCTATAGAATCACTTAAGCATATAGCTAATAATATAATATTTCTATAAGTTTGTTAGCGAGAAGTAGTTCCTTTCAAACCAGAGTATATTAGAATGAAAATAAGCATATCCTTAGAAATATCTGATGAACAACATATATGGTTATTTTAAATGAATCCGTGACACAATTAATTGTTTATGTAGATGAAAAGATACTAATATGATCCACATAGAACCATGCAGGTTTCGAATAAAAATAGTAGCAATGTATGAATATGAAGACAATATTGATTGCATATCAAAACTGAAGGGACCGAGGATACATTAAAGGACTAAGACTTCCTCATGCGCGATTTTCAAAAGAAAGGAGAAATTGTTGTTTAACATGTTTATCCAAGTAACGTTTTCAAGTGGGGGAGAATGTATAAAATGAGAGACCTTAGCTGTGTTTGATAGAGGTTTTTTTTTTTTAAGTTTTCACAAATCATAATTTGGAAATCTTAGGACCTGTTTCGTTTATTTTTAATTTCCTGTTTTCATTTTCTGATTTTAAAAATAATTACAACACAAATAATTATAAAATTGTGACATTGTTTTCATTTGTTTCTTGTTTTCAAAGATTTGTATAGGAAACAGTGAAAACAAATAAAAAAGTTGTTTTCAGTATTTCATATACAAATTTTTAAAAATAAGAAACAAAATAAAAAACAAGATAATAATTTTATAATTATTTATGTTGTAATTATTTATAAAAATAAAAAATAAAAATAGAAAACCAAAAGCAAATGAAAGGAGCCCTTAAAATGTCATGTTTGATATGTTCTTTAAAATGTAGAATGCTCATGGATACGAAACAATTTTCGTGAAAATGCATACGAATAGTTGGAAGTACATGCCGTCTTGTTTTTATATTTGTTTGACTTTTCAAACATTTTTTAGTGAATTGACTGTCTATTATTCTGACCAGTCATTTGTAAAATTCGTGTTCATTATATATATCATTACTCTTTTAAAAAATACATTCTTAGTAATATTTTTTTGCTATGTTTTCTCAAGAACATTTTCATGGGAGGGAGTGAAAATTCTAATTTCTCATGGACATAGAAAAATTTTATTTTTCTGAAAAGATTATTATATCCTAATTTTTTATGAACAACATTAATATTACGTTAAAATATATTGTTATTTGAGAGAAAAGAAATCCAGTATAAAATTAAGGCATGAACTTGTATATTGATATGCAGTATTTTTTTAAAAACTATTTTAATTTTAAAATTTTTATAATATTTTTTAATTTCAATTTTTTATTTTTCATTAATCTATATTCAAAGCGTTTTTGAAAATAATACTAACATTTTCAAGAAAGATGTCCATAAATCAAACATGAGAATCAAAGATACCAAGTAACATTACAGAGAATATTTGAGACCTTTTAAACACATTTTTCACATTCCTACGAATTATGATTCCTGAGAGGGATGATTCATAGGAATAATGATTTTCGAGAATAAAAAAAATTGTCTATCGAACGCATCTTTGAAGTGATGCTATTAAGAAAGAGAGATCATTGTACTCATTTTTCTTGATTAAAGTTTTGTCCCCCAAGGTTTTGCTTAGATGAGATTTTTGGGACAACGACGAGAAAAAACATTTTAAAAAAGTATGAAAATTGTCACCAATTTTATTTAATATTGAAAAAAATTAAAAATCCTTATTTTTTTGAAAAAAAATACGATTGATCTTTGGAACAAGTCAAGTTGGAAACCAATTCCGCATAGGGAAAGATTGAGATTTAAATCCTATAGAACTCCTAGTACACTCGTAAATATAAATATGGTTACTAAAATTAATTATGCAAAAAAAAAAGAAAAAAATTAATAATATTTATTTTATCTTGTATATCTTAAAGAAAAATATTTTGTTTTTATTTAAAAACATACTTAACTCTAATCATGACATTGACAATTGACAAGACAGAAAATGTTTTCTCAATGGATTATTTTTTTATTTACATATTCTCTGGGAGGAAAAAGAAGCCTACATCATCTAACCAAAAGATCAACATAAGTTTTTTATGCCCCCAGTTTTTTTAATTGTGTTATTTGAACATCAAAAATTGGATATCGTATTTGATATCAAATGTATTTATTTCTATCTCTCGCTTATTTTTTAGTTTCTTTGTGTAAACGCATTTTAAAAATACATAAAAAAAGCAAGAGGAACATCTTATATTGTCCAAAATTTGATGTCCAAGAATCATTTCTCTAAAAAAAAAAAAAAACAAGAGACATCTTTGAAAGAAAACCCTATTCACGCAGCAGCTATGGCAACTAGCAATCCAAGAGCAATATCAATCTTGAAACAAAATGAAAACTGCATTACAAGGCACTCAACCTATCTACATGATGCACACATCATTTCGATGATTAAATTTAAATTTTACCGGAGAAACTAGCGGTTCATGCATTATATCAAACATGTAATATGCTAAATATTGAATCAGAAAATTAAGCTAATATTGAGGTGTGAGACGCTAGGGTTTGCTGATGGTTGGAGGCTAGGTTTCTGGTGTAGTTCCTGAAGATGGGTTGAGAAAATGGGTTTTGGGCCAATTTTGGCACAATTTAAATAATAATTCTCTTTTTTCTTTATGAACAAAATAACACAAAAGTATTTAAATAATAATAACAACTAAATAAATTTTTCCTATTTTTTTCTCTTCAATTAAGTATGTTTGGATTAAAGTTTGTAAACATAAGTTTGAATCGACTTCATTTTACAAACTTAAATTTGGTTAAAAGTGAGTTTATTATAACATTATTTATGTTTAAATACTTTTACCTCAAAAGTATGTTTGACAAATATCAATTTTGGATGCCAAATTTGTGTTCACGTCCCCTTAACGGATGTTTAGGGCTCCAAACAACAATCCAAACAAAGCCTAAGCTATTGGAATTGAACGGACAAACCTTCTTAGGACGTGTTTGGTTCTCAGTTGGAAAATCAGATTCTCCCATCGCAATAAAACTTTGCTTTTACATTGGATGATAAAAAAAATAACGGTTATACCACTACAAACTTACTTTTGGAATTACAAAAGATAATTCAAATATACACTTAAATGTTACAAAGATGCACAGGAAACAAGTGATTTTCCCTTTTTCCTTACATTCATTTGTACAACATGGATGCATGTGGAAATGTGATGATTAATGGGTCAAAATGAAAAATAAAGGTTTAATTACGTTTTTTATCTCTCAATTTTTTTAATTGTATGATTTTGGTCCCTTAAAAATTTTAATTACACATTTAGTACTCTAATTTGTGAAATTGTGCAAAATTAGTCCTTATAGGGACTAAAATAAAGGCTTTCATTACACAATTGAAAAATGTGAAAATCGAAAAGTGCAATTAAATTTTTCGAGAGACAAAATCGTATAATTGAAAAAATTGAGGGACGAAAAATATAATTAAGTTAAAAATAAATGAATGAAAGAAGGGTAGAAATAATGTGATTTTGAATAACATAGTCAGATTATCATCAATATTTTGTAAAACAGTAAAATCTATTTTCCATATATTATTAAATTTGTTTTAAACTGACATAAGCCACATATGCATGCGCATGTCACCATCCCTTAATAAGGAAAAGGTGTCTTCCCTCTTCTTCACCCACACCACAGAGGAGGGGTAGGCCCCAGTTGTCTAGGATCTGACCCTTATTTGTCTGTTCCAAGAAGAACAATGCGGATGCAAATGCAAAAAGCCAATAAGCATTCTCATTCTTAAAATGGCACGTGAAACTTATCTCCCTATACTCACAGTCACACTCATATCACATGCAAGCCAAGTAAGGGGGCGTTCAAGGGTTTGGTGCCCTGAGGCTTGATATTGTAGGATTCTTCCTACCAGACGTGTTTAACTGGGGGTTCCAAAACTGCTTCCCACCCGCAAATCCATTCCGATTGGGATAAGTAGTGTTTTAAGAATTGAATCCAACATCGAACCGTCAAAACATCTGGATTATAATTCAATTGGTTCAACCAGGTTGGTAATAAATAAATCAATAAAGTACTAGATTTGATAGATAATACATGCCGATCATAATTTATAAATAAAATCCATAAAAATTTATAACAAATAAAAGTCTTCATAATATAAATTCAAACAACAATTCTCAAACCAAACAATAAATCAAAGGACATTTATGACTTGTCAAACATTAGTGTATCTTGTTACTGCCGTAGGTTCCGAGACTGGTAAAATGAAAGAAAAAGTGAAAGAACAGATAAAGAAAATGAAACGAGAGAAAGAATTGGTAAGGTGAAAAAAAAGTGAAAAAAATAAAAGGAGCTCAAATTTATGATCGGCCTGTTTTTAGGAGCTGGCCCTGGTTCGTCGGTTCACCCGGTTCAGATCGATTCAATCCGATTTTCATGATTTTTTGGCAATTCTTTGAGACTAGCGGTTTTTGGGGGCCAACCAAACCATATACACAATCGGTTCCCAAGATTGAATAGGTCGGTGTGGTTCTTAAAGCCTTGGTGATAAGTTCTAGTTTTAAAAATTAGCATTTAGGTGTTTTTGGGTTATGTTAGGATTGTTTAAACTTAATCTGGTATCCCACATTCTTTTAAAATTAAGTTCATGCTAATTAGTGCCCTAGTTAAGAAATCCAAAAAAAGTAAATTTTCATCCAAAAGTTAAGTGTCTTACTTGTCAAAATATTGAATGCATCAATTTCTAAGAAAAAGTTTTTTTTCTTGATTACTTAATCAATGTCCGATACTAGTTAGCATTCTTCTTAAAATTAATATATTTTTACAATTAAATATACATAATAAGATTTCTTGACTTAAGTCAATAACCTTTTACTTAACATAATAGTACATAATGATATTGTTTGTTTTGAAATATATATTGTCAAATATACCTTTGTTTTACTTTCATACTTCTTCAAATCTATCTATGTATAATGTTTAAGTTTATATGTTATGTCAATATATCGGGTTGATCTAGTTCCGTTCAAGCGTTATTTAGTGAGCCGTATTTAGATCCGGACAAATAATTGTATAAAATTATTGGGCTGGATTTGGAAAACTAGTCGTTCCAACATGTGCCATAAACACCCCTAACGTTAGGGAGTGTTAAATTGTTATTGTGATTAGGTAGAATTAATACAAATTAATAATTACAAATATACAAATACCGTACATAAGATACAATAGAATAGGAATGGGGATACCAGATTGCTAAGCTATCATGTGGCGTGAATTACTGGGGCCAGGCACCAAATTAAGTTAAGAAGCACCACACTTTGTGCGTGATCAGTTAATTGCCGATTTTGATTATTGTCTGCCATGTACGATCTAAAGTCAAATTGGATAAATAATTGACCGGGGAGTTGCTTCATATGGAATGTAAACTGCTCTGGTTCTGTTGATTAAAGTCTAAAGATCGTTGCTAGCCGAAAACTTAGGGTGGTCGCAAGGCACTGAATGGATGTGGATTATTAGTTATTTGTGTCAACAGTCTCCTTATTTGAAAATTAGAATATAACACATAATTGATATTTTTTTCTCATACTAACATGCAATATATTTATTTCATTTTAAAATATAATATACTTCCATATATATTTGATCAAGTCTTCCGCTCATACTTGTTGTAACTTGGGTTCGATACTTAAATTTTTCATGTTGGTAGACGATATGTAAATTCCATTATATATCCTCATCGAGATTGATGGTCTTCTTTTCTGTCCTTGCAAGGAGACGTGCCTTTCCTTAATCTAAACTTTTCTTCTTCATAAAAAAAGGCTTAATTGTACTTTTGGTCCCTCAGGTATTATGATTGTGCAATTTTAGTCTCTATGGTTTTAATTACGTCAATTAGGTCTCCCAAGTATCATGATTATGCAATTTTGGTCGCTCAGGTTTCAATTGCGTCAATTGGGTCCCTCAAGTATCACGATTGTGCAATTTTGATTCTCAAGTATCATTATAGTGCAATTTTTAACATCTGTAGCATATGTGACCCACGCGGGACTGATTTGACACTTAGTGAAATCAACTTAGCAGCTTACGGGGCATTCTTATGTGGTATCATTGACATCTCACACACTTTAACGGTCAAATGCATATCACTAAGTGCCACATAGGAATGACACATAAGCTGCCAAGCTGGCTTCACTAAGTGCCAAATCAGTCTCGCATGTGCTTCGTAGGCTATTATCGTTATAAATTGCACAATCGTGATACTTGAGATACCAAAATTACACAACCATGATACTTGAGGGATCCAATTGACGCAATTGAAACTTGAGCGACAAAAATTGCACAATCCTGGAAGATCAAAACTGCAATTAAGCCTAAAAATATATTCACATATATTTACATCGGATGAGGATCTCCGGTCCCATTTTAGTGTACCACTTCATGTCCCAACCAATAACATCTTACCATGTATTCTACTTTTTCAATTTTAAATAAAATTTTAACTTACATGACAAGATATTATTGATTAGGACATAAAATGATACACCAAAATAGGACAGGTGATCCTCATCCATTTACATCGACCTATAATTATCTCTAATAAATGTTCATACTATTGATATAAGATACATTTTTCTTTATTGAAATTGTGACCTAACTGCAGGAGACTTTTCTATTAATTTTATTCAAATGTTTGATGCATGCATTTAACGCATGTAGTTGTACCCTAGATATTGGATGGCCAAAGTAGTGGTCCAGATACAGTGCCATCCGCAAAGTAAAGAGGACAAACAAAAAACGGAGCAGCATTCTTTTGCAATACTAGTATACTGCTGACATTAATAGGCACCATATATATATATATATATACTAATAGTGTTGTTTCTTTGTTATTATTTTATTTTTGAGTTTCTGATTTAAGTAAAAATAAGAAAGAGTTGTGATACGTGTTTTACGGTGTTAGTATTTGGTTGTCCATATAACACCTCTCTTATTTTGGAACACATGGTAATTGTAATTATTCAAGGTTGTAGTAACCTGTAACTTCTAAGCAATACACATTGCCGAGAAAAGTGAATGACTTCAATCGGACTCTGAAAGGCTGAAAATGTCATCAAAGTGAAAGAAGAGCAAAACAAATTCTATTTTCTTTTTCAAGAAACATTAAAAAAAATTAATTGATATACACATTTAATATAAAGATATTCTAAATACCTTAAAAGTCAATCATATCATAATATTTAATTGGTTGATAGTATAAAAAACCTTACAAACATCCCAATTAATCTGAAAAAAAATACTTTTGAAAAAATGTAGTTTGAAAACTCATCAAAATATTTAGTTAAAAAATAAATGGATGCTATTGCAAGTTAAAAAGTACGGGAAACGACAAGGATATTCATATTTATATACCATTTTCATTACTTTATTTTCTTCTTGAGTAATAAAATAAAAGAAATATACAATTCCTATATATATATATATATATATATATATAGCCTTTCTCTTCTGTTTTTTCCTAAGAAAAATGTAACATATAACAAATAGTTCAAACATAAACGTAGAAGAATCAAATTTGGTTTGGTGGCACAGGCAACCCTGCAAGCCTCTTTAACTGTTTCTCACAAATTATAAAGACACCACTCATGGTCATGGACAGGCTGTTATATGGCACTCCCAGAGGCTCCTGCCATTAAGGGTGTTTGGATAAACTTTAAAAATAATGACTTTAGTGAACTTGGTTTTTATATAAGGCATTTAAATATTATAAAAAAATCACTTTTACTTTCTTTCTTTTCTATTGCATAACTCAATAAAATTAATTTATTCAGATAAACAATTGTGTATATATAAAAAGTGATTTTTATAAATAAAATACATTTTTTTTTACAAACTAAAACAAATAAATGCACTCTAAAAATGCCTCATAAATTATTTAGGATCTTGCTCATCACTGGTACTAAGTAAAAAAATCAAAAGTTTGTATGGAAAAATTAAATATAACATTTTTTTAATATATTAAATTAAATATATCATTTTATCATTCAATTCTTCTTTTATGATTCCAACTATTTATTGCAAATAAAAAATTATCTAATTGTCTTTTATAATAATTGCTTTATTTGAGCATAAAATTTTTTTTTTTTACTAATCAATACCTTAAGAGTATTGATCGAGAAATTAAGAAATAAAAAATATTGATTGAAAATCTAAATATATCATTTTTTAATATATTAAATGCATATTTTTTTTTCAATGAAAACTTACATATTAAAACTTATTAACCACTGCACTAAGAATTAGCATTGTACTAAATAAAATAAAATAAAATAGTGGCTTTATTTGAAATTACGGAAAAAAAAAAAAACTAGTGGAGCAAGTGGAACTCAAAAAGAGGAAAGGAAAGGAAAGGGGATTCATTTACACGATAGAAATAGAATACATGAATATGAAAACCAATAAAGACGATATATTAATATTAATATTTTTTAAAAGAAAAAAAAAACACCTGGCGCGATATTATAGCCTAAGCCGAGATTTTCACGGTCGAGTCAAGCCGAGCCGATTTTCCGGCTGCGCACCACCGGCGAGTAGCGCCGTGAGTGCCGTCATGGCTCGCACTTGCATCTGCAACGCCGCGATATAGTCAGTAGCTTCTTCCAGAAGGTTCGGGAACGTCACCTTGCGGCAACCGGGAACTAACCGGCTTAGAACACGCACTTTCTTCTTAACCGCCGGTAACCTTCTCCGAATCACCGGTGACCTGTTCGTCAATCCGATCGCCGCTTTCTTCACCTTCTTGCGTTGCAACCTCCGCCGGCTGAGTGGACTCGCCAGAATCGTCCGGCTCCAACGAGTTCGGCCCTTGGCCGTCGCGGCCAGGACTCGATCAGCGGTGTCGCGAACTTCGCGGCCTGATGTAGGTTTTCTCTCCGGCGGAGAACTCCGGCGAAGAACGTGGCGGAGAGCTTCGACTAACTTAGAGGAGTAGATACGCTGCTCCGTCTCGGATCTCCATGGAATGGTGGTAGTGAGGGAATTGTGGTCTCCGATTTTGCGGCGCTTCCTGTGATTGGATTCTCGAAGCGTATCAGAATTACTGGAATCGAAGTCTGATTGCAAAGATGCCGCCATGTTTATAGGATAGAAATTGAATGATAGAGAGAATATAAATGGAAATGATTGAATTGTTGTGAAAATAAAACAGAGAGGATGGAAGCGATGATTTATCAGAAATGTTACAAGTTGGAATGAAGAACAGAGAGAGTGAGGGATTGAAGGAGAAAAAGGAAGAGAGAAAGAGAGAGGGTAAAAGGAATTCACGAAGAACCACGCATCCTTGCATTACTCACATTTATTATAGCCTGTTGCCTTTGTCTCTTCGGTTTTAGTTTTCCGCCACGTTTTTGTGTGCCCCCATTCTCTTTCCCTTCTCTATTTTTTATTAAAAAATATTTAATGATTTTTAAAAAAAAAATATTTAACTGTTATGCATTCTTATACAATTAGGGTGTGTGTTTTTCAGTTTGATAAAAAAAAAAATTACAATTTGGGTGTGTTTTGTTCAAATGGGAAGAGAGGAGGGGAGATATTTTAATGGAGGGAAGGGGAGGGAAATGGAGGAAAGAGATTTTAATTAGCTATTGTGTTTGGTTGAGAGGAGGGAAGGGGAAAGATTTTAATGGAAGGGGGAAAATAATACTATTTGTGTTTGATTCACAAGGGGAGAGGAGGGATTTTAAAATCAACTTACTTTTATGCCCTTATATTTTTAGATTTTAAAATACATAAATATGGATATTTTAGTCATTTCATTCAAAATGTTTTAAATTTCCTCCTCCTCTCCTCTCCAAATCCCCCCAATTTTGGAGGGGAGCCAAAATTGGGTAATGAGGGATTTTGTCCCCTCCATTACAGTCCCGTCTCCTCCATTCCTCTCTAACCAAACACTATGTTAATCAATCAATACCAATTAAGGTTGGTCCGAGTGGTGATGAGTTCATGTCCCTTAAACAAGTGATCAGTGGTTTGATTCCTATCTCTTGTATATGAAAAAACGTGATTAGGAAGGAACATCCCACCTTGAGTGTCTTCAAATCCCTCAAAGGAGATTAGTCTCGATGAACGACTGAAAATACTCCTTGCGATTATATCCGAATCCAAAAAAAATCCAATTTGTCAATCATAAATTATAATATTACTAGAAATATTTGATTTTTATAATAATTACCTAAAAAAAGTAACATATGAAATGAATGATTTGATTTTTGATTGGTTAATGGTGTAAAAAATTTACATTAACTATCAAAATTAAACTTTTTTTATTTTGAAATATCTAACATGTTTCAATTATAAATTTAAAATGCTTAAGCATCTGTTTTTTTCTGTCTACTTCAAAATGTATAACAAAGGAAGATTTTTTTTTTTGTTGCATAAGGATATTCTCGGTCGATAGCTGAAGACTAATCCCTATTGAGGTATAGAACTCATTCAAATTGGGTTTTACTTCTCCTAACAAAACCTTTTTTATATATACGATAAGAATGGAATCCCTTATAATATGAGAAGGAACTCAATTATTTATCAAATGTGTTAAACCTTCCGGATATATCCAAGGAAGGCTTAGTTAGAGGCGGATGGGGAAGGAAGCTATCTGAAGCTCAGGGCATGGGCAGAATTAACCAAGCAGGGTTTTTTTCTTCATAAAATTAACCAAGCAGGTGAACATAAACAGTCTGACTAATAAACCAAGACGAATATATATTAACAAATTACTTTTAATATGACAAAATAATGAGATGAAGATAGTGACCTCACATGCCACCTCCGACGACGAAAATTTAAGTTTATTTGATTGGACAAGGTGGGCTAGTGGACAACTTGCCTCGTGTAACTGTCATATTCTCCCGCAGTCCTAACCATTTTGTGATATTTTTCTTCAATTTCACCCCTCACCCTCTCTTTTTTCTTGGAAGTCTTGTATAAATTTGGAGTATTTAAATGGGGTGTAGTGCACCAATCGTATCATTAGCTATATTAGATTATGATAGTTAATTATTAGTTAAATATTACAATTTTTTTTTATGAACCATCATGATTAGTGCATTTGACTCACTAATGACATCCCGTGATATTGTCACAAGCTCTAGTACAGACATATTTAGAGGGGCCAAACACTTGCATATATTTTGAAAAATTAGTTACATATGTAGTATTTTTCATAAAAAAACATCTTATATAAATATTTATACATATATACATATACTGTTATATATTCGGCTCCTCCTTCTAATGCTTTCTGGATCCGTCCCTGAGCTTTGACCCTTTGGACATGCTATGAGAATAATTCTCGCTCAGCTGCTCAGAACAGGTCCCAACTAGAGTTTCTGTCACTAGAATTCAAACTTGCGTTATCCTACTTAATTAATAAAAATTGACTTAATGCACCAAGTTTATATAAGAAATTTTCCTTTTTCCTATTTCAAATTTCGGTTCAACAAACATTAAAATTTATTAGTCACGGCTCACGGGAGGGAAGCACTAATATTCTTAATTAATTAATTGATAACCTAAGAGTTCATTTCATTTTCAAAGCTAGTATCTAATCACTATTATATACCTCTTACGGATAAGATCCCCCATGTTGGGTCAATCATCTTAACTTGCTTGCAAAGATAGGACCAGAGAAATAATAGAAAAAAGAAGAAAAGATCAAACCATTATTAGGTTAACCATAGTGTCTAACTTTCGTTTGCAGCAATATGATAGATTAATAGTTGTCTATTTGGATACCTAATCAATGTTTGGCATGCAATTTGTTGAGCTCTACGTCACCTAACAGGTAAAACTTCTCTCTTAACTTGTATCTTTGCTCAACGGAAACTACATAAAAAAAACATTTTTAATGTACCTCTATTGCATGATGTGCAAATTTTACAACGTATGAGAAAACAAACAACACGAGGGGTTCAAACTTTCAAATTATTCCAATCAAATAGTGCTTGGGCATCGCCGTCTCTTATCCAGCGGCCACGATTGATGGTCAGACAAGTAACCAGCTGGTCATACGAAATGATGAATTTTTTTTTATTCATTTTATCTTTACAGCATGGAATGAATGAAAAAGCCTAGTTGAATCCATGACAAGTCGGTGGCATGTGATAAAAGCCATAGAAACTATATTAGAATTTTAAATTTCACTGTTTTTCTTACATTTAACTGCAAGGATTGAATGTTAACGCTTTTAAATTGATAAATTGTGTTTTTTATTTTTGCAAGAGAAAAGAGAAATTTGCTTTTGCTCTCCCCCTTCTTTTTTGGCGAAATAGGCAGATAAAGAGGTGGCTTTAGTCCCTGAAAACAAAAATCTTTTGAAGACATTTATGACGTGGCAAAGGTCTATTGGACAATGAAATGGTCTTGGCATCCGTTCATTGGTTCTGGAAATGGGGCCAAACTTGTTTGTTTTTGTTCCTGGCAATGATTAAATGGGGATGCACACAATGGCAGCCAAGATTGAGGAAAAAAAGGGATGCATGTGGTCGTGTTTGTTTTCATTGCACTTTCTATCATCTGGGCCACCATTTAGTTTTTATTAAAAAGGGGCAGCTTCGACTCATCTCTCCTACTGTGTGGCCAGGTTTCATCCACATTGCCCAAAACTCTCTCTGGAGTCCGGAGAATATTGTTCTTCTGTTCCTGCATTATTGGTTCACACTGTATAGATTCCCCATTATAAAATCGTGTTTCAAAATCACCATGACCAAAAGTTTATTTCACATAACTTTTGATAACTTATTTTTCTCACTTTTGAGTTAAGAATAAATCTCAACCAAGCAGTTCAAATACTCGCATACCTTCAACGAGATTATACTATATTATAGGGAACGAAATAATAGTGATAATAAAGCTAAGGTGTTTAATGGAAATATGGAAACGAATCTGTGAAAATCAGATCAGCCTCATATCCAAATGACATGCCAGAGAACTGTCTCCTTGAAAGAGACACGCTTGACTGTCTACGCTCTTCAAGAGCTAATTGAATTAAATATTAAACAACAAAGAACTTGGTTCAGTACAAAGAATTTAGCCTTCAGCCAAGACATAATGAAACGAGTATGCCTTCATCATCATAATAAAACTATGTGAGTGCGACAGATCCCTTCGTCTTTCTCGGAAATTTCACTGATTGACAGAGGACAAGTGTCCTAATAAGGAGGGAGCACATGGTCAAAAAGTGAAACTCGATTGCTTATTATACTGATTGCTTTCTGTCCCTTGCGAACCTTTTGCATGTGAATTCTCTAATAATTTATCTTGGTCGGAAACTCAATTTTACTCTGAAGATAATCTTTACCTTCTCCTAGATATGCCCTTAATTTTAGATTGCCCTGTTGGGTTGCCAAGAGTTGAAACTTTCAAATCTATAAGCTAATACCAATGGCAAGATGTGAGTCATCATACTTAATATGATATTTTGACCTAAAGTTCCTCTTCCTAGTTAATAACAGATTTGACTCATTCTATAGACCAATAATTTCACACATCCTTCCTGCTAATCATCTTCTACGAAGAAGCCAATTGGCGTTCTCTTCATTTTTCTAGAACATTATGATATTTATTGCAAATTTAAATCAAACACAAATACTATTATACTACAAAAGATTAATTAAACCAGATGACCACACAAGACAAGTAACATCATCAGTTGTGCCCCTATGCTTCCCAACATGGCATGTTTATCAGTTTCTTAGTTTTATATTCACACATGAATTGAAAAATATAATTGCATACATCGGTAACAATGAAGTTTGAACTTATGACCTGATCATAGTGTTTGGAAACACACTTGGAAACGTGGACGTGAGTTTGGGAAAAGCTACTGTGAGTAATTTCTCCATTTTAAAAGCGCTTCTTGGGTTGTGGAACATGGTTCCAATTCCAAACACACAAGCAGTATATCAAAATTTCTCACCACTAGTCCAATCCTAATGGTTTTTTCAAAAAAATCAATATACTAAACATCCCTCACTAATGTGTTCATTTTTAATTAAATTCTTCACGCTTCAGCAATCAACATATACATCACTTTAATCCTTTCATAATTAAAAATTACCCTTAAAAAATTCACCTCATAAGGGACTAAATTGGTACTGATTTTAATCAACAAAGACAATTGCAAAAATTAATCTGTGAAGCAACAAATTGAAAATGCACACATTATTGATGTATTAAAATAAGGTTTTTGTCACATGATTATGAATGTATGAAAATGACAATGGTGCCAAAATTCATTTGCCGTGACTCTTCTCAGAATACCCAAAGAAGAGGAAGCATAAGTTTTCCTCCCCTTTAGTTGATTGAAAGTCTTGGAACAGAGGAAGCATATTTGGATACAAAAAAGGTTATTCTGAATCTTAATCTGTATTAGAAAACCAAAAGGTTTCCCATATTTTATTTGGTCGCAAAAGGTTTCCCACTTGAATGCCATGAATTACATAATAGTATATATTGACAACAGTGGATCGGCTCCAAATCCAAATGATAAGTACCTTAAAATTTTTTTTAATTTTAAATTATGAGATTTTATAAGAATGATACGTGTAATGCAACCTTCCAATTCACCAATAAAATTTTAAGAGTATTCATGTTAAACAAAACTATTAATTAACAAATTTTGCTTATGCTAAATATTTATCTAATATTTGTGATAGGTTATAAAATGTATTAGATGTGTAAAAAGAATAGGGTTGTGAACGGGATATTCTACACGTAATTATCTATTATTATGATGAATTTTCTCTAAAGAACGCAGACCATTATCTTTTCTGTCAATATAGATGAATGATCAAGCCTAAGAATAAACCCACTAAGTTAACATCGTGCTTTGCACCAAAGTACTACAAATTTGTTAGCAGAGGTTTAATTTGGGATTTGGTGGAACTAACGCGTTTGACTGTCATATCTTTAAATATTTTAACCCGTGTTCTACCAAACAAGGCTGTTTGTACACATTATTAAATTGCTTCGCTAGCTGCGTAGGGGGGGGGGCTGATCTGCTTAGTGCATCACCTAGAATGAAGAATAAAACTATGGGAATTGCTGCATACACCACCCCATTTACTCATCCACAACCATATTTTTATTTTTATTTTTTTTATTTTCAAGATACCCCTATTTACACCACCTCATTCTACGTCAAAGAAATTGTGTTCCGGCAATTCGTTTCAGGAATACAAAAAAATTATGTTGTTTCTGGAATTTTTCAAATTTTTAGTTTCGAAATACAAAAAAAAAAAAAAAAAATGTTCCAGCAATTAGTTGCTGGAATACAAAAAAATCGTGTTCCGAAATTTTTCAAATTTTTTGATATATCAGCAATTAGTTGCCGCAACACAATTTGTGTTTCAACAACTAATTGTCGGAATATAAAAATAACATGTATGTATTCCGGCAACTAATTGTCGGAACACATTCGGAAAGGAGTTTTTTGTCTTTTCACCTATAAAAATCAATAAGTGTGGTGGTGGATGTGTAAGTCGGGTGGTGTATGTAACAATTCCCAAAAACAATATGTATGTCCAATTATTGACCACCCTACCATCATAATAATATGAATAAAACGCAACTGCGCACGAATGCTGCCTTGGTAGCCAATCCATTCCTTGCTTATCCACAAAACAATCATTATAATAAATTAATAATGATTATAATATAATATGGTAATAGAAATAAATTGTTTAACTTGATCGCACAATGAAGATGCCATCTTAATAGCAGCGAGAAAGGCCAGACAGAAACCTTGTTTTTTTGTTAATTTTGACAGATTATATCAGAAGAAAGATGATGACCCTCAAGCATCTTGCAAAATATAAATGAGCAAGAGATAAAAAGGGTGCTAAAAAAAACCTGGTTTAAGGTCTCACGGAGCAACTGGCAGCAGTAAGCTGCTGGTTGAAGTTTTGGGCTTCACAAAATGTGCAAGAGTAACGTCTCCTTTGGTAGAGTTAGGAGCTCCCTCTCGGAAAGGGACCACAAACAACAATGATTGGTACAAACAAACCTCATCTTCCTTGCAATAGTAAATCTGCAAAGAGTGAATATAAATATATATTTTATTTATTGATGCTCCTTGGGTTTGTGCACCACAACCTGCGGCTACATGAGGTGGAATTATAATCATAGCAGTAGAATACACAAACAGGCTGACAAAAATTAAAGTCAGACTCGTCCGCTAGAGATTAAGCCCCCCAACAATCAGCAACTGCTGAAGCTTATATCGAAATTTCTGATATTAATAACAGTTTCTTGCTTGTTTTGTCACTCAAAGCCATTAATTTAGAATATTAAAGATTTGACACTTAAGAGAAGGTTTGAAGGCTTGAAGCAAACTACTTTATTTCAGAAACCAACTAAAGTCCTGAGTTCTATCATGAGGCATACCTTGCAATTAATTCTTCCCGTTGATGCCGAGTTAGAGGATCTCTTAAAGTGAAGGGTCGCGGATCCTTCTGGACTAAGGAGTCCATCCAGGGGATCAATATTCACAGCATCTTCCGGTTCAATATCAACACTAAATCTACTGCGTGCTTCCTGCAATGGAATTTTTGGGCAGTATTCAAAGAAATATACAATCTTGTGTGTATGAAAAGAATTGAATTACAGCAAGTGTTTGAAAGAGACGAGGATGGTGAGGACCTTTGAGAAATGATACTCATTTGGTAATGATATTTCAATAGACAAGTTTCCCTCATTTGATGAAATGGCATCAATGGTAATGGTTGCCGTGTCAGCTGATGTTCGTCTCGTGAGACGTTTAAAAGATCTCGATTTTGGTTTAGGAGGCTGAAATCCTTTAAGCTCTAAGGTAACGAGTTCAAATTCATTATTGTTCAAATCTAGATATCGGATTAAGCTGTTGTTTGTATCGGCTATGAATAGTCTCCCTGAAAATAAAACAAAAAGTATTTCCAAGCTTAAGCTCATTTTACACAAAAGAATTGGATCAACATCCCCAAATTCCATGAACAATCTAGTTGTGTACAACAAAAAGTTGGTTTATGCATGCCATATTTATGCATAATGAGATGATAATTATGTCAATTATAGTTTGTCGTTAAAATTTTGGGATTGTATTGGGTGTATTAGGGTTTAATTCCCCTGTCCCATCGTAGCTTAGCAACGAAAGTTAGTTTCAAAACAGCAGCAACCTGACAACAGTGAAGCTAGCAGAAATGATAAGAGGATATAAACAGCATGACCTATGTAGAAAGATTTACAGCCACTGACTTGGGAAAATACTTAAAATTGATGTTTCAAAAAAATCCTCATTTTGTACTTCCAGCTTAATCAAACCGAGTTTGTGATAAGCATTGGATACAGGTGAAGGGTAGGCCAAAAAATTAAGGTGTCAAGGCAGGAAATTTATATAGTCTAATTAAGTTTGTTTTTTGATCAAAAAAACAGTTGGACCAATAGTGTTTCCAAAACAAAATAAGAGACTGGTTGCATATAAAGTGAGAAAGATGTGGATAAACTAGTCATGCAGAGACTACACAACTACGGGTCTAGATTTTAATAATGCTCATTCTTTCCGAAAGAGTTCACGATTTTGTTTTCTGGTTGAAGAGTTCAAGATTTTAATAATGCTCATTTAACATTTATGTCATGCAAATAAGTAATAACTCATTGTATGTGCCTGTAACAATGGCTAGGCATTACCCTGCCTCAGCAATCACAGGTCATACAATTTCCCATGTGGTGAATTAAGGCAATGAATGTACAAGGGTGTATCAAGTGAGAGCATTGCCTTATTGTGAGAGGTGAGAGAAGAAAATCTTGACCATTCAATCTCACATGGATGGTCAGGGTAAAAAGTTGCTTGATGGTCACAACTTAAAAAAGTCGCATGACTCTTAAGTTCTAATATTGACCATACATGAATGGTGCAACGGATAAGATTTACTTCTCTTACTTGATATGCTCCCTGATGGTGAGAGGAACAAATCTTGACCGTGTAGCCATATATGATCGATCAAGATTAAAAGTGATTTATTGGTCACATGACCACCTAAAAAAAGTCATTTTGCAACTTTTAATCTTGTCCATTCAATAAGATTCAATGGTCAAGATTTACTCCTCTCACCTCTCAAATTAACAAAGTGTTCTCACCTGATTCGATCATCTCTTGGATTCATTAAGATTAATGTATTGAATTAATATCATAAAAAAGAGCAGTACCATTGTTCCCTTCAACAATTCCTGACGGTTCAGAAAGCTGCAAAAACATTGATAAATATGTTAACATATATCTGTGGCTATTAGGTACGCAAGACTTCATTTGTTTTACTCGGTTCTGTGAAACTTGTTTCCGCGGGAATTTAAATTGAGAACATAGGAAACATCTTGTTTTATCTTCAAATGTAGTTATGAGAAGGTTGAGTCTGAGAAAACAGAAGCATCCAAATATGTGGATGCTTTCTATCAAATAATGGGTGTACAACATATAAGATCAAGAAATAAGACTCGGTCAGTTTTATAATTTAACTAGCATAGCTTTCACCACTTTCCCCTTTTCGGAAAAAGACACAAAAAATAAGATATCATTCTAGAAGTAAACAGAAAACAAAACTAACAAAAAGCAAGTAAATCACATCAACAGAATAAATCCGTCGATACCTGTGATGTGTGTGAAACATTCATGGTTGTATGTTTTAGTTAGCATTTAATTGTAGCATATTTGAGCATATTTTCTGTTAATCTTTAGCATTTAGCATAGATTTTTATTCTTAGTTTGGATGACTGCGGTTTGTGCTTTTTGTTACACAAAGAGATGGAGATTGTGACCTTCGAGCATGAGATTGGAAGGCCAAGCCAAAGGAGGTGATGGGAAATATGTTTGAAGAGCCAAAGCAGTTGAGGAATGAACCATGACAATAAGCTCCACGGCCTGGCCGTGGAACATTCCATGGTCGTGGAACTTACTGCCCATTTTGCGCCAGTATATCACAAAAGTCAGTAAGCTCCACGGCCTGCCTGTGGAACCTGCCACGGTCGTGGAGCTTCCTGTCCCTTTTGCACAGAATTGAACAGCCAAGACAGTAAGATCCACGGCCAGCCTGTGTAATCTGCCACGGTCGTGGATCGTGGAGTGCCAACACACTTATTGTCATATTATTACTCCTTTATCGATGGAGGAGCTGTTACAAGATGCTGAACTGTTAAAAGGACATGAAAGGGGCTCTGCTAGAGGCATCCGGACATTGGAGAACACCAAATAACATCAAGAATTATAGGATTTGACAAGATGGAAGACGGAGGAACGACGGAATTTTGCCAGAGTTCTTCTTTTCACTTCTTCTTTGTATTCCATTTTTGTTATCTGAATGTTTTTCTTCTCTTTTATGGATTGTACTGTCACTCTGATGAACGTAGTTTCTTTATTCTAGGATGAGGGAGTGGCCCGATTATGTATTGACAAAGTTTTGATGTATGGATTTTCCTTTCCTCTTATAAATGTTAGATTATTTTTTATTCAGTTTTTAGCATGTCTAATGCTTGTAAAAATGTTTAGCCACATCTTTGCATGATAATTGATTTTGGGGGGAGAACTGAAAGGTAAACTTCATTTTTGGAACTCTAAAAACTGGACCCGAGTTGTTAGTCACGAAAGTAGATTAATTCTCAAGGTTTTTCTTGAATTATCATTGCTCAAATAGGGTTCAAAGTAATTCAATTGATGTGAAAATAGGAATTGGTTTAGTTTGGGCATGTTATTGTTTTTTGAAAGGAACGATAATTACCTAGGATAATTCACTTTCAATAAATAATCTAGCTTTTTAAGAGGAAAATCGTACTAGATTTGTCAATATTCTTGGTGAATCCGAATCCTAGAAGTTTTTAAAACTGATCTTTTTGGCCATTGCGAAATTAATTCTGAGTTCTTCTGAAATGTGTATTCTCTGCTATTTTCTCGTTACCATTATTTTACAAAAATCGATTCTATCTAGATAATCATAACTGCACGTAATTGGTATTCATCGACATCAGTCCTAGTGGAACGATAATTTTACTACTTGATAAAATCAAGCACTTGCGATTATACAACAACCTGCTGCATATTTGAAGATAGCATAACTATCATTAAATATCATTAAACAACATCAATATGTTTGTGGTGATTCTCTTCACATTCTTATGGTCATTAAACAACTTGCACAAGAATAAGAATAACATGAGTACATTAGATACTCCAAACCCTAGGAGAATTTATTGTTGTTTTTCCCATATTTGTCATTATAGTGCTAGACCAGCCTATGCCATAATTTTAGATTTGGGCCTAACTCAACCCCAAAAGCTAGCTCAAAAGATGAGGATTATCCAAGCTTACAAGTTCATATGAGGCTCTATCTCTAAGCAATGTGGGACTTGGGTTTTTCCCTATACACCCCCTCACGCCCAGCACTATTGGGCTTGGTACGTGGATAATATGGTGGGTGACCCTTTAATGGATTTAGGATAGGCTTTGATATCATATTAGATTTGGACCTAACTCAACCCCAAAAACTAACTCAAGAGGTGAGTATTACCCAATGTGGGACTTGGATTTTTCCCAATATGTGTGAGTGTATTGTATCTAGCATAGACCTGAGTGCAGTGTATTCCGGCACATGCAACTCAGTTAGCAATCAGTTACACCTGTAACCGTCTATGTTAGGACAGCTAGTCATACCAACTGATATAAATATCAGATTGACTAGATTCATTGTAAGAAAAATATTATTCAGTATAAAGGATAACAGAATCTCTCTCTCTCTCTCTCTCTCTCTCTCTCTCTC
This sequence comes from Ammopiptanthus mongolicus, assembly GCA_039655645.1. Classification (NCBI taxonomy): domain Eukaryota; kingdom Viridiplantae; phylum Streptophyta; class Magnoliopsida; order Fabales; family Fabaceae; genus Ammopiptanthus; species Ammopiptanthus mongolicus. Next base: position 6,238,858 of record CM077344.1, on the reverse strand, counting down.
TCTCTCTCTCTCTTCTTTCAGTTTTGCTACTCTAAGATGGTATCACGAGCATTTCGATTCTGATGGCCGATTCTTCTCTACTGCCTCCTCCGCCACCTCCACCACCATCGCCGCCACACTACGTAACTCCTATACGCACTGTATCGTTTTCTTCGGTCACTTTGTCTCATCAAATCAATGATAAGCTTGACGACAAGAATTTTGTGCTATGGCACCAGCAAATTGAACCGATAATTAAGGCACACCGAATTCACTGCTTCGTCGTCTCACCAGAAATTCCACCACAATACCTGAGTGAAGTTGATCGATTAGCAGGTTCGTTGAATCCCGCATTTGTTGATTGGGAACAACAGGATCAAATCCTTCTCTCTTGGCTTCAATCGACTATCTTGAGTGCGATCCTGTCTCGATTCCTCGGTTGTGTCCATGCATTTCAACTTTGGGAGAAAATCCACGATTTCTTCTACAAGCAAACACGCGCAAAGGCGCGACAACTTCATTCTGAATTGCGCTCCACGGTTCTTGCGGATCGCATGGTTTCTGAGTATCTCCTCCGTATTAAGGCTATGGTTGATTCACTTGCCTCTATCGACGATCCGATTTCTTCTCAAGAACACATTGTTACTGTTGCCTCTATCGACGATCCAATTCCGATTTCTTCTCAAGAACATATTGATGTGATTCTTGAAGGCTTGCCTCAAGAATTTGGCCGTCATTTCGGTGATCGAGAGCAAGTTTGAACCCTCACCGATTGATGAGGTTTAGGCGCTTCTATTGGGTCATGAACTCAGGCAGAACAAGTTTCGCAAGAAAGAACTTGGTGAGACCAACTCCATTCACTTCACTCAGAGCTTGCAATCTGCTTCTCAACCTCATGACTCTACTCAGGGCCAAGTTCATCTCTCTCACACTTCCAACTCGAGTCAATTCTCACAATTTCGAGGTTCTGGTCGTGGACGTGGTGGCCATTCTGGCCGTGGCTGTGGCCGTGGTGGTGGCCGTTCGAATATTCAGTGTCAAGTATGTAATAAGTATGGTCACACAGCTGACATTTGTTACAATCGGTTTAATCAAAACTATCAACCGCCTTCACATCTCCAGTACAATCGATTTCATCCTCATCCTCCATCTTTTCAGAATAATTTCCAAGGCTATCAGCCTCCACCTTCTCACTATCAGCAAGGTCCATCTCAATAATCTTGTTCTTCATAATCTGTCACATGTTCCTCAAATTACTAAGAACTTGATTAGTGTTAGCAAATTTGCTAAAGATAATTGTGTCTATTTTGAATTTCATGCTACTCACTGTCTTGTCAAATCTCAGGCCAATGATGAAGTCCTCATTCGTGGCCAAGTGGGCTCTGATGGCTTGTATCAGTTTCCCAGTCTACAGCTTCTGCCATCTAGCTCCAAAGTTATGTCACCTCTGTCTCATGTTTCTTCCATTCCTCTTGTAAATAGTGTTTCATGTAATAATGAATCTACATCCCAAACACCTACACTTGTATCCCTTAGTTGTCAATTTACTTGGCATTTATGCCTAGGACACCCAAATCCCCATACTATGAGAATTGTATTGAAGCATTGTAACATTTCACTTTCAAATAAAAATGGAGATTGGGAAAGCCCACCGGCTTCATGCCTCTTCCTCCACTACTCAATATACTACTCCTCTAGAACTTGTGTTCAGTGACTTGTGGGGTCCATCCCCCATGCCATCCACTCAAAATTTTTGATATTACATTACATTTGTGGATGCCTTTTCTAGATTCACTTGGATTTATCTTCTCCAAAATAAATCCGATGCCCTACAAGTGTTCAAACAGTTTAAGGCTATGGCTGAATTGCAATTTGGCACCCCATTAAAGTGCCTCCAAACTGATTGGAGGGGAGAATACCGCCCTTTCACTAAATATCTAACTGAACTTGGAGTCATTCATAGGTTGATTTGTCCACACACACACCACCAAAATGGTGTGGTTGAGAGAAAACATAGACATATTGTGGAGCTTGGCCTAACACTTTTGAGTCATGCCTCCTTACCTCTAAAATTTTGGGATTATACCTTCCAAACCGCCGTTTTCCTCATCAATCGTCTTCCTAATGCTTCTCTTCAATTTGCAATTCCTTACACTGTTTTGTTTAAACAGCAGCCGGATTTTTATTTTTTGAAAGTCTTTGGATGTGCATGCTTCCCCCTCCTTCACCCATACAATTCTCATAAACTGGATTTTCGGTCTCACGAATGCCTTTTCCTTGGCTACTCCACCACACACAAGGGATATAAGTGTCTCTCACCGAGTGGCCGTCTATACATTTCCAAAGACGTTCTTTTTAATGAAAACCGGTTCCCCTACTCTGCTCTCTTTCCAGCCCTACTACTACTGCTCTTCCCACTCCCCCTACTCTTCCTTTGGCTTCCATTCCTGTAGTTTCCCATTCTTCTCCACCCTCCTCCTCCTCCCCTAATCCACCCACTCCTATTCCTAGCCTTGTGTCCCCTTCACCTCAGTCTCCTACCCATCCCGCGTCTAGTCCCTCTTCCTCAAGTCCCACTCCACATACTTCCTCTTCTGCCCAATGCTCTCAACTAGCAAATTGTCACCCTATGCAAACACGATCCAAATCAGGGATTATATGTCCTCGAGTCCATCCAAGTCTTCTCCTCACTCATGTGGAACCGAAGAATGCCAAACAAGCTCTTAGTGACCCCAAATGGCATGCTGCCATGCAGGAAGAGTTTGCCGCCCTGCAGCATAATAATACTTGGTCCTTAGTGCCCTTGCCTCCTAATCGGACACCCATAGGCTGCAAGTGGGTGTTTCGAATAAAGGAAAATCCTGATGGTTCTATCAATAGGTACAAGGCCCTTTTAGTGGCAAAAGGATTTCATCAACTCCATGGCTTTGACTACAATGAAACGTTCTCTCCGGTGGTGAAACCCATGACAATCTGACTGATTTTGACCCTTGCTCTCACTCGTAACGGGACCTTACAGCAGCTGGATGTGAATAATGCATTCCTTAATGGTTTATTGGAGGAAGAAGTGTATATGCAGCAGCCTCCGGGGTTTGGGGCACCTGATTTTGCCCTTGTTTGCAAGCTTCACAAAGCTCTTTATGGCTTAAAACAAGCCCATAGGCAGTGGTTTGAACGTCTCAAGCACAATTTACTTAATCTTGGCTTCAAGGACAGCAAATGTGATCCATCCTTGTTTGTCTACAATCTCAATGGCACTGTGGTTTATCTCTTGGTGTATGTTGATGACATTATCATCACTGGCAGCAATCCTGACCTAGTCCACAATTTGATTCAAAAGCTGAATTCTGTATTTGCCTTGAAGCAATTGGGGGCTCTGGACTATTTTCTTGGTATTGAGGTTCATAAACAGCTGAATGGCACCCTCTTACGTACTCAAAGCAAGTATATTCGAGAATTATTAGTCAAGACACATATGTTAGAGGCTAAACCTATCTCCTCTCCAATGACTTCTTCTTCCAAGCTGTCCAAAACCGGTTCTCATACCTACTCCGACCCTTCCATGTATCGCTTTGTCGTTGGTGCACTACAATATGTGACTATTACTCGTCCCGAACTCAGCTAGTGAACAAAGTGTGTCAGTTTATGGCTTACTCCCTAGAATCTCATTGAAGTGCTGTCAAAAGAATTCTTAGGTATCTCAGAGGTACTCTCCATCATGGCCTGCAGTTTCTCCCAGCTTCACCCCATCACCCTCTTGCCTTAACGGCTTATTGTGATGCTGACTGGGTTGCGGACCCTGATGACCGCAGGTCCGCTTCAGGTGCAGCCATATATCTTGGTCCAAATTTGGTTTGTTGGTGGTCTCGGAAGCAACAAGTTGTGGCTCGGTCCAGCACAGAAGCTGAGTACCATAGCCTAGCTCAAGTTACAGCTGATGTTTTGTGGATCCAAACTCTCCTCACTGAGCTTGGCATTCACTTCTTGGCTCCCATAATTTACTGTGATAATCAAAGTGTTGTCGCTCTGGCTCATAATCCAGTCCTCCATGCCCGAACCAAGTACTTGGAAATCGATCTATTTTTTGTGAGGGAAAAGGTTCTCCTTAAGCAACTGCAAGTTCTCCGTGTACCTTCCCAAGACCAGTGGGCCGATGCTCTTACCAAGGCACTATCACCTACTCGGTTTCTTTTCCTGCGTGACAAGCTCAAGGTGGCTGCCATGCCTCCTCCAAGGACCCCACCTTGACCTTGTGGGTGGGTGTGTGAGTGTATTGTATCTAGCATAGACCTGAGTCAGTGTATTCCTACACATGCAACTCAGTTAGCAATCGGTTACACCTGTAACCGTCTCTGTTAGGACAGCTAGTCATACCAACTGATATAAATATCAAATTGACTAAATTCATTGTAAGAAAAATATTCAGTAAAAAGGATAACAGAATCTCTCTCTCCCCCTCTCCCTCTTCTTTTCCTTTCGGTTTTGCTACTCTAAGACATAATATGTCAAGTCACCAAAATTATTTCATTAAAATCATTCTCTTTGAAATAATTGATAGTTCCATAAATAACACGCAAGCAATAATGCAAAAGAGAAAAGGAATCAACGGCAGAATGTCTTGAATAGATGATTTAAACCATTTAAAAAGAGGATATAAACTGAAATTTGTATGTTTACAACTAGGACATGATTTTGGTAATAAGGGCCCATAACGTTTAACCAACCTGAGCTGTCACAGCTGTTCCATCCCTGAAACCAGCTTTTCCTGTCCCTGCAATGGTGCTAACTCTTTTACTAGTTGGATCCAACTTCTTGATCTGAAATATTGAAATATAACATGGAAAAGAAAAGGAAATTCAGTCCCTGAGGGTATTGGAGCTAAAGCCTGGCCAGCCAATTAATAAACTTGTGTCTTTTTAAGTGAGTTGTATCATGTATGCTTCCAAACCTCCAAAAGAGAAGTTTGATGAAAAAACGGAAATTTTTACAAGAATTTTCAGAATCAAATCAAGAATAGGTCCCAACCAGCCATACAGGAAAAGAATTAGTTACCTTAGCAAGATTTCACATAAAAAGGTTACTGTAGGTATCTGATATTTAAAGAAGTTTAAACCTGCAAATGCACATGAAATATTGATTCCTAATAGCAACTTGCAGCTTGACCAGTCAATCGACTCAATCCTTGCATTACTAGAACAATACATTAAGAATGAGGAGAGAAATGTTGGAAACTTCAGCAAAGACTAGAAAATTGGAAAATGCATGTAAAGACAAAGGAACATGTAAAAAAAAAATCCCTTCTTAAGTTTTATAGGTTGTGAAATATACAAAAAAAAAAAAAAAATTAATTGGTGTTCTCTCTAAAATATACTGCATGCAAGAGCCAAACCAATTTCAAAAGTAACTTGGTCTAAATTATCTACCTTGTGATTGTAGCTATCTGTGATATATATTTCACCATCTTTTGCACACACAACCCCCAGTGGATGTTGCAAAAGTACTTCAGAGCCTATTCCATCTTGGTCACCAAACTGCAAAGGTTTGAGAGCATAAAGGTAGGTTACCAGGAGAAAGGAATTCTAAAGAGAAAGATTATAAATACATGACTCAATTGCTAAACCTTAGTGCAGCCCTGTGTATGAAGATTGAAGAACACTTGTATCATGAAACACCTAAGCTCATCTACTGCAATGCTTTTTCCTTCTATAAAGAAATTTAATTATAGAAGAAAAACTAGAAGGGCAAAATGAAGCAGGAAATCTATATATCGGCTTCTGAAGTTTGTACTAGGAACTACCTTAAACAAATTGTCAGAGAATATTGGGTCACCACCAGCTAGCAACCGAGATCCCCCTGTTTTCAGATCAACAGCTCGAATTGAACTACTCTCACTATCAGCAATGTAGATCTCCATTAGATCTTATCATGCAAAATCATTTGAAACATTTATTATTACAAATAGCAGTTGATGTAACTCCAAGTTTGATAGAATTGTCATCATGACATGTTACCTCGAGACAATGAAAGACCAGAAGGTTGTGCAAATGACGTGCTTCTAGAACTATTTCAGTTAAAAAATAAATAAATATTAATCAGAAGTTTTTAGAGTTTCTAGCTGAAAAATCACCAAACAGAACACATGGGATAAACTGGACTTCATAATTTAAAAACCATGGTTCAACCAAGCAAAAAATACACATATCTGTCTAAGAAGAACTAATAATAAAGTCATCATTGACATCATAATCAGTAAGTTATCCCCTTAAAATAGGGTGTTGAAAAATTTAGGGAAGGGTTTTTCATCTAATTTTTCATTTAAAGATCATCCATGAATTTCCCACCAGTTTCATATCCCATTAAATTGGTCCAATTGCGAGTGAAAAATTCAAGGATGAGTTTTTCATACAAATTTTCATATAAAGCTTATCTCCAAGTTTTCATCTCAATTTTTAAGGAGACACAAAATTGACCCTTCAGATTTGAATTCAAATTGAGGGGTAAAATTCTAAATTAGAACAATTTAGTTCATTAATAATTTTTCTACATGCACACTACTCACTCTAATATTTAAGATTGGTAAAAACCATTTCTTAGAATGTCAGTTTCAACTCCCAAGTCCCAACTTACTGAAAGTGCTTCAAGGAAAGAAGTACATAACCTCTCCAACAGAACAAACAAAAAAAAATCTAAGAGCAAATATCATTGATAACCATGACACAATCTCTCAGTTGATTAATTCCAAGCACCTTATATAATAATGACAGGAAAGATCATATAAGTATAATAATCACAGTGAAAATTGTTGAATCAGTGTTGATAGCAAAGAGAAGAGTGGTTATAGAAGCATTAGAGAAGCAATCAAAGACAATGCAAGATAAGATTGGATGCAGAAAGATCAATTTTGAATACTATGCTATCAAATCATATTAGTAAGATATTCATAATGACTGTAGAATAGTAACATATTTTCTGAGCATCATGGTACTCAAAGGTTTCTATAATGGAGTCCACAGAAGAACAACTGAAATGTAAATAAAGTTTGACATCACGTGGGGGTATCTTCATTTGATGAATACCTTGATCCATTTAAATTTCTTTCATAACCATCACCACTAAATGCTCTCGTAATTCCATCCAATATATTGTGCTCCCAAATCTGATGTTGGCCAGCCATGGCAATATAAATTTTTTCTTCAATTGGATGAAAGCAGACATCCCAAGGGGAATTGAGAAGCTGAGAAAAGGGGGAAAACTGAGGAGTCTAACTTTGTGATCCATTAAGGAACCTATCAGAATCAGAATATATAACAAAAAGACGATAACCTAAAAAACATTAAGGAATCTAACTTTGTTGTCGACTCTTAGCTATTTGTCATTGCAAATGCCCCTCATCCCCAAAATTTACTAATCAATTTTATTACCTGTGTGTCTCCTTTTCCTCCTCCAATATAATCAGATCCCTTGGTCCCATTTCCAGCAACAGTACGCACTTTCTCGTTAACAAAATCAATTTCCCTTTAAAACAGAACTAAATGTGTTAGACCCAACAGTAACAAACTGTTTCATTGGAGATATTGAACCGCGAGTTATTATTGTAGGTTAGGTCAAATTAATAAATTGATTCATTGCTCATACGTAGAACAGTTTGAACTCACATTTAATATGAGTACCGCACCAAAGTTCTGCTTTTATCAAATCAAAAACAAAAATTTTCATAAACTTTTTGAGAATGAAATTATGTACAGATCAGTAATTTCGATATTTTGAAGCAGACATGGCATATAGTTCATAAAGCAAGAGTCTCGTAACAGTTTTCTATGATTCAATTAACCATTTAAATATCTATTATGATAGCACAGATGCTGTCACATAGACCATAAAAATGAAAAGGCTTAATTGCACTTTTCGTCCCTCAACTTTTTCAATTGTACGATTTTGGTCCCAAAAGAAATTTAATTGCACTTTTCATCCCTCAACTTTGTGAAATTATACACTGAAAGTCTTTATTTTGGTCCCTAGAAGGACTAATTTTGCACAATTTCATAAAGTTGAGAGATGAAAAGTGCAATTAAATTTCTTTAGGGACCAATATCGCACAATTGAAAAAATTGAGGGACAAAAGTGCAATTAAAATTTTTTAGGGACCAAAATCGCACATTTTTAGAAGTTGGGGGACTAAAAGTGCAATTAAGCCAAATGAAAAATCAAACTATCAATATTCTTAAGCTATCATGTACCTCAAAGCATGGTTGTTGGTGTCTGCAACATAAAGGATATTTTTCTTTGGATTATAAGCAAGGCCCTAGAGAAACAAGAACCACAAAAAAATATGACATGTATCAAAACAAGGAGAAAATTGTAGAGTGACTGCAAACTCATATCGATGAAATGCCACAATTAAGCAAGAACTAAATACACTAGAAGCTCAAATATGATGTAATTTTTTTTTTTTTTGTCCTCTCATTTCATACCTGAGGACGGTTGAAGGTGGCATCATCAAAGTAACCATCCTGCAAACCTTCCTCCCCACTGCTCCCAATTTGTACAATAAAATTCCCATCAAGGTCAGTAACAACCTGAATACCAAACATGGCCAGGTGGCTTATTAACAATTTTAGAAAGGAAAAAAAATGCAACTTACTTTCGTAAGCTAAAGGAAAAAAAGAAATTTAGAGCACCGTGCATTGTCAGAGTGAAGTATGGCAGTTTGGGATTTAGGGTTTAAAATATAATTATTTGGGAATTAAGGGTTTAATTGTTGGTAATTTGGGAATTCTGGGATTTGTTGTTTAGGTCTTGGGATATCTTATCCATAGTTAGATTAGATGAGAACTATATTTCTTATTCTGGATTAGGATTCTTTAAAATTGGATTGCTTATGCAAGTAGATTTGTTTAGTCAACCGAAAAAAAAAATAAAAGAATTACGAAAGAAGATCATTCCCCCTAATTGCTCATCCACTGGGTTCCCATTCCATTATACATTAAGGAAATGATCTTCTTTCGTAATTCTAAAGCAATTACTTGCGGTGCCTTCAAAAGTTATTCATGTTTCATCTTATATATGAATAAGAATGCAGAGGTAACTTTCCAAAAGATGTTTTGTATAACCTCCTAAGGGAACTTGGGGAATGACCAGCAGGGAAGTGATTCTAGAAATTTGGCAACTACCATCCATAATAAGTGGTATGAATACATTGTTCCACATAGTTTGTAGATGTAAACCTAGTCACTTAATAGCTTAATTACTTCATTCTCATACCAGGTAAGACCTTTACAGTTATGCCCCGTGTGTGGCCATGGGAGGGGGACGGAGATATATATATATATATATAGATAGAGAGAGAGAGAGAGAGAGAGAGAGAGAGAGAGAGAGAGAGAGAGAGAGAGAGAGAGAGAGAGAGAGAGAGAGAGAGAGAACCCACTATGCGGTTGTGGTTGCTGTCAGAAATAAAAAGCCTGTTATTGAGGACATCAATAGCTAGCTTGCCAGGAAACTTCAATGGAGATGTCAATAGGCGAGGATCATTATCTTTCTCCAAATTCAATGTAATTGGTGATTTGTCCAACATGTTCTGTTTTCCATAAAACAGAAGTGCTGCCTCCACAAAATCATCAAGATCCTTTCCAAAACAGTACAAAAAAATCAATTATTAACCACATTGTAAAATAATTAATTACTTTAACAACAACCGCTACATGTACCAAAAGATGTAATTGGCCTCCATCCAAAAATCAAAATACATTATAAGAAGAATCAATAATTTTAGAGTTGGCAAATCAAAATTTGTATCACCATAAAGCACATAATATAGTTTAATCCTTTTGTGTGTGAATAATGAAAATGAGAAGGAATACGCAGCAAAAGATATATGCGCTGCTTCATCATGCTTTATTTAAAACCTAAGGTTACACACCAATACATTGAGCTATTTGGTAAGGCAGGTATGTTGGAATAGAAATTCCTGGTCCAAAGGCAATAGATACATTAAATAAGAGCTGACTTTTCACATTTTGGAATAAGTTTTAAGCTAATTACTAAAAGGAAAAAGCTCCTCTAAAGTGAACTTGAGTGTAAAGTGAGCAAGTAATGGTGTATCCACCCCTTGATTAGTTGAAGTGCATTGAAATCTTAATTCACTCTAGCTAATAATCAAGGGTGGATATATCTTTATTTGCTCACTTTACCAGCCTTATCCTTACAAAAAAAGGGTGTTTTCAAACTACTTTTCAAAACCGATCTTTAATGCCATGTAAGAAGCCTTGTCGGCAAATTTCCTGTGTTGGCTGTTGACTACAAACCGCAAAGGAAAATACTACATAGCCAGAATTTTTTGGCTAAAATTTTTGCCATAATGAGTTGGTAATTGTTATTGACTTTTGGGTGAATGGGTGGTCCCCACCACATTGACTTAATAAATACCTACCATTGAATCTTTACAAAATCTGACTGAAATTTTTTGAATATGTAGCGTTACTCAAATGCAAAAACTGTCTGAGCATCAGATAGTCACAGGCACCTAAACACAACCCTCTATTTTAGGCGAGACAAGATGGTTTCATGTGCCCAAAATCATCAGTCCAAAAACCGGCTTAGTAAGCAAACACAGCTTTTTTAGGACAAATACAACTGTAAGATAAATAGTAATATTTTTCATATGACTATGTAGCATTTCCCTTTTCATCTACATTAAATCACTAATACCCACTGTCACAGTGTTGGTTTTAGGAAACTAATAACGGTGATCGGGCGAAGTGAATGTCATAATATGCATGACATGTCACATGTGATAAATATTATCCCAGAGTTATCTTGCATTATTAAAAAATATCACTTCAAAAATTAAAAATAAAATACATGCAGACCACAGAAGAGACTAGAGGTTGTCATCAGTACCTTCTTATGACCTTCTCCTGCAAGTTGTGCTAAGAGCTTACCGTTAGGGCCAATGATAGCAAATGTAGGCCATGAATTTATGCCCAACTTCCGCCAAAGGTACATGTCTCCATCATTGACAACCTACAGAGGAGGCGAAAGAAAGATCTGATGGAACATGCTTTATTAAGCACGTGCTCAAGAGCCTTAAATTATTAACAAATAAAACATCAAAGCAAAGAACACAATTAAACAGAACAAAATGCCAGCAGAATAAACCATGTGGAAACATATTATGGTTCTTCATGAACCGAACAGATGAAAAGTTGACAATATTACCAATGTTAAAGTTTCCATAAAAAGAAAAACACTTTTAAATATCAATTGGATTCCAACTTCAGCCTTACAGGGTGAGTGATGCCATAGCGAAGAACTGCATTGCGAATGGCTTCAGAATCTTTCTCATTATCAAACTTTGCAGAATGAACACCCACAACAATGAACTGGACAAACAAAGCATACATCAAGCAATCCAAAATATTTAATAAAGCAGAGCCCTAAATCATGCTACATTTGATAACCAACATATTTAGACATGAAATTGATGAAAACATATTACCGGCATATCTTTGTATTTTTTCTCCAAAAAATCTAGGTCTGGCAACACATGCATACAGTTTATACAACAATAAGTCCAGAAATCCAGCAGAACAACTTTTCCTTTCAGATCCTGCCAAATGATGGAATCAGAGTCTAATGAGTTATTGCAGATCTTTTCATCAGTTTATAATTGAAGCTGAATAAAAGTACCCTGTGAAACTGAAGCGGAGCTGTATTAAGCCAATCAAGTTTAGATGGAAATTCTGGAACAATCCGAGCATTTCCCCTTGGACAGTGAAAAGAAATTAATCATAAACTATTAATAATAATTAGAAAATTTTTACACGCTACAGTTGCTCATGGATGTACCAAACTTCAACTTTCAATATACACTTCTTTTTCCAAAGGAGGAGGTAATACTTACAATTCTACGTCTACAAAATAATTGACAATATGCTATATTTTGGATAATATTGTAAAACTAAATTACTATAAAATATATGTATAGGGTTAAAATCATCAGAAAATGGTGATAAGAAATCCATCAAAGCACTAATTACCTGCTTTCTAGATCAGTTATGTAGTTCACAAATTGCTGGATCCTATCATATCTTGAGTTACCTGAGAACAAAAAGTAATATCTCTATGGCTCTTACTTCATCATTTAGTGTAAACCAAAAAACACAAAAAGATTGGACCCAAAAAAAGAGTCAATACCAGCATTGTTGACCAAAGATTAAACTTATGCACTAATAACAAGATAAAAGGTTACAACTGTTCTACCTAACAGCTTAAGTTCTCATTCTGACCGGGTCCATAAAGCTTCAGTCACTTTATGGTCCAAAGTTAGACTTTGGAAGAGAGTAGAGATGAGATCTTTTACCCATATCTAACATCTTAAAGTTTTACTTCAGATTGAGTAATCCTTTAAGATTCATAACTATATATAGTACCATCAATGGCCAATGAGATAGGAAAATAGATAAAATGGTTTAAGTCTACAACAGCATAAAAACTTATTTCATGGCATATCATTACTTTCTTTCTGTTCCAAGGATGGCTGGGGAACACCAAAGAAGAGATTCCAAACTGCTTTAGGGGAAGCATATTGCATTGCCTGTAGTAATAGCAGTTAGCCAGTTACACATAATTGATTTCCAAATCAATTGTCCCTCATAAGGATCAAAAATTGAAGAGCGAAGATTCAACGAAAATATATAAAATATATACTTTGCAGCATATTTTGTGCAATATCATTGTACCTTCCAGTTACTTAAAGTGAAGGCAAGGCAAGAGATAGCGATGCCCAGACTTCCAAATCTTAGTATATCTCGCCGAGAACCCTGCAACCTGCCCATAAATTATTTCTGCACCCTCATAATAGTATTTCAACAAAAGCTCTGCTTGTTGTGTGAGCAAAAATACCACATGATAATTATTTTGATGGTATATAAAAGTACATCTATGGGAAGCCACTATTCATCATGTAGGAGAATGGTACCAAACCGTTTGTAACATCAAAATAGCTTTTATGGGTATTCTCCGATGGGTAGTTGATGTATCATCTAGTTGTTTTAATTGTGAATAACGGCCGAGTGCTGCATTACACTACTATTTGGGGGGAACTTCTTTCAACTTTTCCAAATAGTGAACCTTAGACTTCTAACCATTTCATATTATTTCCTTTTTTAAAAGGAAAAAAATATATATTAAAAGCCAATCCTAGTTCAAATGTTCAATACAGGCAATAAAATCTGAACTGACTTAGCAATCCCGATTATCACTGCCACGAGCCAAGTGAACTGAATTATCTAATTACGCACCAAATATGGACAAATTATTGATGATATTTTCCAATTAAATGGTTAACAAGTTTTGATCGAACAAACTATAAAATAGACACGTGGACCAGGAAAAATATAAACACTCAAAAAAGTTTGTAGAATTAATATTGCAACTTTAAAATCTAAGCTTGGATTCTCCACAAGTAGTAGTTACGTATGCATCATCAACACCAAATAGCTCGGTAAAAGCAAGGCCATTGATGCTAAGTCTGCGTCCCTTACAAACTTTTTTTTTGGAAGAAAAGATTTATAATTCAGAAGATAGCAATAAAAAGGGAAAAGTACACAACATAAAACTGTCTTACTTACCCTCCAGTCGAGAAAATTCCCTCATTAGTACCACTGGTAGTTTTTCCAACTTCATCATCTGTTTTTCCAAGAAGCATAGTAGATGAAGATTGTGCGGAATTGTTTAGAGTTTCAGAGCCCTGCATCCTCTTATCTGCAATGGCATGTCTAGATAAGACTTCATGCAACACAATATCTACACTCTTGAGCACTATCCAAGAACAATTGTTAGAAAAATAACTATCCTGACAAAAAAGTATAATTGATAAAAAGAAACAACTTCATAATATAAAGTAATTCCGCCACTAAGAAAGGGTGTATTTTGCAATAAGGATAAGTACTTGTGATACATGGAACATCCATTGATTAGTGTTCTTAAATTATAGAACAAATGTAGTTTTACCATTTTACATCAAAGAAATATTTAAAGGAAAATGATAGATTTACAACAAACTCCCAAGACTACATACTATATCCAACAGAGCCACCACTGAGAATATCATCAAGAGAAACACTTCCTATGTCATCTCGGATCAGTGTTGGACCAGCAGATTCCAAAACCTCATCTGATAATGTGGTCCTGACAGCTATGCATCTGCAGACAATGAGAATGACAAGTAAAACTTTTCATGTCTAATGTCGAAAGTACATCAACATATAGTGATTTTGGAGTCTAGAAATTGAGTTGTTCCTGTAACCATTATAAATCCTTCTATAACACAGGAAACAGAGGTCGATACTTACCTCATTTGTGCAGCTTTGGCAGCTTGCACTCCAGCTAGCGCATCTTCTATAACAATACACTGGGAAAAGGTATAAGGAGATTACTTTTTGATGTTTAAGAGAAAATACAACCATCCATTTACATAAGGATATCAAATTCATGGTATATTGATCTAAGCTTTGCATTAAAATTTAATGGATACAAATAGTTAGTACTTATGAGACTCGGCTAACTTCTACAGTCTACCCACTAGTAACTCCAGACACATCTTACTGTCCCAAAAGTTAGAAATGCAGAAACAGTTTTAGGCTACCATGAAAGGTTTTCAAGACAATCTCCTATGTAGTAGCAAACATAAGAAGTTTATCACCTGAAAGTGAAGTAACTCTTCTAGGTTTATGCTCATAAATTATTTCCTACATATTTCTGTTATCCTAATAACTAACAACAATAAAACACAGCCAGTCTACAAAGTCAATTAACCAAATTAAAGCAACTTAGGCCTCTAATGACAAGCTCAATCTAGTAGCATATACCTCACTGGGGGGTGCATCCAATATTCGTGATGCAGCTAAGAAAATATCAGGAGCAGGTTTCAAATTCTCAAAAGCATCAGCAGTGACGATCGCATCGAACCTGATAGGACAAATAGAGGCTTATGATAAGAACAACCTTGATACAGTCTGGCATGAAATGTAAGAGAAAATGTATGCTAGCATATAATATGCAGCAGCCTTACAATCCATCTTGGATTACTTCGGTGTAATGCCTCAGCGTGGTTATAACTTAAGTAAAATTTACAAAGAAAAAAGAAATATTGTGTATACTGTATATAGTATCAGTAATAGTTAAAGGTTAATATCTCCATGCACATTCAACAAGTCACTCAGAATGTTGGCTTACATTGACAATGGTAAAGCAGCAGCAGCTAGATTTGCATCAACCTTTATATGATCAGCACTAGATGCAACAGCCACTTTAAGGCCTTTGCTTCTACACTATTATATCGCGGCAAGTCCTTTCTTAGTTGCTTGATGAATCAGCAGGCAATCAAATCATGTCAATCAAGATTAGTCTTACTTACATACCTGAGAAATGAGTTCAAAGGCACCTGGAAATCCTATTCCGGAATCTGGTTTTGCATACTGAGATAAGTGACAACGCTTTAGGCAATATAGAGTAAAAGAAACAAAAATTAGCATGAAGTGAAATATAAATCGTTTACCTTATCTAAATATATTTCAAAGAACCTCTTTTTTGCAGCTTCAGGGTCAAATCCTTTAACTCCCTTAACAGAAGCAACACCTCCCAAAAAGTTCGCTTCTCCTTTCATGTTTAAAAGGACGCAATGAATAATATAAAAGCTTAACATTCAAATAAGCAACTCACTAAAACAAATGGTGTCTGCCAAAGCACTAATTAAATCAAAGCAAAACAAAGAATGGAGTAAGAAAAGATCAGTGCAAAAACAACTAGATGACATGTTTTGCTTTTGCTTAATGTTACATCCAGTACACAGGTTTGGATGTTAAAAAGAAATGGAAAATTTGAAGAAACGGAATGACATTTAGGAATTTGTTACTTTCTTTTTTTCCTCTTTAGTCCGGTTTAAGATAGGAAATGGATGCTACCACATTCAATTGTTTGTTGTAACAAACATTTGAACTTGATACAATCAAAACTGAATTGAAACACAAATTTTGCTTCCAAGCTGTGATGCTCAAAGCCCAGTGGTATCCTACCATGTAACCTGAGATTTTTATCCAAACATTTATATTTCTCTTAAATATGAAAAAGATACTAGTGTTACACATCAATAGTTAAATTTAAGGTTAAAGTAATAATTTGGTCCCTATACGTCATACAGATTCTTTATTTAGTCTCTGTACATAAAAAATTCGGAAGTGAGTCCCTACATATGTAAACCTTAGCAACTACGATATTGATAATATTGATATGTGGCGACTGCGATAATAATGTGATAAAAAAAACAAATCCAAGGGTTCTACTTGTACTAATAGTAGAATCCTAGTCTTGATAGAAAATAATAAATAGCAAATAACATATCATCTAAGATACTCTAGAAGGTTTTAAGATACAATAAAATATTATGAGATATCCTCGTGATATTCCAACAAATTTATCAAACAGTGGAGAAATTTGCCCCAATCTATTCTTAGCGGAGAACACAAAAGCATATTCAGAAATTACCGTAGATATTGAAGAAATGAGTTCAAAAACCGTATAAAAAGAAAAATCTATAGAAGTACCGGACCTACCGGTTCCCATGAATGGCACAAAATCGTCGACGGTGACTTGAAAGCCCATCTCAGCGAACACATCAACCGCTGCTCTTCTAGAAGGTTCTTCGCTGTTGCAAAGCACACCGTCCATGTCAAACAACACTGCAGAAACCTTCCCCCATTCTCCTCCTCCTTCACTATAAGGTGATTTTCCGGCAACAATATTATTCTTCTCTTCTACATTCACCGCGCAAGCTTTCACCGCGAGTTTTTTTGGCGTCGAAACGAGACGTTTCGATCGGCAATGGAAGAATCGAGAAGGAAGCGAAATAGGTTTGAGTCGTTGGAGATTGGAGGAGGAGGAGGAGAAGAAGTTAGTTAATGTGGTAGTTGTTGTTGTTGGGCGTGATAGAGAAAGAGAAGAGTGAGGTGTTTCAAAGGCCATGACGATGCTTCGCTCAACTGCTTCTTCTTTTTCTGAGTGGCGGGGAGAGATTTTATTTGTAAATTACCGAAGTCATGCAACGTGTGATGTCAGTGACCTTTTGCATTTCTTGCTCTGTTGGTATGGTGGGAACTGGGAACTGCGAGTGAAGAAACAGAATTTTCGAGGGTGCCTTATCTACTTCGTGACCACAACATTTTCTTTAAAATTATTTTAAATTTTCCTTGTCTGGAATTCTTGGGTGTATTTTTTTTTTTCTCTTTTGATGTTCTACATTTTTTTGGGAATTTTTCTGGCTTATAATGAATTTTGACTTACGAGAATAATTTAATAAACTCATATAAAATTATTTATAAAAATAATTTATAATATTTTTATAATTTCTGTAATTTATTTAATAAATTTATTAAAAAAATTTATAAAAATAAATTATTTATAACTTATTTAAAAAATATTTTATTATATAAATATTTAATTAAATTATTTACCTAAATATGTCCTTAATCTATAGTATTTTTTAATATCATTTTTTAAGAAAGAGCTTTGGTACTAACAGTCGGCTTGGATGGACTTTTTGAGAAAAAAACAAAAAAAACGGAGATGCTCTGACACAGAAATAGTGGAAACAAGTCATGTTTTTATTAGATAATAATGTCTCTAAAATAAATCTAATAAAAATTTTTTTTCTAGAATAAAGATGTAAAATAATCCTTCATAAAAAAATATAATGATATTTTCATCTTTAAAAAATAAAAAATATCAATTTGATCCTTCAAAATATAAATTGCTGGTTAAAAAGATTATTTTGACCCATAATTTACATTCTTACAGATCAAATTGATATTTTTTATTTTTAAAAATTAAAATATCACCATAATTTTTTATCAAGAATCAGTTTCAACGTTTATTCTTTTTTTCTATAAAATTCATTTAAATGCAAAATATCTTCTGCTACTAATAAAATATTGATTTTCATTAGAAGTACGGTAGGTTATTAATGAAATTGAAAAAAGAGCCATACAAGAACACTCTTTGGGCACAAAAAAAAAAAACGAAGATCATGCTAATATCATTAGAAGATTGTTATCGTATCCCTACAAATTTAAGGGTTTTGGTATTTTAAGATTGAGTATCAATATATTTATTGTTTTGATATTTTGGAAAAAATATTCAAAGATGTTAATGGTTCCAAATATTTTACCATTTTATCTTTTATATCGAGAAATACAGGCTAATCTTCTTTTTGCTTTAGTAAGAATTGCTTGTTCTATTTCTTTAAGGGCTATATTCTCCTCATATAATATTATTCCTTCAAAATGTTTTATCTTTTTTCTAAGATAGTTCATCGCTTCTCTATCTTCGTACATAAGGATAACATCGAATCCTTCTATGAGTGTTATTATTTTTCCTGCCATATGTAGTCCTAGCTCTTTTATGTACTCTATCATTTTCTTAGTTGATTTTCTAAGAGGATTAATCTATTTTCTCTCCAAAGGATATCTTTTTCAATTAATTTTCTTACTTGTTCATCTATATAATCTTCTTCCTTAGTTTTTAACAAGGTAGACAGATATGCATATTTATCTTTGAGTTGTAATTTTATTACTTGTATCCTTTCTTTTATTTGAGTTTGATTCATGCTGTAAAGTTTTCTAATTCATTTTTGATTCTTTTTAGCATTTTTAATTTATAATCTATTATATTTTCTATTATACAGTCATCAATAAAATCTCCAGCTTCATGCTGTTTCCAATATTTGATTTATTTCTTAATTTCTTTTATCCATTGTTTAAACGTAATAATTGTCTTCATGCTATTAATTTTACAAGTCTCTTCTTTATCCATCTTTCTAATTTTAAGTGATGCTCTAACATGCTTTCTTTAAGCCAATAGTCTTGTAAGGTTATAGGTTCATTTTCTTGCCAATAGATTATTTTTGTATGATTAGTTTGTAACCATTGTTTTAAAGTGAGGTAGGTTCTCATACTATTATTGTTTCTAATCGTTGTTTAAAAATCTGAATACGTGCTTCGACTCGTCTTATTTGATCTCTAATTATGGGGTTAGAATTTTCTTCATCTAATTCCTTTAAAGTTTTGCAATAATTTCTTAAATTATTTATTATTATCTTTATATAGCTAGCAGTTTTCATTATCTAGCTCTGATACCAGTTTTGGCCCCGGAGTTTGAGTTTGAGTTTTGAGTTTTTGAATTTTGAATTTTGACTGAGTTTATATTTGATAGTTATCATATTTTATTTTTTATATACAAAGTTAAATCGTTAACTTGGCTTATTAATTTATTAATATTATCAGAGTTAATTCTTTCGGGTTCTATAAAAGTAATAGGCTTGGGTATATAAGGTATTCTTAAAGATTCAGATTTCTTTAAAAAAGTTCCTAATTCTGTTATTTCATTTCTTCGTGAATAATAAATTTTTCCAATATCTTCAAATAATTGAGGAACGTCTATTCGGTCATTATTTCTAAAAGTAATGCTGTGATGAGAATTCATTAAGGCGTAATTTACACAGTATGTTACTGAAAATATTTTATCTCCTGGTCTCATTAAGTTTTTTCTTAAAAATTTATGTTCTAGTGCTAATGATTGGTCAAGTCTTTGTGTATTTAGAGGGATTTCTATGTTAGGATGAATTTCAAATTTTAATTTTATATAAGCTAAGTTTCCTTCTATAACTCCTAATATTTTATCTCGTACATCAGTTATTCTTTCATCCTTCAAGATTAACTCTATTGGGGAATCTATTCCTTCCTGGAAGGTTGCTTTAATTTGGATCTGGACTGCACCTATGTGAATATATCCTATTTTTCTTCTATGTGCTTCTATTTTTAGATTTTGTCTTAGTTCTGAAATCTTTTTCCTATTTAATAGTTGTATACTTGTGAGGTCTTGAGCTTCAGTTATATCTATGGGAGTTTCTGTAATGATTTTACCATAGTAAATAATATTTTCTTTTTGAATAAACCTTTTCATTATTCCTCCTAATCTTTCTTTTCCTTTCATATTTGCAGTTGTAGAAAGATCTAATTCTTCTTTTTGTATTTTTTGAAATAAACGAGGGTTAATCAGAATACTTCCTTGATAATTTCCATCTTCTTCAGTAATTTGAAAGTGTTCTACATTATCATTATTTTCAATTATCTCGGGTTCAGAATTCATAATGCGTTAACTAGTTTATAAAAGATTGTAAGGTTTTGTCATACCTAATTGGGTTTAACTGAATAGTACTTTTCTAGTCCAGTGCTGCTTTTGCGCTTCATGAGTACTTGAAGGATCTACTTCGCCTTTACTGCTTCTGAATGAGTACATGATTGATTCTAGTATAGATGTTTGAACATTGCAAAGTAAACAAAAGTGAAACAAGATAAGTAAAATAGTAATTTATTTGATGGTAGTGGTTACAGGGGTGGTATTCTCAGATACCTAGTACCTCTAAGAGGAGACTAACAACTTTCCTCAACTTGGGGAAGCTCGGGTGAGAGTTCTCTCCAACTTGATTCACTCTACTTTGCCTCAGCATAAGAGAGCTTATTTATAAGCTAAGGGATCATTGGCTACTTACATTACTGACCCTATAGCACGTAAGTGCTTACATCGGAAAACTAATAATTTATATGCTATCGTCACTGCTTACATCATTCTTCAATTGTTGCTTCGTCTTCGGAATCTTTCCCTTGTGGCTGACAGCTAGTAGTGGCTTCTGACGTAGCTTGCTTTATGCACCTTTCACATGCATGATTACCATTTTCCTTATTTATTGAGCATAGTTTATAGAGGACAGCTGGGCAATAATTCATAGCGGGTCCCTCGAATGCATAGAAAGGCATCTCAAAGTTTGTTAGTAATGCTAAGTCCTTTTCTCTGATAAGCTTTCCGCTTGTTTTGCTGAGAAGCAACGTATTTGGTCCTTTGTACAGGGTTTTAATAAATGATTCTTTTTCAATGGTTTAACATTGAGAATATATGCTGGCTAATTGATGTGCTATGAAGTTATTAATTTGATCTTCATCATAGTCTACTCCCGTAGGTTCATCCATTAATGGAAAGTTATTATTGCTGATACCAATAAAAACTAAGTGCTTGGCTGGTTGCTTGGTGATGAAATCTGGATAGGTTGAGTAAAATTTTAAGAAAATAGCTCTTTCACCAGCAATATTTTTTCGAAACATTTGGACTGCTTCTTTGAAGTAGTAGGGAAACAAGTTAATTTCTTCAAGATTGAGACTTAAGTAAAGACATTCAATTAATCTGAATTGGAACAAATTGAACGCTAAAATCGATGGGGCTCCCGGTGTAAGTACGGCCTTGGTAGCAAATAATTTCCTATCAACCATGTATACACAGTTGCTTTTTTCTTTTTCTGTCCAGTGGATTAATCTTTTGAGGTGTTCATAAAAGTTTTTTTTTTGAAAATTGGACTTGAAGTTCATGTTCTTTTCGCGTTATTATTGGAAAATTGTCTAGGGAAGAAGGAATTCTTCCTAGAACTTTTAGAGCCTTCCTTGGTTCTGGGTTTAGAGTAGTGGTTTCTGCAAAAGTTCTTGGTCCAAGATAAATTTCTTTACCTTTGGCAATCTGAAAATTCTTTAGAGCTTTTTCTGCTTCTTCCTTTGTTGCATAGGATTTATGAATAACTCCTGGAACTTTCTAGCAATGGGGGGCTGCTTTGTGCCACTCGTCGTAAATTCCGGGAAATGGTCCATTAAAAATGGCGTACCATTTTTGATTTCCTTCTCTCTGTGCTTGTTGTTTAATTTCTGCTGGAATTGTTTCTTCTAAGAAATTTTCAGTTTCTAATTGTAAGTCCAGGACTTTGATGTTTGCTTCAATTAAGTCTAATTCCTTCAGCTTTTGATCTCTGAGTGCCTTCTTAAGTTCTCTTTGTCTTCTTAGCATCTCCGTGGTTCCGAGCTCCATTTTCTGGATAGTATATCTGCAAGGACATTCTTTTATCCTTTAATATGAGATATTGAGTAATTGTATTCAGATAATTTCATTTGCCATCGAATCAATCTTCCTTGCTTATAGGTGCCTTTATGATTAATATTTTTAAAACCTGCAACGTAAGTAGAATCGGTTCTAAAAATAAATTCTTTATCAAACACATAAATTCGATGTTTTTCCAACATTCGAATAAGTGTAAAGGTTTCTTTTTTATGAGTAGGATAATTAATCTCACTGTCTGAAAAGGTTTCAGACATATATCGACATAGTAATTCCTTATTTTGTCCAGGGGGTTTTGCTTTCATAACACCTCCCCAGTAGTCATTTGAGGCATCTGTTTCAATAATAATTAAGTCATCGTCTGTTGGATGATATAATTCAGAAAGATTTTGACATAATTTCTTTAACTCAATAATAATTGCTTCATCCTCTTCTGTCCATGACCAGAGGGCATCCTTTTTGAGCTTTTGGTAGAGGATTTTCCTTTTTGCTACAAGATCTTTTAAAAATCCTTCATTGGAAATATATGTTAGTAATCCAGGGAATCTTTGTAAATCCTTTTTATCTTTTAATTTGGTTGGAAAAGTACATTCTACAACATGTTTTTGCATTATGATTTTCCCTTTTTCAATTTCTAACCCTAAATAATTAATTTTATTTTGTGCTAAAATAACCTTTTTTTTACTTAGGACTACTCCATGTTTTAAACATTTATTAAGAGTTAGAGTAACTTTATTGAAATGGTCTTCTAAGGTTTTATTAGTAAAGACTAATATATCATCGATATAAATAAGACAAAAATCTTTATATTCTTTGAGTATTGAATCCATGTATCTTTGAAAGATTCCCGGGGATTGCTTCATTCCCATAGGGGGTACATTCCATTCATATTGACCCTGAGGACAACTGAAAGCTGTTAATGCCTTTGATTCTTCTGTTAATTTCAACTGATAAAAGCCTGATTTACAGTCAAAAGTACTAAATCAGTGCATATTTCTAATTTGTTCGATAATTAAATCCTTTCTAGGCAGAAAATATGCATCTTCTTCCGTTGCTTCGTTTATCTGTTTATAATTTATTACTATTCTTCGTTTGCCACGCTTAATTTCACTATGATTTTCTACATAAAAAGCTGGGGCTGAGTGTTTACTTTTGGATAGTCTGATTAATCCTTTTGCAGTCACTTGTTTAATGTCTTCTGCAAATTCATCTCTATCTTGTTTTGTGTAAATCATAGGTTTACATTTTACTTCTTTAGTAGGATCTTTTAATTTTAAGGTGATTAGTTCGGTGTTTTTATTATTTATGTTTGGATCTAATGGGTGTTCACTACATATTTTCTCTAGTAGTTCTTCAATATGGGCCGGAATCCTTCTATTTGGCTCTAGATTAATTAAGGCATAGCGCATTTTTTGACAAAGGATAGTAAATAGTTCACCACGGTTCAGCTTGCTAAACTCTGATTGTTTGGATGAGTAGGTGCATTGAGAGGAATGATAGATTGGAATGGAAAGTATTTCACGGGTTTGTATATTGCGTATATAAGGTGTGCGAAGAGTAATATATTCTAAGTATTGACTAAACGATGCATAAAGACGTAAGAAGTTATTGTCAAGAATTACATTGATTCCGGTTTCTTGTTGGTAAATTGTAGGGACAATGAATCGTTTATGGTGTATGAGTAACGTTATTCGTTTAACTACCCAAAATAAAGGATGAATTGATTCATCAGCTATTTGTATTTTTAATGGTTATTCTAATCGTTCCCATTTATCAAATAATGCTTTGGTAGCTAAACAAATACTTGCTCTTGTATCGATGTAGGCTTTTGTTTTTTTATTACCTTTTTCAATTACAATTTTGATATAAGTACTATTCGGATTCTGTTTCTTTTGAAGATAATTCATCAGGTTCAGAATATTCATAAATACTATCAGTTGTATTGCTTAATTCTTCCTCTAAAGGTTCAAGGCTATATATTTTGTATATATGTTTTACTAATCTAGCTTTTTCTTTGAATTCCTTTTCACTTTTCTTTGGACATTCATTTGCATAATGTCCTTCTTCATTACATATCCAACATCTACACTTCTTTTTTCCTTGTGGGCAATATTTTTTAGGTGATTGTCGTCTCCCAAAATATTTTTTCTTTGTATTTTTATACGCTTTTTTCTTAGGATAAGTTTTTCTTAGTTTTGGTTTCTTTTTGTAATATTTTATCCTTTTTGTAGGTTTATTACATCCATATTTTCCTGGAAATTCTATTTCAGGTATATCACAACAAATTACGTTTTTTCCTCTATTTAGATGTTTTATAGTTTCTCGAGCAATACATTGATATCTCAATTCCTTGTATAGGAGTTGAATAATACCTCCTAGAGTATTTGCAATTTCATTAGGATTTAAGTCCCATATTAATTTCATTTTAGGATTGAAGGGATATGGTAGTTTGTCTATAAATATCTCTTTATATATTTCTTTTGTTGGAGTATCTAGTTGATAATAGTATTTTTGGTATTAACATATAAAGCTTTGTATTTCACACATATCGCATAACTGCATTTGGTTTAAGTGTGTCTTAACTTTTTCATGCAAAAACTTACTTACTTCTGCATCATGTTCTATACTAGCGTATCCTACAAATTCTTAATATATAAGACTCATAATTAGTCTTGCAAAGTCTTGGTTATTTGTTATTAAAGTCGAATAATGCTGCCATTGTTCTTCCGATATACTATCTAAGTATTTTTGTACATTCCATGTTGTTTTATAAAGAATATAATTTTTTATTGACAACATGTTTAAGTTATTAAATTTTTCATCGGTAGCAATCAAAAGAATTATTTCATTAGTCCATTGTAGAAGTATTTCTTCTTTGTTTTTTACGCAGTCAAGGTTTAATATATTGCCTGCTGATCTTTGTACTTCGTATCTTGGTTTAAATTCGTCTTGAACTTTGGACCATTTATTTTTATGTTTAACATATCCTTTATTATGCATAGCATCTTTTTCCATATTTTTCCATATTTCAAATATTTCTTTTCTTTTTCTTTTTGGCATTACACTACTACTTGTTTCTCCATGGTGCATACGTATTTCATTAAAATCTGTTTCATCTGGCGAAGAACTATAATTTAATACTATTTCTTCATTTTCATTTAACGGATTTATTGGTTTTGTATCTTGTACTTGATTGTATTCTTCTTTGATTATTTTTAATTCTTCAAGGAGTTGTTGAATTTCTTGTAAGTCATTTGCCCTTTTTATTGTTTCAATATAGTCGATTTTTAACCCCTCCATGTCGTTTTTGGAGCCAATATTTGAGAAAATTCAGGACTTAGTTTTTTAGTATGATTTTGTCATAAATCCTTCAAATCTTTCTTTGTTAGGCATTTATTATCTTCTTCTTCTTTGAGTAGTTTCTCTAACCGTTCTAATATCTTTCTGATTTTTTCACAATCTTCGTCATTTTCTATTTGTTCTTTGGGTACCTTTTTATAAGTATATTCTGCAATTTTGGTAGTAATCTCTATTAGCTGAGTCATATTTTTATTTATCTCTTCTAATACTTTTTCTAATTATTTATATTTTTTATCAATTCCTTCTAATAGGCTCATAGTTTTCCTTTGCTGTCCAAGGGTACCGGTACCGTCAGATCTTCATGGGTACCATAAAATTTGCTATATCATTATTCCTCTTATTGTTAACATCTACTAGGCAAGATTGATGTTTCTCTTTTGTTTGATTTTGTGAGAGAAAATAATAAAAATATACGTAAATAAATGAATATAATATAAACAACATTCACAAAATTATTTTCCTTCATTTCCTTTCTCTCTTTTTTATCCAAGAATAGGACCAGGAAGATGAAAATATAGGATATGGATTCTTTACCTTTCGTGAGAACCAACATGTGTCGGGCGAAAGTGCACAGGGAATCAACACATCTTTGAGAGGAAAGGCATTCTACCTTTCCCTCGTGAAAGATAGAGAATCCATTTCCGAAAATATAGTGTGACCTCGATGAAAAAATTATCCATTCTCAGCATGCATGTCTTTCTTTTTGTTAAAGTGTGCAATCAAACAAAGGTTAAAGAAAGCATTGTTTCCATCTAACAATTGTAGTACTTACTAAATATACAAAATATTGCTTTTTATACATTTCTAAGACATTAAATGTATTTATTTTTTATTTAATATTTTTCTAGTAAGTAATATGACAAATAGGATTTAATTGTGATGTAGTATTAGTGAAAAAAAAAATTGGATTTAATTGGTATACACAGTCAGTGTAAACATTTTTTACACAGACAACCAATCAGAATTTGCCACATAAGCTAATGAGTTTGACTCTTATCCTAATTACCTTAAAAGTCACACACACCATGATTTCTGATTGATTGTCAGTGTAAAAAAACTTTACACTGACAGTGCATAGCAATTAAACTCAAAAAAATTTATAGTCAATCGATTATAAATTATCATATCATTAAAAATATTTAATTCTTATAATAATTACCTTATAAATCATTATAGTGATGTATCAAAATTAAAAACAAATGATTATTTGGTAGATGTTTCATGAAGATATAACAGAACTCAAAATGTATAATTACTAAGGGTGATTATCTACTTAATAGAACAAGAAATAATGCTATCGCATTAATTATAAATAAGGGGGATGTGTAGTGCCCGAAATTTTCTACAGTCACACCACCTTGTATTCGTGTTCATCCTAAAATTCACTGCAGGTTGTCCCTCTCGTGGGTTGACCAACTCCTCCACCATGAATTCACGGCGCTGCCGTTCAAAATCACGAATAGAGTGAGAGTTAGACTTTGCTCGTCCGTCCTCGAGGGCCTTGGTGAGAATTTCAGTATAAACACGTTCGGATTTGATCATTGCGTCCAATTGCTCTTCCCTCTTGACAAAGAGGCTAACCAATAATAGGTTGATTGGACCAAAGCTTTGATTGGAAGATTTCGCGTCCCTTTGAGTATGTTATTGATGGACTCAATAAGATTGGTTGTCATGTGTCCCCAACGCCGCCCTTCATCCCATGCTTGAGTCCATTTTTCCTTTAGGATACGGTCAACCCATCTTGCGACCTCTGCATTGTCTGCTTGCAGATTGTTGTCGTAAAAGTTGAACGTCAGAGTAGTCAAGGCGTATCCTAAAGAGTTGGAAGCAAAAATAGTCAAAATTGTTATGAAGAGAATAGAAACAAAGATTAATTGCAATCTAAATGAACGCGGTACTAACCCATATTAACGACTTGCTTTCTCATATCTGCATTCTTGAATGCCTTCATGAAATTTTGTACGATGTGTCAAATGCAATACACATGCATTGACAGAGATTGCGACCATCCACTATCCGGTCGTCGATAGGCACTTCTTATTGATTCGGCCCTATCCGAAATCAAGCAACTGTCAGGTTGGGATGTGACTTGCCTTCTCAAGTTTCATAGAAAGAAAAATCAGGCGTGAAGGAACCTGTTTGAAACACAAGAAGGGGGGTTGAATTGTGTTTTAGGCGATTTTAAATTCTTTTCGTAAGCAGATAATGATTTTCGCAAGATTGGACGTTAAAATGATTAAAAGCAAAGAGAGCTCTTCCAAACACCAAGTTGGACGCTAAGTAAGTTTGACTAAGATAAGAAGACAGCGTAATAAAAGGCAATTCAATCCCAGTTAGTTAGTTGGATAATAAACTAAAGTAAGAGTAAGGGAGAGAAAAGAACACAAAGATGTTATCCTGGTTCACTCTTCACCAAAGAGTTACGTCCAGTCCTCTCTACTTGAAAGCTTTATCCACTATAACAAAAACCTTTTGTTACGAAGTATTCAACACCTCTTCAGGCAGTATTCTCAACGTCTTCAGGTTCTCTAAGTATTCTTTTACAGACAAGTCTCTTCAGGCTCAACCAAATTATGGTTTTGAAAAGAGTTTGTTCTACTAACTCACTAAATGTGAGAATTCGAAACTAAAGCTTAGACTCTTGAAAACAACTCTACACAGAGAGTAATATGAAAGTGAGGATCAGAGTAGCTTTTCTAGATTTGCAAGCTTGAGTTTTTCTATTTTATCTCTTGAGCTAATATTTGCTTGTATCTCTTGAAGGATTTTGAAATGCTAAGTGTTACTTCACTTGTATTTTTGCTCAAGTTCAGTCTTGTAGTTGTATGCACTTTCAAAAGATGGAGGTATATATAGCCTCTTGTCTTTGAGCAGACTTCACTCTTCAACGGATGGAAAAAGATCCGTTCTGATGAGCATTGAATGCATTTGATCCGTTGAGTCTGATGGCTTCTGAAGTTTCTGATCAGCAGGATAGACTGTCACGATGATAGCTCAAAGTGGTGCTGACAAATCCTCTGAGTAGAACGAAAGTTGCCTTTTGTCTTTCCAAATGAGGGAGGTCAACTTATTAAAGTGATAAAGACATTCTGGCTTATGCTTTACATTTGTACGAATATTACAAAGAATGTTTTGTCCCAAGGGTATAAGCCTTTTATAGGGAATAATAAATTTAAATGCTTTTACAGGATATTCGCGCTTGAAATATAAAAGCATTTATTGGACTAGCTATTACAAAAGGTAACCAAAAGAGTCTTTGGACTCAAGGTTCTATAAATTACCGTCCAGTCGAAAACCAAGACTAAGTGTTGGACGAGATAGAGTCTTTGGACATGTTGGACGAGATAAAGTCTTTGGACTCAATTAAATGTTATCCTGCACACTTAATATAAAACATTAGTCCATAACTAATCTTTGTTCATTTAAAATTAGCTCTTTGTTAACATCAAAACTTTAAGGGATTATTTGGACCATAACCACTTTGGTTCCAACAAGGCGTCTGTCGTCTCACCCTCAACAGTGGCAAAGACTATGGGAAGTAAGTCGTTGTTCCCATCTTGTGCAATTGCCAGCAAAAGAGTCCTCTTATATTTTCCATACAACCAGGTGTCATCTACTTGAACAATGGGCTTGCAAAATGCAAACCCATTGATGCACAAGTTGAAAATCCAAAAAAGTCGATAGAATATTCGCTTATCACGAACTAATCAGGCTTGGTTGTAGGCTGGTAGTGTCTCCAAGTCTACGATCGTTCCTGGAACATACGGTTGCATAGCGAGGAGCCATTTTGGTAGTTCATTGTATGATTATTCCCAATTGCCGTAAATTCTTTCAATAGCCTTTTGCTTGGCTATCCATGCCTTCCTGTAGGAGGTGGTGTACAAATATCATTCTCGTATGTGTGCAATCAACACTGACATCAAAATTAACATAATTAATTATTATAAGTAATTAATTAATTTTTGACATTAAAAATAATTAAAAACAAAAAATAATTAATTAATTTTTACCAATAAAATTAATTAAAAAAAACATGAAGGGAAATCGATACCTCCAAAGTTGACTTCCCACTTATTTAACAAAATTGTAGAAGGGAAGTCGGCAATAACAAATCCGACTTCCCAATTAAGTGAAAAAGTAGGGTATTTGGGTAGTTAATTTTTTTGGGTTATTTAAAAAAAAAAAATCTAGCACAAGGTTGTGCCTGAAAAGTGAGAGAGATACTTCACTCAAATCTTGAAAAGAAAACAAATTTAAAATCATAATAATAAGACCACGACCCCTCCTTTATGCAGACTACGAGTGTTTTTAGATCAATATTTAATAAACATAATTTTGGATGAAATTAATTTTATATAATTATTTTTAATATAATTGAAGTTGAAGTAAAGTGATTTATATTTGGATATTTTTATTTTGAAAGCAAGTTTGATGTAAAACTTAATGTAATTTTTCAATCCAAAATCGGAAACTACTTCAAGCTGTAACTGATAGAATCGATTTTGGATGCAAAATTGTTTTCTCAAACGTGTAAACAAACATCTTTTTTTTTATTAAAATCACGTTTGACAAATATAAAAGTACTTCTAATGATTCCAGAAATGAAACCAACACACACTGCAAAGGTTACTTCCATCAGCCCCGACCCTACCATACGACACCCACGCCTACCCCTACCCGGGTTCTTTCCCCAGATTGCTCTTCTTTTCCAATCTTCATACTTCACACGGCAGGAGTCTCTCACTTTACACTTATTCATGGGCCAAAACCCAAGCTTTGATATTGAACATGTCTCATTTCAAGCCCAACCTGATTGTCATTTTATTTATACAATTTTTTTATCACTAAAAAGGTATTGTTCTAGCTTCTAGGAGAAATGCTAGAACATAGTATTTAACACATTATTTTCAACTCTTTATTATTGGATAAATTTCAGGTGAGACTCACTAAATCACATGGACTCACTTTCTATTTAGTGGATCTCAACATGAAATTCATCCAATAATAGAGAATGTGATAAAAAGTGTATTGTTAGCATTGTTGTTTCATACTAGATTTTTATTTTCTAAAAAAGTACTCCTTATTGTTTATAAAACCACATCTTACTTTATTATGCATGAAGTGGTTCGTCCGGCTCATGTGATGTGAGCTTGTGCATGAATTTTGCCAAGTAAGGTAAGAAGAGTAGCATTAAAGTGAAGTTCCCGTAATAGAGCACAAAATTTATGTCCTAATCTCGTTATTTAAACATTCAGATTGACACTTATGCTATGCTCACACTTATTCTTTACATGGGATGTATGTTCCATGTACCTCTGTTTATAATATTTATTTTACTTCAAAATACCTCGATAAAATGAAGTGTCTAAGTCCCAACATAAATGAGAAATGGAAATACAATTTAGCACAAATGGAATTTTGTACCATTTGCACCAATTAAACAAAGAGCGGTGTTATTTCTCATCTATTTGCTTTGCTATGTGATTTTCGCTGACCACTATTTTCATTGATTAAAATATGTTTGTCATTAGTCTATTTGCGATCAAATATGTGATATTCGTCGACTACTTTTTTCATTGATTAAAATATGTTCGTCACCAATTTGTGCAGTTGCTATTCGCAACAAATAGCATTGCTAAATGAAAAAGGGAAATACTATTTGATATGATTGGAATTTCCTACCATTTGCACAAACAAAACAAAGAGTGATGCTATTAAGGACGAATAGCAACTGCACAAACCGGGGACCAACATATTCTAACCAATGAAAAAAATGGTCGACAGAAATCACAAAGCAAGGAACAATGTTATTCAGTCTCATTTGTTTCCTCAGCTCCATGATTTCTGTCGACCATTTTTTTTTCTTCATGTTCATTGACCTAACTCACCTAAGCGTTCTCATGAAATTTTGACATATTCAGTTGCATGTTGTAGCTTGCGAGATAACCACCATCTCCATTCAATCTGGCCACAAGGGATAAAACTCATTAACTGCTACCAAACTAACAACAAATTAGTACGTTGATGATTACAGAATAAGCTAGTAATATCTGACTTGCCATAGCTGTTACTTCTTGTAACTGTAAAATAATTGAAATTGAAATGACAAACACATTCAATTCAAGGTAGTTAATTTCTAAACAATCTAGCACTTTAATGATGAATTAAAGCATACTATTATTCTTTAAAATGTAGGTTGGTGGGAGATATCGAATAAATCTTAAAGTTAGACATGTTACTTCGGCTTCATGGTTACTTTCAGTTAGTAGTTGTCATTAATAATAATAAAATTTATTAACAAATCAACCTTATCGCTATCATTCTTTTTATTGCTTGAAAGAAAGGCGTGTCTAATGTCTTCTTCTTGTCTTTGGAAGTCTCAAGATTGAACATGTTTGGCTGTGCAAGAGTCACAATCACCAACTATAACATAGACAAAATACAAAATCCTGTAACAGTAAATATGAACCACTAAATGTGAACTTAATTCATCTGCTAATCAACGTGACAGCATGATTATCATGAACACAAGCATGTATAAAAGGAGAAAAATATCGAGATAAATTTGTAATCAATTAAAAATTGGCAAAATGGTAAGTAATGAAACTGATTTCCTGGCAGCCAAGTTTTACAGCTGGATAGGTTTACAACTTTGATTAAAACTAGATTGTCATAAATTTACATAATCCCTCATTCCATCAAAAAAATAATTAAAAAAACTATAGTGTTATCTAGGTGAAGTAATACAACACAAAGAGGTGAAATTTATTGTCGTGTTTGTTAGGTGATACATAACATAATTAAACTTATGGGAACTTTTAGCTTGAGTTATTTCTAGGCAGAAACCACTGGGAGACTGCTTATGGATTATGAAAACGATTGATCAGGTCAGAAAGAGGGCCATTCCAATTAAATTGACTTTTACCACACTCCAATGGTGTTAAACTGGGCCAGCAGCTGTTTTGTTGAGAAATATAGTTACCTAATTAATCAACCAAACACTGCTTTGAATCTATAAATGAGGCACTCAATGGCTCTGAGAAGGCAATCCACTGTGTACCAAATTGAGTTTTAATCATTGGTGTGTTGAAAATATACACTAAGAGTCAAGGAAATGGGTGCCTTATTTTATCATCCAGCTGCATTTTTTGTAGCTTTGATGCTGGCTATAAGCTCAATTGGTTTCTTTCCCAGTGTTGTGATTGCAAATCCTGGAGCCATTACAGGGCACTACACATTTGATGTATGTATGCCTTATCAAATAGTCAATAAGATGGTTTCCCCTTGTGGTGCATAACAATAGACAGGCTAACAAGGTGGATTCTAATTAATATGTATGTGTTTGATTTTCACAGATAAGGCTGCAAAATGTTACACGTTTGTGCCACACAAAGAGCATGGTGACAGTTAATGGGAAGTTCCCTGGGCCTCCCATCATTGCTAGAGAGGGTGACCGAGTAGTAATTAAAGTGGTCAATCATGTTCAAAATAATGTCAGTATCCACTGGTATGGAAAAGAAAAGTACATTGAATTGAATTGAATTGATTCTAATGCAAGGATTTACTTCCACTATATATTCCATGTGCAAATAAATAACACTGTAGGAAAGTGAAAATTTCCCTCACGTTTATTATTAAGAATTTAGTAAATGCTGGATAACGTTCACAGGCATGGAATTAGACAACTTCAAAGCCAATGGTCAGATGGACCAGCATATGTAACTCAGTGCCCCATCCAAACAGGGCAAAGTTATGTTTACAACTTCACTTTAGTTGGCCAAAGAGGGACACTTTTTTGGCATGCTCACTTTTCATGGCTAAGAGCTACCCTTTATGGACCCATTATCATCCTTCCCAAGCACAATGTTCCTTATCCATTTGGCAAACCATACAAGGAAATTCCCATCATGTTTGGTACAAACTACATCTTGTGACATACTAAACTTGACCGTTTCCAATCCCTTCCTTAATTGCTAAGAACATTATTTTTTTCTATTACAGGTGAGTGGTGGAATGCTGATACAGAGGCAGTAATTAACCAAGCTCTTCAAACTGGCGCTGGTCCAAATGTTTCTGATGCATACACTCTTAATGGACTTCCTGGTCCATTGTACAATTGTTCCCAAAAGGGTAATTGTGATAGTATTTATCAGAGTTCTAATTTTCTCAATCAATTTTCTACACCATATTTTACACAAATTCATGATTAATAACGTGTTTTAATTCATTAATAGAATAGTAATTAATTAACGAAGAGGTTACTATGTCTATACCATTAAGGGATCAAAACATAGGACGAGGATCTCCTGTCCCATTTTGGTGTATCACATCATGTCTCAACTAATAATATTCTACTATGTAAGTTAAAATTTTAATTAATATTAAAAAAATAGAACACATGATAAGATACTATTGGTTGAGATAAAATGTGATACATCAAAATGAGATAGGAAATCTTGATCCCAAAACATAATCACGAATTTGTGTAACAAGTGGTATAGAAAAAGAGAAATGCTCAGAAGTACGAAATTACATTTATCTCTCCAATCATGATGTTCTACTCATGTTTTGATTGGTTGAAATGAAATTCGTCGTTTTTCCTGCAAAATTATTTCGCACACAATAGCAACTAGTGTGGTGGAGCTAATTTTCCTTTAGGAAATAAAAAAAGTTCATAATTTGCATGGTTTTGTATAATTTTCTTTTAACGTGTTGCTCACAGAAACTTTCAAGCTAAAAGTGAAGACAGGAAAAACATATCTGCTCCGGTTGATCAATGCTGCACTCAATGATGAACTCTTTTTCAGCATAGCAAACCACAGCCTAACAATTGTTGAAGCTGATGCACTTTATGTAAAACCTTTCAAAACCAACATACTTGTCATAGCACCAGGGCAAACCACAAACGTTCTTTTGAAAACAAAACACCACCATCCAAATGCCCGTTTCCTAATGGCAGCAAGGCCTTATTTCACAGGAATGGGCACTATTGACAATACCACCACTGCAGGTATTCTTGAGTATATAACCCCATCAAGTTCCCTTATTTCCAATTCCAACACTTCAAAGAGCCATGCCCTTATAAGACCTACCCTCCCTGCCATCAATGACACTGCTTATGTTTCCAATTTCAGTGCCAAATTCCACAGCTTAGCCAATGCTAAATTCCCAGTCAGAGTCCCTCAAACTGTGGACAAAAGTTTTTTCTTTACTGTAGGCCTTGGAAGCAATCCATGTCCAAAAAACCAAACCTGTCAAGGTCCTAATGGCACCAAATTCTCTGCTTCTATCAATAACATATCCTTTGCATTACCCAATACTGCAATCATGCAGTCCTATTTCTTTAAGAAATCAAATGGGGTTTACACCACTGATTTTCCTAGCACTCCTCTTATCCCTTTCAACTACACAGGCACCCCACTTAATAACACCATGGTCATGAATGGGACTAAAGTGGTGGTGCTTCCATTTAACACAAGTGTGGAGTTAATATTGCAGGGCACAAGTATCCTTGGTGCTGAGAGCCACCCTCTACATCTTCATGGATACAACTTCTTTGTGGTTGGCCAAGGTTTTGGTAACTTTGATCCCAAGAAAGACCCTGCCAACTACAATCTTGTGGACCCAGTAGAAAGGAACACTGTAGGAGTACCATCTGGTGGGTGGGTTGCAATTCGTTTCTTTGCAGATAACCCGGGTGAGTATAGTACATTATTTGCTATCGAACAATATAAATCTCTTACTTTATATGTGTGACATCAATTATAATATTAAAAATATAATTAAAAAATAAATAATAATAACTCACAAATCTAACATGATACATGTTGTTAAGTTTCAAAAGTTGAATGTCGGTTGAGTGCATGAGCAAAAAAAAGCATTTAAAATAATTTGGATAATTAATTCTATCTATGAGCTAGTTTTTGAAGTGAGTTAGATTCAATTAATTATTCTAACATGATATCAAAACCTACCGCGATGTTAACCACATATGTTCATATATTCGTGCAAATTTCATGCTCAAAATGTTCAATTCTGGATGCGAGGGATGTGTCAAGTGTCAAAAGTCTCACGTCGGTTTAATTATATAAACAAAGAACTATTTATAATAACTTAGCCAACCTCCCTCTATGAGCTAGCTTCCGGAAGGAAGTTACACTCAATTATTCTAACACATTTAATTGTATGAATTCTTTGAGAGCAATTAAGAATATCTTGATATATTACATATTTTGATCAATGACGATGCCCTTCTATAAATTTTTCATATCCTTATCATATTGTAATATAAATGAATAGGTGTATGGTTTATGCACTGCCACTTTGAAGTGCACTTGAGCTGGGGTTTGAAGATGGCGTGGATTGTGCTGGATGGGAAGCTCCCTAATCAGAAGTTACCCCCTCCACCAGCGGATCTTCCCAAGTGTTGACCTTTGACATTTCAGCTTGCAACATTGAAGAATTCGTCACCAAATAATATTTTCACAATTACTTTAATTTTTTTAAGCTTGCCGGAAGAGATTGTTAAATGGCAATTTTTTGCATTGCATTGCATTGCATTGAGTTTGAAATTTGAATGCTTCGTTGAGAAGCATCGGTTTGAATAGTGTGCATGAGAAATAAATTTGTATCTCCTTCTCTCTATTTATCTACGGAAAATGGAAAACGTTTCTTTTAGGCTTAATTAGTTTTTTGTCCTTTATTTTATTTTTAGAATTTATTTTGGTTCCTCAATTTTTAAAAATTCGTTTTAATCTTTTATGTTACAAACGTTATCTAAAGTGGCCCTTTCCATCACACTCTTGACTGATGTCGTTTGCCTCTCTCCTACGTGGATGTTAACGTCTGATGTGGCACTACCATTATATCAATACGATGTCGTTTTCACCTTTCAATTTTTAAAAAAATCTTCCCCCCCCCAAAAAAAAAACATCATCCATCTTCTTCTCCTCGTCTTTTTCTTCTTAAAGAACACCACGTACATGAACCCTTAACCCTAACTCCCACCATTCGCTGAACAACTAGCCCCAATATCGTGTTTTTTCTCCACTCTCATTCGTGGGAAGCAAAATAGCCAAAAACTTCCCCCAATATCAGATAACCACATACCTGAACCCTAGCCCCAAATTCTTCTCTGAAAATTTCTCATCTTCTTCCTAAATTTTTCTATCCCAAATCCGACCTTCACTTTTTCCGGCAACACAAGCTTTCCTCATCTCCATTGATATTAACATGACACATATTGCTAAGTGTCAAAAGTCCCCAAAACAACCAAGAGACATTGCAGTGACTGAAAATGATGAGAAAGAACAACACGAATTGAGGCAGAGATTAGTGCAAGAATGTGAGATAAAGGAGTTGGGCAAACTGAAGTGTTTCCTCGGGGGTATTGAGGTAGCATGTTCAACTCAAGGGATTTTCATATCTTAGCAGAAGTATGTGACTGACTTGTTGGCAGAAACGGGAAAAATTGGATGCAAGCCAACCTCTCTACCCCAATGGATCCTAATCATAAGTTTGGGGAAGCTAAAGAAGAACCACCTGTTGACAAAGAGAATGTACCAGAGGTCAATTGGCCAACTTATATACCTTGCTCAGACTTGAACAATCATAGAATACTCGATAAGCATGATCAGTCAATTCATGTGTGGTTGAGGAAAACCTCACCTTCAAGCTGCTTAGGTGCTGCATTACTTAAGGCAATTTGGGAAAGGGAATTGTGTTAAAAAAGAATGATACCCTTGCTCTAGAAGCATATTCTGATGCTAACTGTATAGGTTCCCTAATGGACAAAAGATCAACTGCAGGTATTGTACTTTCCTTGGAGGTAATCTGATAATATGGAAGGAGCAAAAAGCAGAATGTGGTTGCAAGATCATCAGTAGAATCAAAAATTCAGAGATATTTCTCAAGGATTATGTGAACTTTCTTTGTATGAAAATTATTCTAGATGATTTGAGAGTAAAATTGGAAGGTCCTATGAAGCTCTATTGTTACAACAAGTCAACTATTAATATTTCCCTTATAATCTTATACAACATGATATGACAAAGCATATTGAAATTGACATGCATTTCATTAAAGAAAGAATGGAGGAAAGGTTGGTGTGTATGTCCTATATTCCATCAAAACGTCAATTAGCTGATGTCTTAACAAAGGGGCTGAACAGTTCAAGTTCTCATGATATCATATATGTAAAGTCTCGCGATATTACATAAAAATAGATAATTGAATAAAATAATTATTCATTCATAGCATCAGAAACTAAGATAAATTAAAACTTACACTTTATTACGTAAAAACTCTTTAAGTTAATTAAACAAACAATTCTTTAATAACAATTTTAGCCTCAAAACATGGGCAACTAAAAACATCCAGAATTAAAATAAAACATCACTAATGCTAAGGTCTTCAAAACTCCAAGACTTTCTCAAGTCGCTGCGTCATCTCTAACATCACCTGTGAACTTTAAAAGAAAACACCACTAATGAGATTTATAATCTCAGTAAGCAAACACAGTTCTAAAAGGTTTTCGAAAAGATGTTTCTTTCAGCCGGTGCGGTAACCGAAAAAACAGTCCATGATACCCGCTATTTTTCCAAAATAGTAGCATTATAAAAATAATAATAATAATATAAATTATTATTGCTAATAATAAGTCATCATCAACATATATCATAAATCAAGTATATCAAAATCTCATATATCAAATAATTCCAAATAATTCGCATATGTTATATAACTATCAAACATCACTCGACAATGATGTCTCATTGCCTACCTCTACTTAAGAGAGGTATTTTGATGTCACATTTTCATCGTTGACATTACTCATTTTTCGATACCAACCATACCAACCATGTGCACTGGTGGTATTACTCATTTTTTGACATCCCAATTTATGCCGATGTTGCTTTCGATATCCCATTAAGGCAGTATTTCATAATTTCAACATCCCAATTAATGGCAATTGTAACGGCCCGGACTGCTTTAAGGATTGCCGACTGTCCCTACAAACCAACACGGGTCTCTTCAGCGTGCTTTGTCCTCACTCACACGCTTCCTAGGAAAACTTCCCAGGAGGTCACCCGTCCCAGAATTACTCCAAGTCAAGCACGCCTAACTTTGGAGTTCTTAAGTGATGGCCTACCGAAAAGAAGATGCATCTTGTTGGTATAGGTAATACCAATCAATTCTTATAAGCCTTCCTTCAACTGTACAGTCCCATACCTGCACAGCCTCAGGATCCCTCTCATTCCGATGTGAATTCGGTTCATTCATGTATCCCTCCACCCAGAAGCCTGCCAGGAGCCGCTCCTTGTCCGTGCCTCATGCACCGGCGATCACTCCCCGCTCTCGTCAACCCCGGGTGTTACATGCCCACCAGCTTCCGCTTGGTTCGTCCCCGAACCACACCGTACTGGGAGAGGTCCGCTCTGATACCATTTGTAACGGCCCGGACTGCTTTAAGGATTGTCGACTGTCCCCACAAACTAACACGGGTCTCTTCAGCGTGCTTTGTCCTCATTCACACGCTTCCTAAGAAAACTTCCCAGGAGGTCACCCATCCCAGAATTACTCCAAGTCAAGCACGCTTAACTTTGGAGTTCTTAAGTGATGGCCTACCGAAAAGAAGATGCATCTTGTTGGTATAGGTAGTACCAATCAATTCTTGTAAGCCTTCCTTCAACTGTACAATCACATACCTGCACAGCCTCAGGATCCCTCTCATTCCGATGTGAATTCGGTTCATTCATGTATCCCTCCGCCTAGAAGCCTACCAGGAGCCGCTCCTTGTCCGTGCCTCATGCACCGGCGATCACTCCCCGCCCTCGTCAGCCCCGGGTGTTACATGCCCACTAGCTTCCGCTTGGTTCGTCCCCGAACCACACCGTACTGGGAGAGGTCCGCTCTGATACCATTTGTAACGGCCCGGACTGCTTTAAGGATTGCCAACTGTACCCGCAAACCAACACGGGTCTCTTTAGCGTGCTTTGTCCTCACTCACACGCTTCCTAGGAAAACCTCCTAGGAGGTCACCCATCTCAGAATTACTCCAAGTCAAGCACGCTTAACTTTGGAGTTCTTAAGTGATGGCCTACCGAAAAGAAGATGCATCTTGTTGGTATAGGTAGTACCAATCAATTCTTAGAAGCCTTCCTTCAAATGTACAGTCCCATACCTGCACAGCCTCAGGATCCCTCTCATTCCGATGTGAATTCGGTTCATTCATGTATCCCTCCGCCTAGAAGCCTGCCAGGAGCCGCTCCTTGTCCGTGCCTCATGCACCGGCGATCACTCCCTGCCCTCGTCAGCCCCGAGTGTTACAGCAATATTACTTTCGATACCCCATTACGGCTATTACATAATTTCGACATCCGAATTGATGGCGATGTTAGATTCGATACCCCTTTCATAGGCGGTATTACTCACATATCATACATCATGCATAATGGTCAATTAATCATGCCAAAGCAACATATATCATCATATATCTCTAATAGAGAATGCCAATCAACCAATACACATACCAATCATACATGTCATAACATAAATCATGTAATCAAATGCCCAATTTAATAAACTTTCTTTTAATAGAAAACCCCCAAATCAATTTAGCGTTCTTGAACCCTAACATAGAAAACTCCAATTTTTCCCAATTAATCTCCTAAAATAACATTATTAGTTTTAAGATCCCAAAACCCCTTTTCAAAATACCATGAAAGTGTGAAAAAGATGGTGTTTGACTTACCTCTTGAAGACCTCCAAAGATGCGTCCCAAGAACTTCTACGATTACTCTTTTGATCTCCCTACTTCACGTCTACGGTCCTTTCTTCTCCTCTAAATCCTTATATTTCTTCTCTTCTTTGCCGCTTCTGAGTTTCTAGGTGTAATTAGGGTTCAAAACTACACTCTAAGGATGCTAATGTTCTATTTATAGAGCCCCAAAAGCCCAAAACACGTAAAAATGCGTCAAGGCCCACCTACCCAGCATCCAACTCGGTATTTTGCACATATCTTGAGTTATAGACATCGAAAAAAATATGATATTTATATCGTTGGAAATATTAAAGAGATATCTACAACTTTAGTTACGGACATAAAATTTGAAAAGGACGTTTAGAGGGCCAAAACTATGCTAAAATTTAGGGAAACGGTTCTAGCGCTGGAACCTGAACAACGTGTACAAATTTGGTCATAACTCGAGCTACAATAATCCAATTGGGACGAAATTGGTGCCTATAGAAATCTAAGAGGCAGATCTACAGTTCATATGAAAACATCGAGTCCTAAAAAGGTGTTCATAACTGGGAAAAATACAATTTACATTGTATTTAGGATAAGACAATGCTCAGATTTTGGGATGTTACAATATCCAAGCAGGGAATGGAAGATATCTATGATCTATTCCTCAGGTTGAGGGGGAGTGTCGCAATGTAAACATCATGTTGACATGCATGCATTGATGATGTTGTAATAAAAATGCATAACCGTGTTTTACAAGAATTGATTGAACAATTATGCTTAAGTGTAAGTAAGTGAGAAATAATACAAAACACAGTTATGCATTTTTACTACAACATCATCAATCAGAGCCAACAAAACATTTAACTACACCCTAAAAAGTTTCAATAACAATAATGCAGTATCAATATCAAATATCAATAACAATTAAAAAATTTCTCATAGTATAAAATATAGACAAATTAAATCCATATAATTAACTAAAGTTTCAGAATACCCATGAAAATAACAAATTTGATAATAAAAAAAAAGCTAAATACATCGAATATCTGCCTTAACCTCATCATTAGCTCCATTGTTCTCATCCACCTGATTACCCTGTTAGATTAATTATTTTAATTAATCGATTATGTGGATTGACATTAATCAATTATTAGGAATTATTGTTAATATATATTAAGATCATTTGTTGATATCAAAGCACTTGATATATATGATGATATAGCATTGGGCTTAACCTTATGAGCGACCTATAATGGGTTGGGCTTTTCACTTAAAAGCCTGTTGAGAAGTCCCCGCTCTCATCTGGAGTCTATACATACTGCCTTCCCATTAAGCAGTTATGACAGACTGACCGTAGCTCCAGGAAAGAGAGCAGTTCATTCTCACACTCTGATCTCTCACGTTTTCTCAGTTCTTAGAATCACAACTCTTGAATGAACATCAACCAGATGGATCCCTTTTGGTGCCAGGTACACATTTGTTCTTAATCTTGTATGTCTATGATGAACATGCCATACTTTGTATCTACATCGATTACATTTGGATCTTGAATTTAATAAATAAATTCATCAATTGGTATCAGAGCCAAATAGATATATATACAGGTTATGGCTGTTTTATTAATAGTCAAGAACAGTGTTGAGCCAAGAACCCTAATATCATGCTTTTTTATGAAAATTGATTGAGGGCTTCTCTTCAACTCATCCTTGCGATCAAAAGCCCTCAAGAATCACACGTTTTCGTTGATCCATTTGAGAGAATTAGTCAGGTGAAAATCACGGAATCGCGGGGTTTTTTTTCCCGCAAAATATCAAACTAGTTTTGATTCGAATTCTCTTCAACGAACCTATGTTTTTCGAAATCTGTTTTGGGGTTCTATAGATCGTCTAGGGGCGATCAAAACCACAAAGTTTAACCAAATTTGATCGAGTAATTTGTGCGAATTAATCAGATCATTATCGCGATTCAAAGGCAAAAACCCCATATTCGTTTTGTCTCAATTTCTCTTAAACAAAGCAACTTTTTACAAAATTGGTTAAGGGCTTCTCTAGATCGGATCTTTTCTAACAAAACCCAATAAAAATCAATCGAAACGGTGAAGAAATGGAGGACAACAGGTCGGATCTCAACGCAGGTCAGCCGCGACCCTGTTCCTGTAATACAGGTGGAGAAGATGACTTCTCCAGCAAAGTCCAGTCGCGGGCCCAGCGCGTGGAGGCAAGTGGGCCCACCTGTTTTGCCCAAAAAAATTATTTTTTATGCCAAAAATATATCTATGTAATATTCTGGTATTTTGGTATTTTTTGGGAAATTTTTGGACACCCTTAAATATTTTATATTGTTAAATCCGAAAGTAATTTGTGCTTTTAAATATTGTATTCTCGGAATTTGGGCCTGATTTTTTTTTTTTTTAATGATTATTCCTTATTCTTTCAGTGACATTTTGATATATTATACTCTCTCTGTAGTTATGTCATTGATATGGAATTAATTTTAAGCTTTTATGGCGATTATTTACTTTATGTTTATGCATGATATAAATTATCATATCCTTTGAAGCATATTTATTCTTAATTTGTATAACTGTAATCTCACCTATCGTGGGTACAATTATGCAAATTTTGTATTTGGTGAATAATTAAGTTTTATCCTTAATTATGATTTATATTGCGTTAATAATAATTATACCCTATCGGTGTGTTGTTATTAATGTAATTTGTGATTATACAATGTACTATTTGTTTTATACTTATATCAATAATTGTTCGAGTACCCTATCGGTATTAAAATTTTTTGGTGATATAAGGGTTATGCATTGTATATTTTGTGAAAATTCCTTTTGTGCCAATGGCACTTTTGTGTACTGCACTCATTAAAAGTGCTATGATTATGCAATTAATCTTAAAGTGTCAAATAAAATTATTCTTTTGGCATAGTTTAATATTCTATATATATATATATATATTCTTTTTCACTACTTTGCTTTTAGTATTTGAATCCAAATTTTT
Source organism: Ammopiptanthus mongolicus (assembly GCA_039655645.1). NCBI lineage: Eukaryota > Viridiplantae > Streptophyta > Magnoliopsida > Fabales > Fabaceae > Ammopiptanthus > Ammopiptanthus mongolicus. Next base: position 6,195,778 of record CM077344.1, on the reverse strand, counting down.
CTAGTTCATTGTTCTTTTGTGACATATATATATTATTGACACTCTCTAATGATTAATTTTGGTCACAAAATTAAATTTTGGGTCATTATGAGTTAAGTCCAATTTTTTTTAAATTAACGTATATAGTGAATTATTAATTATTAAAATACATATTATTTTGCTATTTATGTATATTAAATTGATTTAAATAGGCAAAGTTATTTATTTTTAATTATTCTAATATACATTACTATACGCTTTGAATGTAGACCCATAAATAATTTATTATTCTTAATTTTGTGACAGATATGCACTAAGCATTTTCTCTAATCATGTGTCTTAGTCAAAAAAATAATTTTGGATCATAATATAATTAAATCCTATACTTTAGTAAATAATTAAATTGTGCATTATTTTATGCCAAATCCTTTAATTAGAGTGCCTCGTTATTATTAATATGTTCACTTGTAAAATATCATCAAGATAATTTTGTTAAACAATCCTTGAGATAATTGAAAATTTTGTCATCCTTGCAATCTATATGAATCATATTGATTTATAATTAGAGTTTTTCTTTTGAGCTGACAATCTACAAGGTTTTATGATACTCTCGTTATATAAGTCATCAAAGCTCATAAACTCTACACACAAGAATGAATGACACTTTCTGAGGTTAGTTGCAAAATACTTATTTTTTTTTTTTACTTATTATATAATTGCATATAAGGAGAAATTTGTTTATAAGATATTATTCTCCTTTTGTAGTTATTTTCATTATTAAATAATGCAATTGTATATGAGTGTGTCTGTTTCCCAGAAGATTATGAAATTACAGAACTCTACAATCATCTCATTGATTGCTCGTTATAATACTCTCTTTTTTGAAATTATATTCTTATTTATTGTGGGAGTATAATGTAAAGGTGTGATAACACATCTTGTTTTTTTTTAGAGTTCTATTCTGGGATACATATAAAATTGCTTTATGCACTTTTATATGTTTGACTCAGTCAAATAATAAAGAATAACTTTTGTTATTGTACTCTTTTATTTCAAAGTGTTAAGATCATGAAATTAGTGTCATGGTCCTTATGTGGATAAAGTCATGTTAATTTCATGCTTATACTAATTTACATCCATGTCTTGAGTTTATTTGAACATGACTGCTTGTTGAACATCCTTTTAAATGGGAATTTTGGTTAATACAATGTAAAACATTTCTTACTTGTTGTGATTCGAGACCCTTAGGCGGGATAATGATAAGTAAGGATTTTTTTTGTGAAGGGCGTGTTTGACTTTGTATACGGAATCATTTAATCCTACACTAATACGATAAATGTTTCCTTGTTATTAGCCCATTGTTTACATTTTATTTTTACATTTCTTATTTATTTCAATTCGGGACCCTTAGGCGGGATTGCAATAGATAAGAAATTCTCTTTAAATGACATAGTTGGCTGTAAATGGGGATAATTTAATTCTCTATTTTGTGCATGTTAAATGTTTTCCTTGTTATCTTTGATATCAGTCCCTTATCTAACTCTGTCAAAACTATAAATGCAACTTGCATATATTATTATGTGAAACTTGACATATGAGTTAATTGGGCATAATTCTTTTGTAATCCAATATTATGTTAAACCTTTTTTTTTTGTCTACAGCAATGCTAATATATTAAATGAATTTTTTTTTTACTCGAATGCATTGCAATTATTATTGGATTAAATTTCTCATTATGTGATAGAGAAAAAATAGTTGAATATTCTCTTACACTTTTTTTTTTTAATATTAGTTCAACTATTTTCTCTATTAAGTGGGAGAGTCTTGGATATTGTAATTAAGATCCCATAAGTGGGATTGTAGTAATCCATTAACTTTACCTTAATTTATTGCCCAATTAACTAGCATGAATTCCTCTTCACATATTGTTTTTTGTTGCTTTATTGTATGAACCTATTTATTGAGGATATTATAGTCCTTTCGAGAATATTAAAATACACTGAACTCCCTATCCTTGTTAAGAAAATATATAATAAAATCCCAAATTAATTTACAATGTTTGTTGAGAATAATTTCTCTATTCTATACCATTGTTCTTTATCATTGTAAATGATAAATGATATATTTGGGATATACGCTAAGCAATATCATTCTTATTGTTATCCTTTAAGATACAATATGATATTGCTTAATATATTAATGCTTGTTGGAGTTATAGACTATTTGTTATTATATCCTCAATTACAGTTAAGTATAGGTCCAACGTACTTCCGCTGCCGATAACCTAATCTTGTGCTCAAATGCTTGTGATTATTAATCAACACTTGAGTTTTGAGTGAGTTGTTGAAAACTTGAAGTGATTCCATATTCTGATTAAAATATCAGGGATTTTTATCTCACTCATATGATGAAGGTTACCATATTTATAAAATTCTTTTAGAATTGATGTTTGCTAATGACTCAAGGAGATTCTATGTTATAAAGTGTCAAACAGACACTTATAATCTCCTTAATTCTAGATACAGAATACGTGGTTGACTATGAAACCCAAATTTTGTAAAGATATGCTATTAATAAATTATATGTTGGGTTTTCATATTATTATCATGTAACAACTTCTTATGATAATTCTGTGCTAATTTATTTCTCTCTAATTTATACACACTCTTAAAGAGAGAAAGATGATGAGTCTTGGACTCACTTTAGATATTATACTACAGAGATCCCACCGTTAAATATTATACCATTAGAGTATTTTAATACTAGTGGGCTCTAATGGAAATCCTAATTTTTTTAGGTATACTGGATTAGTGGGAGTGCGTACACAATATTGTTGTGTCTCGAGACTTATTAATCTTATATTGCCATATATTTGTGCGCGCATTATGTGATTATATGGCATATTCTAAAAGGACATTGTTGTTTAGTCTTGTTCTATTGTACTGATATATATATATATATAATCTGTTAAATCTCAGTAGGCATCTTGAGTAGATGCCAAGGCCAATTGTTGGGAATTAATTTTACATTAGCCTCTTTAGCATACAATTATATTGTGCTTCTCTTTTACCCAAAATACACATTTTGATAGGTCACAAAAATAGAAGTACTTTGCAAGTATAATGTTAGTACTCCTATCGAGTATGATGTTGTGCATTGTTAAAGTATTTGTAAATCTTATGTTTGGACCAATAGTCTTAAGTGTTTGCTCATTATTGACATTCTTGTGGCCACATTAATCTATTGTATCATTCTATTTAAAGTAGGTGTCTATGTCTTCCATGTAGGAGATTCTTGAATTTTCTAATTGTTTTTGGATTAGCATAATCACTTATTTAGTAGAATTTGGATTATTGGATGTCAAATATTTTAGAGCCTTTGTTGCTTTAGCCCATATGTAATTGCTCTTTTTACTGGGCTATTATGAGCACTTAGACACATGTGGATTATGTTTTTGGCTTTTTACAAATTTCAGATTTGAATTGAGCATATTGTTAGAGAAAACATGTTTGAACAACCGCTAACCAAAGACTTAACTATTGGAGTTTATCGAAATATTACAACTCATGTTTTGGTTAAAGTCTTATTGTGTTTTGAGTTAGTGGGAGTTTGAAATTATTTTATATGAGATATGTATGAGATGACGTCTCTTTGATATATCATATCTCTAATAACATTTTAAGACGCTGGGACCATTCTTGGATTACATATTTTACTTAAATACGTTTTTCCATATTCATCATTCTTTATATGTAAGCTTTTAACTTGTATGATTTGTTTCCCTATCGGATATCATTTCTGTAGTGTTAAAACTTATATTTCTTATATTGTTGGTTAATGTGTGCTTTGATCACAATTAATATTTTAATCTTAAAATTCCTATGATTTTAATAATTGACTAATGCTATCCAAGTGGGAGAATGTTAGATTAATTATTTTAATTAATCGATTATGTGGATTGACACTAATCAATTATTAGGAATTATTGTTAATATATATTATGATCATTTGTTGATATTAAAGCACTTGATATATATGATGATATAACAAGATGATATAGCATTGTGCTTAACCTTATGAGCGGCCTTTAATAGGTTGGGCCTTTCACTTAGAAGCCTATTGAGAAGTCCCTGCTCTCATCTGGAGTCTATACATACTGCATCCCTATTAAGCAGTTATGACAGACTGACCGTAGCTACAGGACAGAGAGCAGTTCACTCTCACATTCTAATCTCTCACGTTTTCTCAGTTCTTAGAATCACAACTCTTGAATGAACATCAACCAGATGGATCCCTTTTGGTGTCAGGTACACATTTGTTCTTAATCTTGTATGTTTATGATAAACATGCCATACTTTGTATCTACATAGATTACATTTGGATCTAGAATTTAATAAATAAATTCATCATACCCTAGTCTATAGGTGGATGTGGAGGCAATGCAAAAGGATGACCCATAGAGAAACTCTCCTTGAACTAAAAAAACTCTCCCACTCCATGTGGGCTTTGCATTTTTGGCAACAACTTTCGCAGTTTTGATAATTTGTAGATGCCGTGGCTGTTGGGGTATTGCAACGGTCCATTAATTTATTGAAAGGACATGAGTGTTTGGATTCGGAAATTTCTAAGCTCCCAAAGATTTGAAGATCAAATTTTGGGATGGTGGAAGAATATTTGGTTTCATACTTATCTTAAGGACTGAGTACGTATACGGCTTTAGTTACTTGTAAGTTAAACTCAACGTTTTAAAAAATAACCGGATACTTATTAAACTAGCTAAATCTGTAGATCATGATTTAATTGATTCAATCAATTGAATTGGTCGGACTGGGAACATGTCTAACCTTACTGATTTAGACTGAGTTTTAAAACATTGGTTAGACTGTGTATTTTTGGATCAATTATGTATAAAAAGGTTATGTTAAAAATCAATTATATTTATAATTGATTTTCAAAATAATCAATCATAAAAAATAATTCATGTTTACAATAAAATATTTTGTTTGGAATTTGGATAGTACAAAAAGATATTTTTATATTTAAAATTATTAAAAATATTAAATGATATAAAATTATTGAGTTGAAGAAGACAAAAGGATATTTAAACTTTTGTAATAATCTGGATCACATAATCAACATCTGAATTTTAGTTTCTAGAAAAAAAAAAAAAAAATCTTTTTCGAGAGTATAAGAATTAATCACATATTATAATCATATAATAATTTATATTGAATGACAACAGCATTTCTGGTATAAATAGGTGTGTTAAAAAGGTAATTAATCCCCAAACATGCACTATTCGGATAATTTTTCACACAAATGTATTGAGCTTTGTTTGTAGGCTTTTAAATTTTCATAAATAATTGAAGATCATATCTTTTTTTACGCAAGGTGATTTTATGTTACCATAAATTTATTGATAATAAAATAAAAACAAAGAAAATAAAACTATTGGGGGCATAAAGCAAAACTCAGGCAAAAAAACAAACAAGAATAAAGTATATTTAAAATTGAAGTTCATATCTAATCTCATCGGGTTTAGCTATTTAAGAAAAAAAAATTATGTAAAATGAATTTGTGTCTAAAGTGAAAATTTAAAAATATATTCACTTTAGACGATTTAGTAGGTTAAGATTGTAATACACTTCATTCAGCTAAGAGTAAATATATATTTATTTTCTCATTTTAAAAACAAACCATTATAATATAGGCAAAACTAGTGCTTTGGTCCTTAAGTTAATTTAATTTTTTAAATTGGTCCCTTAAGTTTTTTTTTGTGACAAACAGGTCCCTTAAGTTTTTTTGTGACATCATAATTCACTGATTTAATAGCAAGACCATACACTGTCATGATAACTTAAAGGATCTGTTTATCACAAAAAAACTTAAGGGACCTGTTTGACACAAAAAAACTTAAAGGACCAATTTGAAAAATTAAATTAACTTAAGGGATGAAAGCAGTAGTTTTGCCTAGGGGTGTTCAGATCCAAACCGAACCGCTACAAAACCGCAAACCGATCCAAATTAACCAAAAACCGATAAAAACCGATTCGGTTTGGATTTTTTTGGATGATATTTGATGAGAACCGATTGGTTCGGTTCGGTTTGCGGTTTGCTTTCCTGAAACCGAACCGAACCGCAACCGAACCGATTCATGTAATATAACGTTGTGCTTTACGTTTACTACCCACACACACGGCACATCACTGGTCACTCACTGTAGTCTAAAAATTTCTTTTTGGACCATCTTTATTCTTTAGGTGTAACTTAGTAACTTTTCATTTTCAAAAAAATCAAATATATAGAATTCAGTTTTTCTGAAATACTTATTGCTTGATATAGAACGTGTTTGTATGTACAAATATTTGTCTAAGTAGTAAGATTATTGTCTTCAACAAAAGACGCACTGTTTGCTTGATTTATGGCTTTGTGCCTTTGTGGTATGAAATAAATTAAAAGAGTGGAAAGAGGGCAAACCACATTTAATCGACCATGTTTATTTTTACCAAACCGAACTAACCGAACCGATCCAAACCGCATTTAATTGGATCGGATCGGTTCGGATTTTTTTAAAGAAGCAAACCGAACCGAACCGAACCGCATGATATTTTACTCTTTGGATCGGATGGTTTTTATACTCAAAACCGAACCGAACCGATCCGCGAACACCCCTAGACTTTTACCTATAATATATTAACAGAACTGGTACTAGTATTAACAATGAATATTAATCATGAGGAGGTCTTCTTCCGAAAGTTTGTTTGAAATTTATGCATCTTGCTTTTCGTGCAAGTTCAATTCTCTTAATCATTATAAAAAGCATAAATTTTAATTAAATTGATTTTAGATCAGAGGGGTGTTCCCCAACCTAAACTCAGAATGAAGCTTTCTCATGCTTATTGATCAAATGAACTTGTATTTGTCCACAGCTTTCCTAACAGGAACGAATTTTTTTCCAAGGGAATTGGGCAATATAAGCAGTAAATCATCATTGAAATTGGATTAGATCCCAAACTTCTAAAGTGACTATAAACATTAAAGGTGATATTCAAAGTTTTATCATCTCTTTTTTTTTTTATCATGTTTCCTCATATATTATGAGAGTGAAAAGGATAAAAACAAGTTTGCTTTTATGTATTAGGTTCATTAAAATTTGTTTTTATGTCTCTCATAATATGAGAGAAAACATGAGAGGTTGGTATGGTAGGTTGGTATTTAAACTACCCACTTCTTCCTAAATTCTCATGCAACCAACCACCTTAGCTAAGTCCCAAACCTTATCTTCTCATTTGTAATAATGTTTTAGGGAAATTCTCCTTCAAAAGATCAATAGGTACTATATGTGTTTGAATTCTAATCGTCTACTTAATTTTCATATACTGCAAAGTCCTAGGCAATTTAACTTTCTAGAAATTTAGAAGTATGTTTGGATTTACCTTTCAACATAAAAACATATTTTTCAATGCACCAAAACTTGAAATCCACAATATCACTTAATTTGTTGTTTTCAGTCAAATAAACATCTATTTCAACGTAAATCAAAACATATGCACTAAGTTTGACTCACCTTAAAACCGACATCTATAATAACTTAAAAGAAGAATATTTATTTTCATTTGTATTCTTTACGCACTGATAGCATAGTGGAGCAATTCAAGCACAGCATGACAAGCCTGTAACTTGAATTTTGCTAAAAAAAAAGGACCAAAGGAGAAAATATCATCAAGGAATCCACCTTTTGATCGTATGCACGAATGGACAGCTAAACGACTATAGAACTTGAGAGCTGTAGATTCTAATTCTACTAATAGACCAAATGGATGCATGGAGCCAAGTTACAAAGAATATCTTTCATTGTCTCGAAAGGCTATATGATAATTACGAAACCCAACAATCATCCAGTCCCTCCTATCTTATTTAGATATTTTTGAGCTTCCGCTTTCAATTTCCCTTACCACTAGAATTGGCATCTTAATTAATGATCAAGTACAGTGAGGAGAAGATATGCTTAATGCTTTCTTTTCAAATCTTTTCTCAGGTGTCAATGTGGTATCTCATGTCTTCCACATAAATTTTACACCAAAGACAAGCATTAATTGATCAAGAACAGGGAAAAAAATCAGGATCTTCTCCCTCTGAATTCCTTCTTCATCTTCTCTTTAATCAAATTATGTCAGCCGTGGGATTAATATATGATTGACATGAGAGATCTTCATGCCGTTAAATTAATTCAACGACTAACATTTGACTCGAAATTAAGTTAATGAAAAAGGAAATCCGGATGGAAAGGGATAAGATATGTAGGCGTTAAAAGCAAAGTAGTCTTTGATTTGATAGGCAATGTTGTAGGCAAATATCAAAGAGGGGAATGGTGGACTTCCTCATTTTGAGTGATTGGAAGTGAATGAAGTTAAATCAAACATGTCAAAGCGTAGCCAAGGCAGCTCTGAGATATCCAGATTTGGCAAAATAGTTGAGAATCCAATATAAGCCGTTCTTCTTACAATTTCCATGACCATGTTCTTGTTGTGTCAATATCGTTGTACTTGTGTGTTTGGCTGTGTGGAGCAAAACCACGGTAGCCCAGAAATCACATTTAAAATGACTTAAGTGTAATTTCTTTTACACAAAATGTCCACCGTCGGTCTATTTTGACGCAATACCAAACAGAGGCGTAATATAACAGGACATGAATCCTCTTCATCCAAAATTTCTTTCTATCAGTTAAATGTTAGCCATTGTTGGATTAATAGATTTTTCAGCCATTAGAATAATCCAATGACTAACATTACATTTGGTTGAAGAGACGATAAAGGGAGATTTTGGATGTAGAGAATCCACTAGCTATTACCTTAATATGAAGAATAATGTAATCAAAAGGAGCAAAAGTACAAGAAACCGTAAACATGCTATATATGCTATGCAAGCCAGCATGCATATAATATTATGGCTTGCTTGAGGGAGAGACTCGATCTAAAACACATAATCTGTAATATATTTATTGAAAATTTAAGAACAACATTATGAAAAACACATATTTAGTAACATATATAAATGGAAATAGCTACCACATGACTCAATCCCCATCCAAAGTATGTGTAGACATGATCTAGTAGATTAGATATAAAGCAAATCTGAGAGCTAGGGAGAGAACAGTTTACGAGAGTTGCTCCTCAACGGTCAATTCCTCAATCATATTCCCATGGTTGAGGGGGTTGAAGACATGGATCTCAGAACAGTGAGAACACTTATTTGGTAGTATCATAGAACCAAGGCCTTGCTCAAGTGATGATGAGTGTATAGGCATAGGATATAATTTACGTGCTATGACAACTGAATTAATAACCTCATCCGTAGGGTGGAACATAGTTAACACCTCAAAGCCTTTAAGATCACAAGGATCAACCACCGGATAGAGAAAAGCACGAGCACCATGAGCACTCCTTAGCATCAAAAAAGCACCTGGGGCCATGTACTTGGCCAAATGATCGATGACACGATTCTTTGACTCCTTGTCCATTCCAACAAGGGCTGCCAAGTAAACAACTTCACAGTCTTCCAAATCTTTTGTCACATCCAATATATCATTGGTGTGAAAAACCATACGCTTTGACAAGTCAGGGTCTGAGGTAACCAAGCGTTGAGCATAGGAATTGGCTAAAGGGTCGATGTCATAGTTGTGAAAAGTGGTTGAAAGTAAGTGATTGGATGCCAAAACAATTGAAGTAAGGGGAAGAGGGCCTGAACCCACAAAGGCAATTTTGTTAGGGACATGAGTGCAGTGTTGGGTAAGGATAGTGAATTCTAGGAGACCAAGTTTGAGGTAATTGGAATAATAAGGGAAAATATGAAGATGATCAAGTGGGTTGTCATATGAGCCTAGGATGGTTGAGTAGTGGCTCTCTAAGTGGCCTTCAGCTACACCAGAGAGCCTTATTAGCTTGGATCTAATCTCTTGAACAGTTTTGTTGAGCTTGGTCACATCGATTGGGCTAGGTGGCATGCATGTGAGGACAAGTTCAGTGAAAAGCATGTCGACATTTTTGCAGGGTTTGAGACTCTCTAGGCTTGAGATTTGTTCATACAGATCGCAGACTTTTTCAATCAACACCTCTTCCTGGCTAACCATGTCGACACTATGTTGTTATGGTAAGGAGCGTGAGACTTGGCTCGAGAAAACGGTACTGAGACACACAGGTCGCAGGTCAATATTTATGCGCAACAGTGGGGTCCACATTGGCACCTTATAACTAATAACTTGAGACTTTGGTTTTGGCACACAATGGGGTGTCCTTTGCACGACACCTTATGCAGTTCACTATGGTAGATATACACAGTCTTATTTCACAGATCAAGAGATAGTTTTCGCTATTTGAATTGTGAATGAATAACAATCTCATCGTTATGTCAAGACTCATCTTATTAATAGGTTTTGGGTTTTTTTAATCAATATTCACTACGGATCGACCTTTAATATATAGCGAACACTCAATAACGATTTTAGGGAAGAAACATTTAAAAAAAATACGCGAAAGTGTTTGATACGCTTACACAAGGAAATATTATTAAAAGATATACCTTTAATTGTAGTATTTCTACAATAAAACGTTATCTTTACCTCATGTATTTTTAAATTTTTTTTTAAAATACGCTCCAACTTTGATAGGGTTTTTTCGGAGAAGCACTACTAAAAGATATATATAGCCTTAATAGGGTTTCCCCAAATAAACGTTATTAAAGGAGTCACTATAATAACGTTTCCTCAAAGAAGCACTATATTTTTCCTTTTTTTTTTAAAAAATGTGTTTCACCTAGATAGTGTATCGATTTACGTTAGTAATCCTCTGTCGTGTTTTCTGTTAGGGTTTTCATATGACTCAATCACATCATTTGACTTCTTTTTAAGAGAAATGTCATGATTTGTTTCCATATATTCTTATGTTTCTGTTTGAAGAATGTAAGTATGTGTTCTTTTCTTTTTGATTTTCAAATCGTGATAATCATGACATTTTCTTTTAGTTTCCAAATCTAGATCGCAAAGTCTGGGGTTTCTAAGAGGAATGTCGCGATTTATTTCCATTCCTATGTCTCCGTTTGAAGAAAATAAGTATGAATCATTTCATTTTTCGTTTTCAAATCGTGATACTGATGAAATTTCCCTTTTAGTTTCAAAGTAACCTTTTTAAGAGGAATGTCGTGATTTATTTCCATTTCTATGTCTCCGTTTGAAGAAAGTAAGTATAAGTTATTTCCTTTTTAGTTTCAAATCGTGATACTGATAGAATTTCCTTCTTAGTTTTCAAATCCAGAGACGTTTTCTAAGAGGAATGTCGCGATTTATTTCCGTTCATATGTCTCTGTTTGAAGAAAGTAAGTATGAGTTATTTCTTTTTTAGTTACAAATTGTGATATTAATAGAATTTCCTTTTTAGTTTTCAAATCCAAAGACACAAAACTGGGAAAGAGGAATGTTGCGATTTATTTCCATCCCTATATATCTCCATTTGAAAAAGGTAAATATGTATCATTTTTTTTTTTTTTTCAAATCGTGAAATTGATGGAAAACCAAAAATACAAAGGATGGAGTGTTCAATAACATTACGAAAGATTTTGTCAAAAAAAAAAAATAACATTACGAAAGATGCCTCAAAAAAAAATAACATTACGAAAGTAATAAGATAGTGCCGCAAAAAACGAAGATCTTTGGAGAAATAAATTAAGTAAATAAAAACTACTTATATTCCGCTTGATCGATGTTTCCTATAAATAAGGATCTGTAAAAGAATTTTTCAAAAAAAAATATACTTTTTCCTGTATCCTTAACAATTTTGGACGAATTTTATGATATCTCAAAAATAACTTTATCCTATTTAGGTGGTCCAATCAGATGATAAGAATCATTTGACTTGATCCACTAATATGACTCATTTAGTTGAGGTGGCATATTCTGATTCAGCAGGATAACTTTTACCCCAAAATTATTGAGGGTACCGGAGAAGATACCATAATTTTGGGGTAAAAATTATCCTGCCCAACCAGAATGCGTCACCTCAATTAAATGGGTCATATTAATGAATCAAGTCAAATGATTATCATCATTTGATTGGATCACCTAAACAGGATAAATTATATTTGAGATATTAGATAATTCACAAAAAAAAAAAAAAAAAAAGATCGGTAAAAGAAATTAGTTAAATAAATCAAGTACAAGGCTGCTGTTTTGAACTTTTCAATAATCAATAGGATATAAGAGGTGTGTGAATATGGTAACAGGAACTAATTTAATTTCTTTCTCATAACAGGCGGAACTATATATGAACAGCTTCTAGTGTGTTTAAATACCTAAATTATGTACGAATTCCAAAATCACATTATATCATAAGTAATCAATTGTTGAGTTGTGCTATTTTGTTCGAAAACCAAATTCACGAATCACTCACGAAATCGCTTTAACCAATTAAAATACAACTGAGACGAAAATCATGGTGTTGATAAGCTGGACAAAAAGGCAAGAATAGTAAGTAATAATGTTTTCGTAGGAATGTACGAATTACAATTTTGAATTATGTAATGTTTTCCTAAATTGTTATTTTTGAACAAACCTTCATTTCGAACTGCATCAATGAAAAAACTCAAACGTGCCCTTCATCACCATACTCCATACTCGATTCCCCCAGTCATTGAGTGACGAAAGCAATATTCAAAGAAAAAGGCAATGATTTACCACAAATTAGGGTTTTATGGAATCACAATGAAGATTTTTTTTTTATAAGTCGAAATATATTGATAAGAATATAAGAGATATTCTAACCACAGTGAAGATGATTAAGAATCACAGTGAAGATAATTATTTCTTTCTTGAAAATTCAGAATTACTATATATCTAAGCCTAAGGTCACAATATAGGTGCATGCATTTATAAATTATACCTCAATTTTCTACATTAGTATCAATATAATATATCAATAAGGCATCACAAAATTGTAATTTAACGTAAAGGAAAACTTGAGAAATTGACAATATATGAAAAAGGAAAATATAAACATGTTACGATATCTATTCCATAAATCTAAAGTCCTATGTCAATTAAAAAAAATCTAAAAATAGTATAAGTTTATAAGTTAATATGTAAGTTCAAAGACGCATCAAAAAATGAGGTTGAGATTCTCTCCATTTTCGCTCTCAATTAATATAATTTTAGGATATAAATATGATAATGTGATATTAGGTGGATTCAAATATCCTTTATATATCCTAAAATTATAATAATTAATGGATAGCGAAATGGAGATGATTTCCATCCCACAGAATGAGTGTTCCGGGGCAAATAAAAAAGGTAATAAATAAATAACTCAAATTTATTAGTTACTTATTTTTATTTATTTTTCTTACAATTAGCTATTTATTTTTTGTTAGTAGTACAGGGCCAAGGCTCATATTTACTTTAATCTAATCTTTCCCATGTGAATGCATAATTTTATTCGCGATTAATAGTTATAGGTAAAAGTTTCAAGCATATAGTGTTAGAACACACACTAAATGCACAGACGGGTGAACAGTGTACGGACGGATGAGCTAGTACAACACACACAGACGAGTAACCAATATAGAGTATAGACGGGTGAACAATGCACAGACGGATATCAGAGAAAAATGATTACTGAATAATACTTCACACACTTTATTCCATTTGCACTCACTGTATTTATACACTGCTATAGCACACTAACAGTTACCAATCACTTGTAACTAACTAACTAACTTTATTAACTAACTAACCACTTATTTGAATTACAAGATAATACTTTCCCTTAATTCAAATACTCAAAAGATACAATACCTAAATCATTTCTAAGCTTTTCAAATCGATCTAACTTCAGTGGCTTAGTCAGTATATCAGCAGTTTGTAACTCTATAGGACAATAGACTAGCTCAAGTCTTCCTTTGCTTACATGGTCTCTAAGGAAATGAAACCTGGTTTTTATGTGTTTGCTCCTGCCATGAGAAACCGGGTTTTTGGCTAGATTAATAGCTGATTTATTATCAACCATTAGCTTCATAGGCTTAGCTACTTCAACTTGAATCTCACTCAGCAGTGAATCAAGCCAAAGAGCCTGACAAGCTGCATACGAGCTTGCAATATACTTAGCTTCGCATGATGACAAAGCAATAACTGGCTGCATCTTTGAACACCAAGAGATTGGTGCATTCAAAAACTGAAAAATGTAGCCAGATGTATTCCTTCTATCAACTCTGTCTCCACACCAATCGGAGTCAGAAAAGCCTATGAGAACACTCCCCTGCTGCTGAATTCTGTTAGGGAATAGAACACCAAACTCTAGGGTACCTTGCAAGTATCTCATTATCCTCTTAGCAGCAATCAAATGTGGTTTCCTCGGATCATCCATAAACCTGCTAATCATGCCAACTCCATAGCATATATCAGGTCTACTATTGCAGATATACCTCAGAGAGCCAACTATCTGTTTAAATAAAGTGCCATCTACCGCCTCTTCTTCACTGCTCTTTTCTAACTTCACATTAACCTCAACAGGTGTTGCTGCAGAATAGCAACCATTCATGTTGAATCTCTTCAAAACTTCACTCACATACTTTCTTTGGTGCAACACTATTCCTGCTGTTGTTGCAGCAAACTCCATACCAAGGAAGTAAGTCAGCCTTCCTAAACCTGTCATCTCAAACTCAGTCTTCATTACCACTTTGAGCTCTTCAATTTCTTTGGAACTGCTACCAGTTACTAGTAGATCATCAACATAGAGACATAGCAACAATAGTTCTGACCTGTTCTGCTGAAATCGTACATAAACACCATGTTCAACTGAGCACTTGCTGAATCCAAGTTGAAGTAAAAATGAATCAATTCTTTTGTTCCAAGCCCGAGGGGCTTGTTTTAGGCCATAAAGTGCCTTCTTCAATCTGTATACCATTTCTTCCTTCCCCTTAATCTCAAATCCTGGTGGTTGAGAGACATATACCTCTTCTTCAAGAGGTCCATTTAGGAATGCAGATTTAACATCAAGTTGAGATAGAGTCCAACCTTTTGCACTTGCTAGAGCAACAACCAACCGAATTGTCTCTATCCTTGCCACAGGTGCAAATACTTCTGAGTAATCTACTCCTTCCCTTTGCAGAAAACCCTTTGCAACCAAACTTGCTTTGTGCTTAGCAATTGACTCATCGAGGTGCAACTTCAACTTGTAAACCCACTTAACAGCAATTTGGTGCTTGTTTGTAGGTAGACTTGACAATTCCCATGTCTGATTCCTCTCAATGGCTTTCAATTCTTCAATCATAGCATTTTTCCAGACCTGCTCCTTCATAGCTTCCTCAAGGTTCAGTGGTTCAGAATCAGCTAACATAGCAAAATGCACCAGATCACCATCATGAGCTATTGCACTGTCAGAGAACAGCTCATAATCAGCTAATCTAGGTGGCATTTGCCTATGCCTATGTGGCCTCACTTAAGCTGTCTGAGTTCCCAGTATGCCATGTTCATCTTCTTGATGATCTTGCCCCTCATCTAACAATGATGAGGACACCTGTGTAAGACTGTTGCTGCTGCTGCTACTACTGCATTTCTGATTCCAATCCCAGGATTCAGTTTCAGCCACTATCACATCTCTACTAATCACAATTTTCTCTTTAATAGGATCATATAGCCTATATGCACCAGTCGGATGATACCCCACCAAAATCATTGACTCACTCTTGTCCTCCAATTTCCTTCTTTTCTGATCAGGGACATGTTTGAAGCATAGTGCTCCAAATGTCTTCAAATGGCTCACGGTTGGTTTCCTCCCAGTCCATATCTCCTCTGGCACTGCTTCCTTTAATCTCTTTGTGGGACATTTATTCAGTATATACACTGCTGTAGAGACAGCTTTACCCCAAAAGGGATGTGGTAAAGCTTTCTCTTTCAGCATACTTCTTGCCATATCAAGCACTATTCTATTCCTTCTTTCTGCCAAACCATTGTGTTGAGGGTTATAAGGGGCTATAATCTCATGTTGAATGCCATTCTCTACACAAAAGTGCTCAAAATTACTTGAGGTATACTCCCCTTCTCCATCAGTTCTCAAAATCTTGATGGACTTCTCACTTTGTTTCTCAACCAGCTTCTTGAAGTTTTTAAAGATTTCAAGTGCTTCATTCTTTGTATTAATCAAGTATAACCACATCATTCTACTAAATTCATCAACAAATGAAATAAAATACCGATTACCTCCTAGTGAAGATACCTCAAATGGTCCACAAATGTCAGAATGCACAACTGCTAACAAGCTTGTTGCTCTCATTGGCAGATGTGACTTGAAAGAATTTCGGGGTTGCTTTCCTGCCATACAAACTTCACATATCTTCTCTGGTACAACAATCATGGGGAGGCCAGCAACCATTTGTTTGGAAGAGAGATCATTTAAACTTCGAAAATTCAAATGTCCAAACCTTGAGTGCTAAAGCCAATAGTCCTCAACATGTGCAGCTGCTTTCAAGCACTGAATCTCAGCAGCATGCATGTTGATCTGAAAGGTCCTATTTTTCGAGAGAGGAGCCTTCAAGATCAACCGTTGAGTAGAGTCAAACATCTCCATTTGATCATCCTTCATCACCACAGTAAAACCCTTCTCAATCAGTTGGCCAATACTCAAAAGATTGCTTCTCATACTTGGTACATACAGAACATTTGAAATCAAGACTGATTTCCCATTTTTCCTTTTGATCACGATGTTGCCAATACCTTCAGCATTCAAGGTTCTGTCATCTGCAAATCGAACCTTGCTCATTCTTGTTGTGTCCAGATCGGCCAACCATTCCTTGTGACTGGTCATATGGTTTGAGCAACCCGTATCAAGATACCAAAGCTCAGATTGAAAGGATTCCTCACTTGTAGTCACCATCAGTAGAACTGGATCAACATCAGAATCCTCTTCTTGAGCAGCACAGGCTTCCTCATTAGTTCCTTTCTTCGATTTGCCTTTGCCATGCCAACATTCATCTGCAAAGTGACCCCACTTTTCACAATTGAAACACTGCACCTTGCGTTTATCAAAATTCTTGAATCCTCCTTTGGTTTTGGCAGATCCTCCTCCCCTTTTACTTGAGGATTCAGACCTGTCATCACCCTTTCAAGAACTCTTCACAAATTTCCCCATTCCTCCTTTCCTCCATTTCTTCTTGTGATCAAACCCTCTCTTGTCGGTTTGAGCTTGCAGTGCTTGATCAGAGGTTTTCTCAATTGCCCCTCTCTCATTCATCCTCATCTCCCGAACCTCCAGAGTCCCTTGCAACTCCTCAAGACTCAGGGTTGCAATGTCTTTAGACTCCTCAATTACACACACTATGTAATCAAATCGAGGATGCAAGGTGCGCAATATCTTCTCAATTATCTTATGATAAGATAATCTTTCCCCGTACCCTGCCATCATATTGGTGATGTTTCTGATTCTTGCAATGAAATCAGCCACCTTCTCTTGATCCTCCATCTGCAATAGCTCATATTGCCTCTCCAAGACTTGAAGTCTTGCTTTCTTGATCTTTTCACCACCCGTGTAACATTTCTCCAAGATATCCCAGGCCTGCTTTGCTGTTGCAGCCCCAGAAATCTTGTCAAAATTAGCCTAATTGACACACTGATGCAGGGTAAAGATTGCCTTGCAATCTTTCTTCTTGTTCTCCTTGTACACAACCCTCTGAGCATCGGTGGCACCCTCATTCACTTCTGGGTAGCCATTCTTGATGATTTCCAGCACATCCTGGAATCCAAACAATGCTCGCATTTGCACATTCCACTGATCCCAATTTTTGCCATCAAGCATTGGCATTTGTGCAGGAAAATTGCCATTGGAGCCCATATCCTCACTTCAATCGTGTTTTGGTCCAAGAAAGAATAAGCTCTGATACCAATTGTTAGAACACACACTCAACGCACAGACAGGAGAACAGTGTACAGACAGGTGAACTAGTACAAAACACACAGACGGGTAACCAATATAGAGTATAGACGGGTGAACAGTGCATAGACGGGTATCCGAGAAAAATGATTACTGAATAATACTTCACACACTTTATTCCATTTGCACTCACTGTATTTATACACTGCTATAGAACACTAACAGTTACCAATCACTTGTAACTAACTAACTAACTAACTAACTAACTTTCTTAACTAACTAACCACTTATTTGAATTACAAGATAATATATAGTACACCCCAAAAAAAGTTTTAAGCACATGGAGTAAACTTTTTCATTAACTAGTTCATCTTATTATTTCACTCAAACCCATAATTATTCATTTAAAAACTATATATCCCGCTGATATAGACTTTAAGGTAACATCATATGTACAAAACTTTTTTGGTTAGCTATAAACTTTTTGGGTTAGCTATAAGGCTCGTTATATTGCATGATACTAAATCCTGAGTAGCAAAAAGTTAATAAGTATAAGTTCAATATCGTTCCAAAGATAAGGATGTTGCCTGATCGAATGAGTGGACATATAAGACAAGATAAGATTAGGAATAGATGCAGTAAAATGAGATAACGTATTTATTGTAGAAAAGATGGTAGGATTTACCTTAGATGATTTAATAATTAAGAAGAAGGCCATTAGAAGCCACCATAAGAAAAGTATGTATATCAAATGAAAGATAGTGTAATAGTTAGACATAGAGGAAAAATAAGAAAAATTATAAGTAAAACCATTAAAAATAATTTATATTTAAATGACGTTTTTAAAGATATATGTTTATGATATAATGCAACGGTAGCGTGTTATCTATTTAAATTAGTAATGTATTAAAATTAAAGTCTCTAATGAAAAAAGTTTCAACAGAAGTTAGAGATTTTTTTTTTTTGGTGACATCTTGTGTATATAGTCTCTCAATCACATATTCAAATCTTAACTATGTCAGTTTTTAAAATTGTTTTCCTTTTAGATAGTATTCTTACATATGGATTAGAGAACCCCTATATTCTTATCATTATATGTTTTGCTTATAAAAAAAGAACTATGTCAGATTTTAGGCAAAGTTCCAAAAAGTATTTCTGTGATTTCATGAATCCCGGCATAAAGCTTGCATTTAATCAAATTGGAGAAATAATGTAGTTAAGACTAGGGGAAGTTAACCTAGATGTCACCTTACTATAGTTTTTTTTTTTAAACGAGTTGATTTGAAAAGTAACTATAATGAAGGAAAGAACAAGCCGAATTAAACAATAAAAAAAACTTAAGGTATATGATTTACCCTAAAGTCAAATATGACTTATGCGTATATAAAAATGACTCCAAATTAAAAACCAGGAGCTATAAATAGAGATGGATCATTTCGATATTTGACCCAATCATTGATTCCAAAATGCTTTTGGTTTCACACGGTCTCTTGCATTTTTCTCTTTCTTTCTTTAAGGAGCCCGGGCCCCTCATCGGAGTTCGATAATTGTCATTTTGATTGTAAACACCATAATATTAATGTCACTGTCCAATAATTGTTTTATGACTAGTATTTCTTTTATGATTTAATTAATATACATTGATAATATAAAAATTTATACTATCAACTAATCAGAAATAGTCACGTAAGTTAAAATATTTGACACTTATTCTTACAACCTTAAAAGTCACTCATGTCATAATTTCTGATTAGTTATCAGTATAAAAACTTTACACTGACAGTATATAACAATTAAATTCTTTCTTATATTTGATAATGTATATCCTTCTAGAAACAATTTTTAATTTAATTTTTATTTTAGAAAATGAGAAATGCAGTAGTTATTTATTTTTTAATTTTATCATTGTTTCTCGATATCTCTACTAATTAAATTAAATGGAAAATATATAATTTAATTAAATGTAATTATATTTTTTAAAAGTTGAAAGTATTTAATAATTTTTAAATTTTTTATAAAAAACTTAAACAAATTGATTTAAAGATAAGGAATTATTCAGTCAAAAAAAGAGATAAGGAACTATCAACGTTGTGTAATTGAGTGTTCTTAAAGCTACTATAAGCATCATTTTTTTTTTTAGTATCCATGTGATAGGTGTAAAGTATCCACCGTCATTAATAATGACTAATCTTTATCGAGGAACCTGAAGGTACACAAGTTGGGTAGTCCCCTCCCAACCAGATTTTTTCCATTAGCAAGGATCAGTATTCGAATCCCTGATCACGTGCTTAAGGAATCAAAGCCCTTATTACTTGGACCAACATAAGTTGGTACAATAAGCATCATTTCAATTCACACTAGATTGGCAATTTATATGAAATTAACACCAAATATCCTGATCCTCTTCCTTACACAGCAAACAAAAATTTAATGCATGCTGATATAGATTTGGACAAAACTTAGGTGCAGTTCGTTGTGTGCAGTTTTTACTGTTCTCCAATTACTATTCAACACATGGATTAACCAACCAGTAGAAAAAATAAGAAGATTTTAAATCTGAATTTAAATGAAAAATGTAATCTATGTGATATGTTGTAATTAGTGAGCAGCACAAACAACACACATTTAACAGGACTTAAGTTTTTTCCTATAGATTTTACTTCCATTATTGTCAATTTCGTCATTGTATAACTCATAATTAATTTTATTTATATAAGTAATTAATTAAGAAGGTCATGTACGAAGGAAAATGGCTTCTTAAGGGTCTTTTTTTTTTTCTGGTGCTAGTCTTAAGGGTCTCTTTGGTTAATCCATTTT
Source organism: Ammopiptanthus mongolicus (assembly GCA_039655645.1). NCBI lineage: Eukaryota > Viridiplantae > Streptophyta > Magnoliopsida > Fabales > Fabaceae > Ammopiptanthus > Ammopiptanthus mongolicus. Next base: position 6,175,073 of record CM077344.1, on the reverse strand, counting down.
CTGCTTTTATTTTTACTGAAAATAAAAAATAAAAGAGAAAACATGTTTGAAAACCATTTTTATTTTTAAATTTAAAAAGCATTCTCAATATTTTCGGAAATACTGAAAACACCAAAATCCTGTTTTGTCAAAAAAAAAAAAACGTTTCCATTATGGAGCAGTTGCATTTTTATAGTTTTTAGGTTTTCAATAGTTGACCCACAATTGGAATTGGCTTTATTGGACCTCGGTTTCTTGCATTTCGTTAGCGTTTTCCAACATAATTCTTGCCAAACAAAAAAATTCAGTTGAATTGAATTTACCCATGTGAAAATATTAATGAGATTCAGGTATTTTTGATCGATCAAGAACAAAACCACGAGACCGGGCTGATCGGCTCGCAAGTATGAAGAGTTTCAACTTTCAACGGAACCTTATGTTCTAAAACAAAGCTTTTAACCATGATTTCAAGAAAATGAAAATGATTTACGAAACAAACACATTTTCAAGAACTAAAAATATGGAAATAAAAATAATTTAAGAGAAATGAAAATAGAGAATAGAAGTAGAAAATGTTTCATAAAACAAACATTTATTTGATCAAATGCTCAACTCTTTTTTTGGTGTTGTCAAAATACAGTTTTGGCTTCTATAATTTCACATTATTTTAAGTTAATTAGAGCATCTCCCAACTGCCCTTTTTTATGGCCCACCATGTCAAAATATCATTTTTTTACTTTATACAAGAAACTCTTCGTTTCAATAATGCAACTTTAAAAAGTTAACCAAATGGATCCCATAAGTTATTCTTACTTTTTTGTTAACTTATTTTTCTCTCTTTTCTATGAGTTTTATGGGATTCTTAGAGCATCTCCAATGATGCAACTCATGCTATCTCACGAACAGAAAACTAAAGGAAGGGAAAAAAAATGATAGGACCCACTTCAAATTGTTTTTTCTTTCTAATGGGGAGGAAAACACAGAAATCGAGGGCAGTCTAATTTTTGAATGAAATGTCCAAAAAAATCTCATTCTTTTATTTCTTTTAATTTTATGTGAGGATTATGTCATTTCATAAATATATTTTTTCTTTCTTTTCACTTTCTACTCAATCAAACAAGAGAAAAAAAAGTTTTAATTTTCTTTCTTTTAATTTCGCTCTTACCAAACAACTAAATAATCATCTCATTTTCTATTCTTTTTCTCTCATTTGCCTTTCTTTCCTTTACTTTTCTTTCATCTTCCAAACAGATCGAGCATATCGAGCAGGGGAGAATCTCTTATAATTTTGTGAGGAATGTGAGCAGTATTAGCCTATCACAAAAACTATTCATGATTAATATCAAATGGAAAAAACTCCCCTAACGTGAGAAAAAGTGTGAAGTTGGTACGTATGAGTGTATTTATCCTTGATTAGTTAAAATGCATTGAGATTTTTATTCATAATATCTCGATACTCCCTTACTTTCTCACTTTATATTTTTGCTCAATTTAGAAGAGTCTAACAGATGTACTAGAATAGAATCAATTTGCTGTTAGCCTAACGTGAAACTAATTCTTTAATTTAGTGACTTCTTCAAGGATCTACAATCAACATCAGCGTGTTCCTACTACAAGATAGGTAATCTCAAGAAGCTACACAAAAGTAGAGAAAATCAACAAAATTTTGTAGATTCGAAGAGAAGCAGTCACGTGTTAGGTCATGGGTGATAATTGCTGACAAGTGCAATCAAAGCGAATACATTATGTCCATACTCCATAGAAGCAAATAAGCGATGAACAAACTCAAGCAAAGTTGAGAAAGCCCAAAGCGTCAAAACATTGTGATGTTGCACTACAAGGTCTCAAACAGCTATTTAGGTCAAGGGTGGTACTAAGGAAGCAATATGTTAATAAAAAGTTGTGTAACAAAAGTTGTGTACTTAAACCTGGAATATATTGAGGTAATTAATTGATCAATCACTGGTATATTCTTTTTGAAATCAGGGTTTGACTCATTTTGGGATATTCTACTGTTTCAATATTGATTTTGAGAGAGAGAAAGTTGGGGGTTTTATTAGGTGATAAAATATATAAGTGAGAGTCTAGATTTATCTTTGAGAGATTATGATATGGAAGAGCTTTAGTATGTTGATTAGTAAAAATCTAAATAGATGAGTGGAGACTTAGACCTAAGTCTAATTATTTAGGGTCAAATTATAGAAAAGATAATCATGAGAAGGGATCTGTTTACAATGTAAACTACTTTTTTAATTAGTTATATTCACTTTTAGCTGATGATTTTATTTTAATTTAATAGTGATTGTGATTTTTACTTTACATCATTGGATGAAAATAAATAACAGTTAAAAGTGTGTGCAAGTGAAAAAATGATTTATAATAGCTTAATTAAAGGACTAAATTAAAATGTAATACAAACTCTTCTCCCTTCTCCTGTTTACTTGTTTTTGCCATATTCCTAGGATGCTTTAACTTTAGTTTGATAACTTCATTTTAGGTCTCTGACTAGTTTTCAGTTTGCCTTTGTATCCACTCACTACAAAAAAAACCCGTTAATACCGACGGCTTTTTACCGACGGTCTATGCCGTCAGTAAGTGTCTTTTCGCTTTCTCGAGTTAATGGTCATATTTCAAGGTTTCCGATGGCATAGGCCGTCGGTAAAGATTCTTCAAACTTACCGACGACGCCATCGGTAAGTGTCTTTTCGCTTTCCCCAGATAACGGTCACATTTCAAGGTTTCCGACGACATAGGCCGTCGGTAAGGGTATTTTAACGTTAACCGTCGGAAATGTTCACTAACCCGAGGCCCGCTCCTTCTCCGTCTCATTTCTCTCCTTCTCCCGCGACCAAGCTCTCCCTCCCCCTTCCCTCCCTCTCCGCGTTTGGTCTCATTTCCGTCGTCCTAGCCACCACCAGCCACCGCCACCATCTCCCCCTCCACTCCTCTCCTCTCTTCTCCTCTCCTTTGTATCAGCCACCACAGAGACCGCCACCGTCCGCACCACCAGCAACCACCTCACCGCACCACCATCAACCACCTCGCTGCACCCCCAACACCACCTCCTCGCGGCCCACCACCACCAACCGCACCACTGTAAGTCCAACTCTCAGAACTCTCAGTCTCTTAATCCCTCTGAACTCTCAGTCTCTTCAGCGCCACCACTGCAAGACTGCCGCCACCACCACTTCGGCCACGTTCAACCACCGCGAGTCCGTCTTCTCCATTCAACCACCAAGGGCCCTCCCTCTCTGCTACCTCCCTGTCAGACTTCTCCCTCTCCATTCAACCACAAAAGGTGAGTCAGTCATTTCAGAATCCCCCATTGGATTGTATTGTTTTTCTTTGCATTACTGTATTGTTGTTGAACATGTATTATGTTGCTGAAATTGTAGTTGCTGAACATGTATTATGTTGTTGAAATTGTAATTGTCAAACTGTGTATTGCTGGTGAAATTGTATGTTCTTCTGTGTAGGGTTTAGGTTGAATTGAGGTTTAGGTTGTTTTTTTATTTGTTCTAATTCCCTAATTATATTTTAAATTATATTCATGATGTTTTAATTAATTTACATGTTTGTACTGATAGTCTAATAATCTTTTTTTCACTTATGAATTTTTTAGTATAAATTATATGTTGTATTATAGGCCTCATAAAACTTAAAAAATAAAAGATGTCACCCTATAATACTTTTTTTTAGCATAAGTTAGAAACATCGATCCAAGGGCCTAGCCAAGTAAAATCAAATAAATAAATAAAGCAAAATAAATAAATAAATATAATAAATAATAATAAGTATATTCAAATTCTATACGTAGGATTACATAACTTTTTTGCATCTAACATAAAGAATTTATTCATACGTAGGTTTCCCGTGAGGCAACAACTCCTCTCAACAGACACTTAAGGAACTTATCCGACGGTCCTTATTCATGTGTCAAAGAATGGCACACATTCTTCGTGAACGGGTACAAATTTCATACCCATTCATGGACGGAGGGTGAAAAAAACAATTAACAGCGGGGTTTACGTGAAGGGCATCACAGAAGGGGGTGAAGATGACTTCTACGGAGTAATCCAACATATATATGAATTGGCGTATACTACTTTAGACTATACTAAAAGAATAGTTCTATTTTATTGTAATTGGTTTGATCCATCCATTAGAGGCACAAAATTAAATCTCAAATATAATACGATGGACATCCGCATGGGTAGCAGATATCAGAACTTTGATCCGTTTATCCTAGCACAAAATGTGAGACAAGTGTATTATGTCCCGTACCCAGCAACCCGAAAGGACAAATGAGGTTGGTGTGTCGTCATCAAGACGAAACCAAGGGGTCGCATTGAAGCTGATGATCAGCAGGAAGATGTGCCTTATCAAGTGGATGAAATGTCTCGTGTAAATGAAGACAATGAAGTTGAGCGTATTGTTGGTTTACGGGACTTGGAAGCTGCAGGTGAAGAAGTGGATACTGATAACTTGTCATCCGTTCAGGAGCATTTGGATGAAGAAGATGAAGTCATTGATTCAAGAGAAGAAAATGTTGAAATTAGATTTGAAGATGATGGAGACTTTTTGTCAAATTCTGAATAAAACATAAGATCATGTAACCTTTATAATTTGATCATGTAACTTGTCAAAACTATGAATGGAACTTAGATAATTATTGTTCTATCTTAGATGATTATTCGTAATTATTTTATTATCTTATTATTTTTTTATTTCATCTTTACATTAAATTGCTCTATAGACACATGGCATCTGCAGGATGTGATCCCTAGTTCGACTCGCCGTCAGATCAGGGCACCTCGCATTGTTAATCATGACATTGCAGATGGTTTCGTGACTCGTGACATTGTAGACGGTTTCGTGTCTATCCCTTCGACATCTGTCCCTGCGGTGTCTGCACTCGCATCACTCCCGCCTGCACCTACACAGCGACCACATACATTGCGGGCAGCACCGGCCGCACCTACTCCACCGGTTTTACCTACGCCATTGACAGCATTCGGGATTGATATGATTCCTACCCCGGGGTTTGAGACACATATCCATCGGGACGCTTCTAGTTCGGCTGGTGTGGGTGCATCGTCACCTGGTCATTAGGCTACGGAGCAGGAGCAGGAGTATAGTCCAGGGTATACACCCTCACCTTCAGAGGCAGATGCAGAGGAGGAGGAGGAGGAGGAGGAAGTTGAGGTCATGGTCGATGGTCGACCTATCATCAGGCCATCTGGTAAAGGCTAAGAACTAATAAAATAAATTTATTCAATTTTAATTATATGTTTTTACTTGAAATTGATTCACATGCTTTTACTGTTAAGGTTACTTCCTTCGAAAGTAGCTTCGAAGAACATCACAGATGTTATTGAGTCGATGTTCCATTATTCTTGGTTCACATGGGGACAGCTCGATGACAATGAGAGGCGGAGTTTCTTTGACTCTTATAGAGTAAGTTGTAATTTTCAATTTACTTAATATGTTTTGGCTTATTATTTCATATAAATTATTAATATAATAAATTACTATTTAGTATTTCTAATGCAGACAAAAGTTGCTTGGAGAGCCGTGCATGAAGTATTGGTCGAGAGGAACTTTCATATGAAGGCCTCCCATTGCCTATCCAATATGCTCAAGGAAGCTCGCTTGAGGGGCGAGCGACCCTCATGGATGGGAGATGCAGTCTGGGATGCCCTATGCTGCCACTGGGTTGCTGTTGATTTCCAAAAAAATCAGCCCAAGCAAAGAAAAATAGGGCATCAGAGAAGGGCGGGAGCCTGCACACACGAGGTTCCATCTGCTAGGCGGAGTACTTTGAGCGTCTGGTACATTCATTCATATTTAATGCATATGGTATTCGTATTGTTTTTTAATTATTGTTTACTTATAATTTATGTTTGTGTACGTACAGGTTAGGAACAGAAGGAGACCGGTGCCGATTAACGAGCTCCATCGCCACACCTATACTAGGAAGGGTACTGACAAGTATGTAGATGAGCGCTCTAGGCGCACTCAGGTAATGGCTCATTTATTAATAGTTTTGAAATGTATGGTTTTATTATATATATTCTTCATTAATTTGTTTGATTATGCACAACAGGAGGAGTTCGAGGATAGGATGTCTCAGGCAACAACATCTTCCTCCACCCCACTTGAGCCCGAGGAGCAACAGCGGCTTGCACTGCGTGTTTGGGCTGAGGTTGTTGGCGGCAAAAAGAAAGGTCGTCTTTACGGTGCAGGAGACCTTTCTGTTGGAACCAAAGTGGTTATGGTCCAAATAATCCCTTAAGTTTTGATGTTAACAAAGAGCTAATTTAAGATGAACAAAAATTTGTTATGGACTAACGTTTTATATTAAGTGTGCAGGACAAAACTTAATTGAGTCCAAAGACTATCCATAGTCCAACGACTTTATCTCGTCCAACATAGTCCAAAGACTTTATCTCGTCCAACATTTATTCTTGGTTTACGACTGGACGGTAATATATAGAACCATGAGTCCAAAGACTCTTTCGGTTACCTTTTGTAATAGCTAGTCCAATAAATGCTTTTATATTTCAAGCGCGAATATCTTGTAAAAGTATTTGAATTTATTCCCTGTAAAAGGCTTATATCCTTGGGACAAAACATTCTTTGTAATATTCGTACAAATGAAAAGCATAAGCCAGAATGTCTCTGTCACCTAAAGAAGTTGACCTTCTTCTTTTGGAAAAACAAAAGGCAACTTTCGTTCTACTCAGAGGATATGTCAGCACCACTTTTAGCTATCACCCTGATAGTCTATTCTGCTGATCAGAAACTTCAGAAGCTATCAGACTCAACGGATCAAATACACTCAATGCTCATCAGAACGGATCTTTTTCCATCCGTTGAAGACTGAAGATTGCTCAAAGAAAAGAGGCTATATATACCTCCATCTTTTGAAAGTGCAAGGTCACCGAAGAAAAACAGGATAGAACTTGAGCAAAAACACAAGTTAAGCAACACTTAGCAATTCAAAATCTTTCAAGAGATGCAAGCAAATATTAGCTCAAGAAATCAAAGAGAAAGTCTCAAGCTTGCAAAGCTAGCAAAGCTACTCTGATCCTCATTTTCATATTACTCTCTGTGTAGAGTTGCTTTAAGAGTCTAAGCTGTAGTTTCGAATTCTCACATTTAGTGAGTTAGTAGAATGACCTTTTTCAAAACCTTAGTTTGGTTGAGCCTGAAGAGGCTTGTCTGTAAAAGAATACTTAGAGAACCTGAAGAGGTTGAGAATGCTGCCTGAAGAGGTGTTGAATACTTTGTAACAAAAGGTTTTTGTTATAGTGGATAAAGCTCTCAAGTAGAGAGGACTGGACGTAGCTCTTTGGTGAAGAGTGAATCAGGATAATATCTTTGTGTTCTTTTCTCTCTCTTTCCTTACTTTAGTTTATAATCTAACTAACTAACTGGGATTGAATTGCTTTTTTCTACGCCGTCTTCTTATCTTACTCAAACTAAGTTAGCGTCCAACTTGATGCTTGGAAGAGCTCTCTTAGCTTTTAACCGTTTTAGTGTCCAACCTTGCGAAAACTATTATCTGCTTACGAAAAAAATTTAAAAACATCAGAAACACAATTCAACCCCCCTTCTTGTGTTTCAAACAGGTTCCTTCACTTTCTGGTAACTATCGGAAAGGGTCTTCGAGCTTGGATATTAGCGCCACAATATCCACTGGAGCCAGTCGCCACGCTGATCAAGAGATTGTTGAGCTGAGGCGGAGACTGGCTGAGTTCGAGTGTCGTGCCGAGGAGCGTGAGCGGCTTGCCGAGGAGCGTGAGCGGCGGATGGAGCAGATGCTACTGAGCATACAACAAATGCACCAACAGCCCCCTCGGCAGCAGCCCCCCTCCCAGATCAACCGACCAGTCGCACCAGGGCCGACGATGATGATGACTCTTTCAATGATCTTATCCAGTCTTCTCATTATTATGATAAGGATTACTAGATTTTCATATTAGTTTTTTTTATTTATATTTCTATGTATTATAAGAACATATATTATTTATTATTTGGATATAATTTTAAATTTTTTGATGTTATTTTTAATTTTATTTTCACTATTTATTTAATTAATATTTATAAATAATTAATAACAAAGAAAAATATTTAATAAATATAAAATATAATTAAATAATAATTAACTAATTAAAATTAAAATTAAAAAAAATTATATACACCGACGGTATGGCCGTCGGTAATGACCATCAACACATTACCGACGGCTAGACCGTCGGTAACGTTACCGATGGCCTAACCGTCGGTAATGTTTATCGACGGCTATTACCGACAAGCCTATTTCCGACGGATAATAGGCCGTCGAAAATGTGCTGGTACCGACGATTTTTGTGATTGCTATTTTCTTGTAGTGACTACAAGAAATTTGTCTTTCAATGACAGACAAAATATGTCACTATATGTTTAAAATCCGTAGGTATATATAAAATTTATATTCACCTATGGCCGGTACAACCTGAAGGAATCCGTTTGAAACACAAGAAGGGAGTTGAATTGTGTTTCTTAAGGTTTTAAAATTTTTTCGTAAGCAGATATATTTTTTTAAAGGTTTGGTCGCAAATATGTTAACAGATGCAGAAAGCATGAACAAACAAAGATTGGATGCTCGTTATGATTGTTTACTTTTTAAATATAAACGCGTTAAGAAAACAGTTGAATCCCAAGAGTTAGTTATAATCAAACTAAAGACATAGATAAGAGGAAGAATAACACAGAGATATTATCCTGGTTCACTCTTAATCCAAGAGCTACGTGATATGACTTTTTAGTGAATAAGCCTTATAGTCGTCCTAATACAGTGTATCAGGGTCGTATCCACGGAGACTCGCGTGAAATTATGCCATTCAACAATATTTATAATCTTAAGTTTGCAAATTCAAAGATGTTTAAAAATAGTAAAGGTTTTCAAGGTAAAAAATTTAAAGGATTACAATTCGTAAATGCAAATAACAATAGAAATGAGATATTGGGATTAGATTTCATCAATCTCCTCTCCTAGTATCCAAATGATCAAACATACATATTCCCTCCATATATCAATATCCTTGTCATCAAGTTAATCATGCATCATTAATTCCTTAATGAGATGAGATGTCAATCTTCTTTCCTAAACATTGATTCCTCATATGTTTAATAAAGAAGTTTGAGTTGAGCACCGATGATTCAATGACTAATGGACCTAATTCTATTCCTAGATATTAGATTCATTAGATGATCTATTCTAAAACCAGATTCAAAGAGTATTTCCCAATAAAACTTCAAATCAAAGATCAAGTTATAGTTGATCACTCCATAACAAGCATGAAGAACAAGAATAAATCATAGAAATTGATGTATAGAAAGGAAAATATATATATGAATCAAAAGAGATACATGAGAGTTGATTGATTACATCTAATCCCAACAAAGGGTGAATTAGCTATCCATTTCCATGGTAGCCATCAACAAAAAGGTGAAAGTATGAATCTCTTCAATGGTTGAACACACTTGGAGCTCTAGAAAAATGGTGGACAACCTTCTGTTTTCGTATTTCATCCAGAGAGAGAGTGTCCTGCCTTTTGCTCCTCCTTTTCTTTTTATATCCCCCAGAATTTCAAAACAGGACAACCAGTAAATGATTAATTCGCTTAGCCTATTTTAAGCGAATGAAGAATTCTTCAGGTGGAAGAAAGGTATTCGCTTAGCGCAGATGATCGCGCTAAGCGAATTTGATTTTACAAACTTCCCTGGTTGCTGTGACAAATGCGCTTAGCGAATTCAGTTTCGCTAAGCGAATCTTCAAAACCCGTCTGTGAGATCACCTATCTATGATCATCTATCTATGATCATCTGTCTGATCACCTGGGACAAATTCGCTTAGCGACACTATTTTAGCTAAGCGAATTTGTGGCAGTAAGTTGCTGCTGGTTTTTTGTCCTTTTCGCTTAGTGACAATGCCTTAGCTAAGCGAAATTTCTCCAACTTTGGCTCTTCAAGGCTTTTCAAAATCTTCTACTCTCTCATTTCTTCACCTGTATATACAAAACATGGGTTTAAGATGCAATCTTCAAAATTTCATATTATATGTACTACCAAACAACTATTTACAACATTAATCTTTTGGAGGTCAAGTATATTAAATTTCACCAATTTTAAGTTTAATAAATACCTTAAATTTCTAATGTTTTCGAGTAAAAATGGCACTTATCACTACATCCAGTCCCCTCTACGTGAGAGCTTTATCCACTATAACAAAACCTTGTTACAAGTATTCAACACCTCTTTAGGCAACACTTATAAGTATTCTTTTACAGACAAGCATCTTCAGACTCAAGTATTCTTTTTCAGACAAACCTCTCCAGGCTCAACCAAGATTGGTTTTGAAAGAGTTTTAAGTTCAACCAAATCACTATGTGTGAGGATATGAAACTTAAGAACAGAACTCTGAAAGATCAACTCTACGCAAAGAATGATATGAAAATGTAAACTCAAAGAAAGCTTGTAAGCTTTTATATGCTTTTGATTGCTTGAATATAAGTTGCTTATATATGCGTTTTAGTAGTTCGTCACTTTGCTTCTTCAAGGATGAAGATATTATAGCCTTCAAGTCTTGAGCAACTTGAATCTTCAACGGAGGATGGCAAAGAGTTGTTCTGATGGGCATTAAATGCATTATCCTGTTGAGTCTGAATATGAGAGCTTCTGAAAAACAGGATAGACTATCAAGTTGATAGCTGAAAATGGTACTAATAGCTTTTCCTTGTACCTGAAAGTTGCCTTTTGTCTTTCCTTTTGGAGATAGTCAATTCTTGTGTCAGGATCAAACTGACTTCTATGCGTTCGACGGTACGAAGATCACAAAAAAAATGTTTGCCTTAGGGATATTGCCATTTTACACATTGGATAAAAGTTCAAACTATTACTTATACAAGTTCGCTCTATTTAAGATCCAGATATTTAATTCTAATGGACTGTGACATTGGACTATGAATGAATAAAAGAAACTTTTACAAGCAAGGGTCTTTGGACTCAAAGAAATAAAACGATAAGCATACTTAGTCCAACGTGGACTTAGTGAACACAAGACTGAGGGTTTAGACGAATGATAAGTCTTTGGACTTAAATTAATCTGCAGACTTAGGATAAACGCGTTAATCCATAACAAATCTTTATTCACTTAATTTAGTCTTTTGTTAACATCAAAATCTTAAGGAATTTATGGACCATAACCACTTTGGTTCCAACACAACCGTCCATTATGAGCGACGAATAACAACGGGAAATGACTGTCACAATAGATTTTACCTACGATCCACATATATTTACCTACAGTTGTACTCGATTGTCAATATGTTTTACATACGGTCCATCTACCTTTACCTACGGTTTGACTGACACTAATATCTATACCTACAGTTTTAACGACCGTCACTAAAAGTGTTCATCGGTATATGACAAATTTATTATAGTGATCATAGGAAAATTTTGTACCTTCTTTTTTTGTTCTACGCAATATGTGTTTGAATTAGCGGTCAAAAATCACCATAAAAATGAAATCAAGATGCTGATGACATTTTTGTAAATTTTTTACAAAAAAAAAAAATGTGAAAGCTGTAGCTTTCACGTCCGGCTTCCACATCCACGATGTCACAGTTAACCCATACACGCTTCATGCTTGGTTTTTGTGTAGTTCTAATTGAGGTTTTTGAAGATTCGATCCAACTTGACCTTCTCGAATTATCTTTACCAACAATATCTGCAACTGGAACGTGTGCACGAAGAATCATTGACCTATTTACAGTGGCTTACGAAATTTATTCCCCTTAAGGAACCTTTCTTAATTATATTTTCTTTATTTTTTTCCTTTTCTTGTCAATTCTTTCTCCCCACTTCTATAGAATATGGCTTTACAAAAGCTGTAAGGACACTATGAGCACTATAAAATATGTGAATCCCGTAATATTGACATTCAACATCCAGTTAGTCTTGCATACATTAATAAATTAACTTATCCTAACTTTGATTCCTCCTCTTTTTCCTTTCAATTTGAATGGTGCAAATGAGATGTTATCATTCTCTTTATGTCGTGCAACCATTTTTAATTAGACGCCTTGCCTAGTAAGTTGTACTGTTGTAGATGTTGTCTCTCATACTTGACATCCTTAATTACAAGAAATAAAGAAATTGGTTTTTATTTTTTATTAAAAAAAGATGAAGAAACGTTATTTTTTATAAAATCAAATTGTTAAGTAAGACCGGGGGGGGAGGGGAATAATATAATAGACGATGTGGTAATTTTCTTTGTATGTCCCCCTATATATAATATTATTTTGTTGTTTGATGCAAAATGCATGTGTACTATTAGTGATGCAGCATCCTAACAATCCATGGGGTTGGGATGATATCATATTAGATGTTTTCTTGATCAAAAAAAAAAAATATTAGATGTTTGGAGATGTGCATCAATTATAGTCTTATAGATATATCAAACAAAATTAAAGCTACCCTATATTCCCTTTTCTTGTGGCCAATTTGGCCACTTCCACTACCACCAGTAAAAGCACCAAATGCGATTACTCGACGCTGAAACTAAAGGGGAATTAATAGTGCACTTTTTTGGAAGAGGAATGGTAGGGCGTCAAAGAAGATGAAATTTGGCATAAAAAGTACTGTTGCTAAAAAAAATGTATTTTCATGTTAGTTTTAAAATTAATGAGACTTGTAATCGCAATTGAGATCATAACATTATAGTTTTGATATTCTCCACAATGGCACTCAGGATCCTAATTGCGATCGCATTAACTATATTTACTTACAATTATCCGTGATGATGATAAAAACAATATAATTGCAGCCGTAACCGCAATCTAATAACTTTAATACTTGGTATGAGTTGTAAGCATGTTTTACAATAAGTGTTGATTTTATAAAAATATTTTAAAATAATTGTTAACTGATAAAACACTTGACAACTTATATTAGTATAATATCCTGTAAAAATATGAATACCGTGAAATTAAAATAATAAAAAGGGACTGATTCGTGTATCACATCGCTTTTTCCCATTGGATTGTGCTGCCTGCCTTCACCTAGCTTTCGGTTGTACCATCCCAATGTTATTGCATAACATAAGACAAGGATTGCATAAAAAAAGTGTTATAATCAAAGTTGAATGGCGAGCATGTTGGTTGGCTATCCATGAAGTCAAAAACATACTTGATCAAATGGTTTTGTGCAAATGGATGTGTGGCAACCACACGACACGGCGTATGCCAGACGGAGCCACATACGTACTCCTATGAATGATGCCTTGACTTCTCTACATTGGTCGATGCAACCCTATTCTCACAATTAATGGTTGAGTGTTTCGGTTAATTGAATGTCCCAGCTCCCAATGATCCGTTTCAAGAACGCAACCTCATATGACAAGAAGAACATTATTAGTAGGAGTTTTATAAGAATTTATTAAAAATAAAATAATATTATAATATGTCACATATGATTTTGGGTTCCTTAAATTTAAAATGGGTTCCTTAAGGAACCTAAAAAGAGAGTTTCATAGCATTTAAATATTTTTTTTTGCATTTGATAGTGTAAAGGTGAGAGAAAGAATGTGAGATGTTGAAAGGATAGAGAAGTTAAGGAACTTGACAATAGAAACCCTCATTGGAGTGAAAATTGAGTGAGTGTCATAAATTTGAGTTAGCATACATGGACCATTTAAAAACTTAAAATAGGTTCCTTAAAATTTTACCATTGGAGATGCTCTAATGACGAAAATTAGCCATAAGTCAGTAATTAACTAATTATTGATTCAGGTTTAGTCCAAGGATAAAGCAAGTGAGGCTCTTACTTTAGGCTTCTCAAAAAATAACTTTTTCTTTAAAAAAAATCTCACTTTGTATTTTTTTTATATTGTCTTTTTGATATGTTTGATATATCAATAAACATAAGTTAGCCCATTTGGTATAAAAACTTACCATTAACTGTAAGGTTCGGGAATCAATTCCTCTTTTTACACAAAATAATTAATAATTAATTTTGTATGAGAAAATTGTTGGATTAATTTTTTAAAAAGGCCTCACCACAGATTTTGCTTTAGGCCTCGATAGGTGTTGGGTCAGCCCTGTATTGATTAACACTTTACTATGAGCTTGTTTGATAAAACTAGCGGATGATGGATAAGCTAGTTGATAGCGGATGGACTTATAGCGAATAACGAATGAGGTAACTGATAGTGTATAGAGGATAAACTAGCTTATTGGTATGGAGAATGGAAGTGTTTGATAAAACTAACGGTTGAAATAGCTGATAAATATAAAATGACATAAAAGGAGATGTGTCTATACCTTTTTATATAAACGTTGTTTATATATAAAAAAAAAAATTATATATACGTTGGTATTATAAATGTTGAATGTTAGTATTATATAAAAAAAATGTTGATAAATTATTATATATAATTTATATAAATGGTAATTTTACCCATTTATAATATGTTATATTATCATATAAAATTTTATTATTATATATATGTTATATTATCAAATAAATGTTGAACCACTATCATAGATCATTATTATAAAAAAAGGTTAAATTATATAAAAAGAGTTGATGAGTTGCAAGAGAGGGGGATGAGTTGGAGAGAGGGGAGGGTAACCAGAAGAAACGTGAATTGTTAATTGTGGAAGATGAAAGATTATAATATTATATTATATATTGAAGAGAGTAAAGGTGGAATTAAAATAAAATATAATAAGGTAAAAGAGAAGAAAAAAAATCAGATGTTATAAGCTATAAGCTCAAACACTACTTGAAGTAGCGTCTGGAAGAGCCGCTATAAAATCGTAAAAAAAGTTATAAGCTAATGATAAATGTGCTTATCAAACAGGGCTACTAACCCATCCGCTATAAGTTATTCATTATAAGCTATAGATGAGACTTACCAAACAGGCTCTTATTTATAGAACAAAACTTATCAAAACACTACAAGAAAAATCTTCTTTAGCGAATGTTAAAATCCGTCCCTAGCGGCAAATAATTGATCGCTAAATTATTTAGCGATCGACAAAGAGTATGTGGTCGCAAAAATTCTAGATGCTAAGCATTTAACGACCAATTTTTGTATTGATTGGTGAGCATTTAGCAACCGATTTTTGTATTTTCGTCGGTCGCTAAAATATAAAAAACAATCGTTGTTCGTTGGTCGAATCTTCTTAATAGTGACCAATTTAACAACTGATTTAATGGTCGCTAATTCAGTCGCTAAACTTACAACTTAGGGATGTAATTAGTGGTCGCTAAGTATTATAATTTTTTTTGTTGATTTGTATTATAAAAAGCAAATAAAAATGATAAATTATATAAAATTAGTAAAACCATAAAATAATAAAATTTATATTTTATTAATATATGTAATGAGTTTTACAATAAAAAAATACACATAAAGTAAATAAAACTAAAAATAAAAAAACAAAATATCCTAAATCATGGATGAGAGTCGAGTGGTGGGACGGGCTAGTTTGCCTTCTCGCTTGCTAACCCAATCTTCGTGCGAATGATAGGTTTTGCTTAGATTGCTTAGAATCCCTAAATTATTGGAAAAAATTACTTATGGAATATTATCATAACAATAGCTAGCCAACAAAATACATTGATCTTAACATTCCATTCAATATGAACAATAGATCACATTAAAGAAAACACAAATTGATAAAAAAAAAAAAAGTAACAGCTTCAGTATGAAATAATTAATGAAGTATCTTATCAACTGAGCAAATTCCATGCCTACATGATTCACAATATCAATTTGTTCATCTTTCCTCCATTTCTTCTTATGCGTTTATCCTAGGGCTCCTAATCAATTTGGTACAAAATTAACATATACTCTACTGATTGCTAAACAAAAGTGTAAAAACCAAATTTGAGCTAATAATCTAGAATATTCAATTTCTGGCACACGAAGAACAAGATATTGTTCCAGATATACACATTAAAAGTCCAATGAATTCAAATTTCAAATTTCAACAATCAGAAACATGTCAAATAAAAATACATGTCAAGTAAAAGATGCAGGTTTATGGGTATAATGGGTCTTTTTAAAGTTACAAAGTTGTTTTTATCTTGCACCAGGGGGAAGGGAATGTGCAAGGTGGTTCTGTTTGAGCTAGTGATTGTAGCTGAACATAGTTTTTTTTGATGAAGATGCTCCTATTGGTTTACAGTTTATTATCACTTTTGAATCAATTTTCTTTTTCTTATCGGTGGTTTGTTGGGTAATGACAGCAGACACCTTGATGAATTAATAACAAAGGATTGGCTGAAATGGTTATGCTACTGTTTTTTAATGCATTTTAGTGCCTCGAAATGATTCCTGGAAGCAATTTGGTTGTCTTGTCCTGGTGAGTGTTTTGTGCACGATTCAGTTGGTAGAGTGCTTTGATTTGGCGATTCTACTTTCCTCCAAGAGACCTCAAAATATGCATTAGGAGACTATTAAACAGTAGTTGTACGTGCACCACCTGTGGCCGAGCATGGCTGCTGTGTGGGACAATATTAATTTATCAGATGAATCAAATGGTGCAACTCTTTTGCTGCAAGATGCTCTTTTGTTTGTTAGAATCTTTAAGCCTCAGTCTATGATTTTTATCACTAATGTTTTTTACCGGGTGCAGTAAAAAAGTTTGTAGGTTGGTTTTTGGTTAGGGTATTGTCACGTTGTTGATAGTGGTTTTTTGTTGTTCTCCTTGAGATGCAGGCAGAGGGTGAGGTCTTAATGTTGGCTTTTTATATGCAAGGCAAATCAGTAAGGAGGTGGGTGGAGGGCTTTTAACAATTTGCTAATAGGGTTGAAATAGTCATATTGTTTTCAGTTTTTATGGATTTTAGAGATAGTATGGTAGTTACATAGGACCTCGTCACGCAAAAAAAAACATGTCAAATAAAATAGCAAAATATGCTTCCAAAAAAACTAAGAGTGTTACCTCTTGTGATCCTGAATAAATTTTGAGTTGTTGGCATCCTCCTCTATGAAAATTTAAGCAATGAGAAATTAGATTCAAAAAAATAAAAAACACAGTTGGCAAAAACAAATATAAAAATGGATTTGAGGTGAGACGAGAGGGAAGTGAAATTAGTCGTGGTACCAAAGAAGAACTTGGTAATTAGGGCTCCGGTGATTGCGAATCCAACCAACAAAAGAGCCAATTCGGATTGCATTCTCACTTGAAGAACACGGGCCAAGGTTCGAACTTTCGCATTTTTGTTTCGTTGCAATCAACTGTAGCAACAATAGAAACAAAATAAGAAAAGGAAAAATAAATCTTAAAAATGAAAATGAAATTCCAAACTTCCAGTGAGGTATGCAATGAGATGTAAACACCAAATTTTTTTTTCAGAAATGATAATGAAAAACACAAGAAAATGGAAGAGAAAGATAGCATGAGAGAGAAGCTCACCGAGTGAGAGAAATAGAGCTTGCGAGTGAGAGAAGAAGACAAAGAGCAATCGTAAGAAGAGACGATGGCCTGAGACAAAGAAGGAACAAAGATTAAGAAGAAAGGAAAATGGGTGAGCAAAGAGACGAAGTAGAAATAGGAGAGAAAGGGAACTCGTACGTCTAATTAGCGATTTATGATTTAGCGACTGATCAATTCGGTCGCTAAATCCGTCGCTAAAAACTTATTTTTAATGATGGTTGCAACGTCGGTCGCTAAATGGTGCAATAAGCAATTATGTGGTCCTTTATCGATCAATTTAGCGACCACTGAGTTACGACCGATTTCTTTGCAACCGCCTTCAACGATCTTTAATTCAATCAATAATGTCAAAAAACAAGCCTTTCCCCTTATTCATTAGATCAGTCGCAAGTTTCGTCTCTAATTCAGTCGCTAATATCGATCGCTAAACATGACTTTTCTTGTAGTGATAGGAGTAAGGGGTACTCCAAACCATCTACACAGTTACTTCCTACAACATTGCAACATACATTCATTAGGATAGTTGTGCCAATCAACAAAAGAGAAATAAGCATAATCTACCTTTGCTTTTATCCATGTCAAATATTGTGCTTTTGTTTGCCTAATTTTTTTTTTTTTTCAATATTCAGCATCCCATCCTTAAAAAAATGTTGTGAACCAGACCAGATATCAGGTCTCCCTCATATTTATTTTACCCTTAATTTAATTTTAATTATTTCCCTTTAAAAATTTGGCAATAAAAATGAAAATTATTAACAAGTCATCATTGTTACGCCGATTGGAATGAAGCCCGACATCTTGCACTGTCTTCGCTAAAAAAAGGAATAAATTTTTATATTTTATTTTTTATATTTTCATGCAAAAAAAAAGCACAAAAGTTTGAACCAAAGTATTGGCAAGCCGTCATGACTAAACCAATCAAAAGCGAAGCTCAACGTCCTGTTAGAGATGTCATTGGAACAAACAATTGAGTTGTTTGAATTTATGTAATTAGGACGGAGGTTGAAAAATAAAATAATAAATAAATATGTGAATAGAATAAAATTAACTTGTAGTTGTTTTCCTTCTATTTTATTACATGTTTTTTTTTTATGTATTAAATCTATTTAGAAACTTGAATAAAAAAAATTGATAAGTCGTCACGGCTAAACCAATTACAAGTGAAACTCAACGTATTACTAGATACGTGACTACACTCACTAATAAACACCTTGAATATGTATATCACACAATTTAGTTTACAGAATAAGTCATCAATGGGCAAAGATGGCGTTTGGAAGAATTTACAGAGAATTATTCGAGCTTATGAGAATAATTTATGAAAATAATGTTATAAAACTAGCTTATAGGAATAGTTTATGACATTCCTATAAAAAAAATTTATCTTATTTCAATAAGCTGATGCAAATAAGTTCTGTGAGTAAACGCATAATTTAGTTGTTTATCCAAACGCACCCAAATAATAAAAAAAAACAAAATTACCATACCCACATCAACAAATTCCAAAAAAATATGTTCGGTGAAATCATATAATCCATGAAACAGAAGTTCAAGGGTTTCAGTTGCGTATTATATCTACTGCGCAGCTAGATGTATCTACCCGCAAATCAAAAGTAGAAAACTTGAAACCTGTGATTTGGAAGCAAGAATGGAAAGGATTGATACTCTCCTTGGCGTTTTAGCCACTAGATTGGGCTCTTTTATCTCAGCAACAAGATAGGAGAAGGAAGAATCTCACTTTTCCCTTCTCTGCATCCAGACGTGTGATACAATTTTCGGGATAGGGTGCATACGTCGTAAAAATCAAATCAAGGGAGGAGAGGATCACAATTTGGTCATGATGGTTGTTGGTGGTGCAAGATTTTCACATGAGTAAGGATTGAGGTTTGCAACTAGAGTTTGGATTTGGGGAAAGAAGGAGAAGGTGGAGGGTAGGGTTTGTGAGGGAAGAGGGGAAGTGAGGATTTTGATTGAGAGATGAGTTGGACAAATGGATTCGAGTTGGGATAATGGGTGAGGGTTGTGGACTAGGTCCAAATTAAATGAGTTCAGAAAGAAAAAAAGGTGGATATCCAAGTTGTTGAGGTACTTTATGTAGGTACCAACAAGAGAATTTAATGTCCTGAAGCAAATGGATCCCTTGCGAGACATTTACACAATGGACCCATAATGCCTTAGTAAGGATACTGAAAGTCTGTGATCCTGTTTCGAGGATTCTTGTATAGTTGCTCCCTAAAAAAGGATACTTGACATGGGTCTAACATATGACACACTAGTGTTTTGAAATGTTTGGGATCCATTAGAGTGCTCCAACCTAAATTCATTATGAGGTCATAGTATAAATTACCCGTAATCTGCTAAATAGCATAGTGATGCCTCCAAGTCATATCGATCCATCATGGTGTGATAACCGGGGACTGTTTGGAATGGGCACGTGCTGCTATTGGGATTGCGTAGAGTGGTCAAGATCATGATCACAATCTATAATGTTAAGTCTATGATTTCCCTAAGCCATCATGACTTGCCATCTTCCAAGACGACTTAATGTTGGTGGCACAAAGCAACCAATATCTAGCCACTGACACTTAGTTCCCTTGTGACATTTTGTCTGAGGCCGAAGATGTTTCATCGATTGTTGACAACTTTTAAGGGACATGTGGTGTATTGTAGGTAGGCATTATTGGTTGGGTTTTGTTTTGCAATCATTTCAAATTGCACAAAATGACATGTGTTCCCATCAAAGTGATACCAACAGTTGGGTATTACGATTATAAATATGGAGTGGTGGAGACTAGTTGCCATTTCCATTCTTCCGATTCTCTCTCCCTCAATATTCTGGCAAGCAAAGTGATCTCCGACGAGATTTACGGTTAGGGCATGATTGTTGTTAGCCACAAAAAAAGAAGTCATCCTCGCAAAAGGGCCTAAGCTAATAAAAAGGGGTGGCTTCCTCGAAGAATTGTCACAGATTTCATTGTGTACCGGGATAGCGAGGAGTTGCATGGGGCCTTTATCCGGTTTTTGCTGTCATTGGTGTGGGCGAAGAACTATGAGTCGCAAAGCTAATTGGTCAATAGCTTCTGGCCCGATAGATTAATTACATCAAAATCTTTAATTACTATGTAGATTAACTACATGGATCAAATTATGTTATTGTGTTATATCAAAAACTATCTCCTCTCATATGTTATTTATGTCTAAATTCTTCTTCACTTTCCTAATGAGGGATTTTATTGGTTTATCCACATGTGAAAATCATCTTAGGTTTGATTCTACTTTCTTTTCCTCAATAGGTGTCACTTTTACTTTTTTTTTTAATACATTCATTTTTAATCTTAGTGCTTGTTTGGCGTTTGGAATTGAGCATGGAATTAGGCTTGAAATTTTAACCTTCAATCGATTCATTAGAATTAAAATATAACTAACTTAAATCCTTCTCAATTGTTAACTTACACTCTAAGAATTGTCAATTCCACACAATGAAAGATAGTACAAGCAGAACAAAACAACACAATAGCCACCATCACCCTTATCATTATTGTCATCATCACTGTCGTAGTCACAACCACCACCACGATCACCACTATTTCCGTCAATTCTAGGGAAATAAATTTAGAATTATAATTCTATGTCCTAATTTTTCGCACAACCCAAACATAGAATTTAGAATATTGAACCAATTCCAATTCTGACATAATTGTCAAAATTATAATTGAAACTAAAATTCCAATTCCATCATCCAAACGGACCCGTATCTTGTATAGTCGGTCACTCATCTAATACAACATACACAATATGTGAATTAATTTGATTTTAATAAAACTTTCGATAATTTGTCAAATAATATCTATAATGTCTATTTTGCTTTATACCAAGAAGAAAAGAAAAGGAGAAGACAACATGTGCAACATTTAGCAGAGAAATTAAATGAAGTGAAATGTGCATTATATGTTAGCAAATTAGAAGTGTGATTTATACACAAAACAGAAGCAGAGATAACAAAGAAAAATACATATACATCCAATTAAAATGTGAGATAATAACAATGATATAAACTTCAAAGATTTAATAAAAAAAACTTCAAAGATTTAATCTCAGTTCAGAATGTTCATATGTTTCATAGCTCCCAGGCAGGGGAATCATAAGCATTGGATTATTCAGTGGCATGTGATTCATAAACACCGGAACCTTAAGAGCTGTCATAAACAGAACTTCTAGTTGCTTGAGAATTTTGGTGAGCTTAAGTTTCTTGAACTTCACTTCCATCTGTTTGAACAAACTGCAACAAGAAATGCACTCCATTAACCACATCATATAGCATTAGCCCTATTCTACCACCAACCCAACTTCCCAAGTGACTTCCAACAAGATAACCAAATCTCCCAAGCCTTTCCTCCCCCAAGAAGCCTCCAGCATAAGCACCAAACAAAGTACCAGTTCCCCTGAGGAATCCTTCTGTTACAGTACCACCATAGTATACAGCTTCAAAAAAGTCCCATCCTGATGAGATTATGGGACCTATAATGCGCTTGGCTTTACGGGAAGCCAATTTTGCTGCCTTTGCACCTTCTTTCTCAGCAAGTTTTGCTGAATCTGTTGATGACATTCCCTGTGATGCAGCATCAACAAGGGCAGACTGAATTGCATCATGCCTTGCACTTTCAACATGAGCAGCTCTAATATTGTAAAAATAGAGCTTTACACCTTCCTTGACACCACATGCTAAAGTTCCAGAGCCCATATCAAAGCAATTTAAGAATGTGAACTTTCCACTCTGGGATGATGCCTCCTCCCCAACTAGCTGCCTGCATTTTTCAGCTGAAAGGAGCAACTGTGTATGAGCATAAGCAGATACTATAATTGGAGAGCTTCCACAGTCAAAGAAAACAAATGTACTTACTTTTGTTGGAAGAAGAAGAAGAAAAGTTGCTTTTACTAATGCTTTTACTAATGATCACAAATTAACAATCATGATATATAATAATAGAACATACATACACAACAAACTCAGAACAATCCATAGAATTCCATTGAATGCATATCTCCCTAGTCTTTCAGGCTCCCAAATACTAACACAGAAGGGTAGGGAAAACAAATCTACTTACATATATTGGAAGAAGAGAAGTTGTTTTACTAATTATCACAATCATCACATATAATAATAGGACATACGTACACAACAAACTCAAAGCAATCCATAGAATCCATGCTAGAAAAAGAAAATTTTATCCCCTCAATCAGTCTGCCATTTCTTGGGGTTATACAATGGATTTGAACTTAGGATCTCCAATCTATACTGTTTCATATACCCTTTGTACAGAGAATTGATTCCTTACTTCACCAAACAAAATTTTGCAAATAATTGCTAGATTACTAAAAATAAGAGCAACCTGATTAGGCAAACCCCACAAGTTAATATCATTAATTGACCCCAAAACGTTCATGAAAAATAATATAAAAAAAGCAATAATTTTTCACTGTTCTATGGAGCCTGATGCGAGTATTACACATATTGAGCTATAAATAGCATAATAACTACACATAAATGATCAAGTTTTTCTTTCTATTGAATTAAGCTAAAGCCCAATTATATAAAAAATGATAGCGAAAAAAAGAAGATCATGTGGTGTATGCAATTTATGAACATTGAATATGGATTGATTCAATTTGCTCTTAAAACAAGGGAATTCAATTGTAACCGCATAAATAGAATAGATTGAATATGGATTGATGAGTAAGGTACCTGTGATACTAAGAACAATGATGCCAGCGACAAATACAAGGAACTGAACCCTCTTTTTTTGGAAATCCATGGCATGGCAGTAGCAATAAAACGGAACTTAACCGAATTATGAATATAAATGAATAAAGTAATTAATTAAAGAAGCTTTGAATGCTTGGAAGAGGGGGAGGAATCTTAAACTATTTGATTCTTTTTTTGAGGTTCAGGCTATCCTATTCTTTTCAGGCAAGGCAAGAGATAATGGACCCAACCAAAGCAAGGGCTGTCAAAATGGGCCCAATGGGTTACATTGGGCCACTTATTTCAGGTTAGGACTGTCAACAAAGGGCTTTAATTTTCATACCCAGAAAATTAATTTTCATACCCTCAATTTTTTAAAAATTCAAAAATACCCTTCCCCTATCGCGTTTTCCCGTATGACTATATACGGTAGTTTAAACAAATAAACAATCGTATAGAGATATACGGTAGTTTGTTTAAATAAATAGACTACCGTATAGTCAAATAGGGTAGTTTGTTTAAAAGCTTAAGCTACCATATATAATTACATGAGAGCTTGTTTACTACACTACAGTGTATAGCCATACGGTAGTTTAAGTAAACAAACAACCGTATATGACCATACGGTTGTGTAAAGTTATATAAATAGGCAACCGTATGAAATCACACGATAGTTGATGCTCATAAATAGCCCACCGTATACAACTGTACTGTAGCTTTGTTTAAATAAATAAACTACCGTATGTTTTCATACGGTACGTATATTTTGGAAGAAAAATATACTACTGTATGGAATCATACGGTTGTATATCAAATTTATTCACACGTACGATTCTATACGGTAGTCTATACCACAAAAATTCCGTAATGTATTAAAAATTTTGTAACGCCCCCGTATGGAATCATACGGTAGGTTGATGTTTTAGCCAACCGTATGATACCATACTGTAGTGTACCAAAATTTGTGGTATAGACTACCGTATGGAATCATACGTGTGGATAAATTTGATATACAACCGTATGATTCCATACGGTAGTATATTTTTCTTCCAAAATATACGTATCTTATGGAAATATACGGTAGTTTATTTATTTAAACAAAGCTACCGGTATAGTTGTATACGGTGGGCTATTTATGAGCATCAACTATCGTGTGATTGCTACGGTTGTCTATTTATATAACTTTACACAACCGTATGCTACCACACGAGGGTGTAAACCCCGTGTGGTTTCATACAGGAGCAATCGCGAGCCAGAAAAAAAATACGCGTGAAAAACTTGCAATGGAGGGTGAGTTGGTAATTTTGGTGGATTAAAAGGGGTATGAAATTGGAAAAGGGAGTATGAAAATTAATGCCCGGGCACTCTCTTGGTTTTTTTTTTTGTAATATCATCATTTATTTTTGGGCAAAATATGTTTTTAGTCCCTCATTTTCAAAAAATCTCTTTTTGGTCCTCCATTTTTTAAAATAGTTCACTTTTGGTCCCTAATATTATCTCAATTTTCAAAATAGGGATCAAATATGAGCTATTTTGAAAATTAAGGGACGAAAAAAGGATACTTTGAAAATTAAGGACTAAAAAAAGGACGTTCTGAAAATGAGGGACTAAAAACGAATTTGCAATATTTTACAAGGACCAAAAACATATTCAAATAGGTTAGAACTATTTGATAGGTTAGAAAAATTTATTTATAACATAATCCTTTACAAGTTTATTTGTAAATTTTTCATCCTTAATAAAATATATTTATAATTATATTTTTTATATTACTTTAAATTATTAAATGAATAATTGACAATAATAATTTAAAAAACAAAAATAAAACATTGAGATGTGAAATCATCTTTTTATAATAGTATGGATGGATAATATCAATTCGCTCTATTGTGTTCAGTTTTATTGTTTGGGTTTATGACATATTGAATTAAAAGAAATCTACCACTATAATTAGAATGTGATTTTGATATTAAAAATAATTATAATTCTTAATTATAAATTGAGGTAGGTAGGAGTGATATATAATAAGTAATTAATTTCAATAAATTATTTAATAAAGGATATTTCTGAAAAATAAGAAAAAAGTTAGATGAAAAAGAATGGAAATAAACATCCAAGAAAGATTATAATTATCCTAATCAAGTAAATGACCAAAAAAAGTAATAATTTTGACTTATTACAATATATATAGATATATATATATATATATATATATATATATATATATATATATATGTATATATAATATTTGCAAATTGCATTATATGATTATCTGCTATTCACATAGAATAATTATGAGTTATATATCCTTTTGATTAAATTTCACAAAAAAAGTATTGAGAAAGAATATTATAAGGGTTAAATATGTTTTCAATCATTGTAATAGCGAAAATTCGTTTTCAGTCCCTCATTTTCAAAATGTCGTTTTTTTGTCCCTCAATTTTCAAAATAGCTCACCTTTGATCCCTATTTTGAAAATTGAGCTAACGTTAGGGACCACAAGTGACTTATTTTAAAAATTAAAGGACCAAAAAAAGACTTTTAAAAAATGAGGGACTAAAAATAAATTTTCGCTGTTTTACAGGAACGAAAAACATATTTAACCCTTTATTTTTTTAATAACCCGAATACCAATAACCATGGTTTTTGGGTTAGTTGAGAGGTCACCATTCATGGGTCAGACTTCTCAACTTCTTTTTTTTATTTTTAAATGTTAATTAATTGTTTAATTTGGTTAATCATTTTGTTTAAATAATTAGTTTAAGTATTTAATTTAATTAATTAATTAATTATAATAATTAATTTAATTAAATGAAATAGTTAATTAATTATTATAATTAATTAAGTTAACACAATAATAATAGGCTTATTTGCACTTGTGGTCCCCCTATTATTGACTATGTGATTTTAGTCCCTATAATTTTTTTTGTGCACATTTGGTCCCCCTATTTTTTAAATGTTGCAATTTTGGTCCTTCTGTCAAATGTCTATCAATTTTTTCAATGATCAACATTGAGGAACTACTCCTCTAATCGCACAGAACCTCTGGTTAAAGTTCTCCCTCAATTAGTTTTCCAATTCAACATGATTTAATGATTCCTCTACGCTATTTACTAGTTTTGTCCCTCCTTTTCTGGACTTTTTTTGGTTCCACCATAGATCCTTTACCACAGAAGTTCAACCAGAGGTTCTATGTGCTTAGAGCAGTTGTTCCTCCATGTTAATCACTGAAAAATTGATGGACATTGGATGGAAGGATTGAATTTGCAACATTGAAAAAATAGAGGGATCAAATGTGCACAAAAAAAACTTTTGGGACCAAAATCGCTTATGATCAATAGTAGGAGGACTAAAAATGCAATTAAGCCATAATAATAATGAATAATACACTTATAAAAAATATTTAACATTGATTAAAGATACAAATTTTATACTGTTGAGTAGAAGGTCCAGGAAAGTTTGGACAGTTATTCCTACTATGATTCTCATTCCAGCACAATCCACATTTCTTACACGGACCCCTTTCCCTGAGATCCATCTCCGTACGAATGTGGGTATACTGTGGTCGGCCCCTTGGATTTCTCCGCATGTTTGGATTGTGACACATCTCAACTCCAGTATATGTTGGCCAATATGTGTTATTGGGCACCACGCTAAACTCTTTGCAGTAAACGTTGCAGACATTTTCCAATGTGTACACGGGAGGCACATACGTCATGTAGTCATGTGCAGGGAAGAAGAAAAGTAGGGAGGGGTTTGAGCGGGTGAGAGAAGAAACTGTGGGGGAAGGTGGCGAGTTTCTGTATAAGGGTGAGAATGGATAAGGGTATTTATGGATTTAATTGAAAAAAATAAGGAAAGGGGATAAGAAAAGTAAATGACGGGACATGAAAAGCAAATGTTTCCATTGAATTGGGACTAAGCCAAGTTTTAAAGAGGATCACCATATCAGGCTCAGAGTCTTCAAGACTCCAATTTTAAAATTTCCTATAGAAAACACAAGGCTAAAATATACTTTTGATTCTTTCTTTTTATTTTAGGTTTTAATTTTGTATATCTTTTATTTTTTGTTCCGAAATGGTCCCTTATTTTGCAAAGTTATATCAATGTGGTCCCTCTTTTATTTTTTGTTCTGAACAGTGATGGATCTTGAGTAAATATTTTGGGGGAACCACTAAACACTAGTCAAAATAATTCACTTAAATTTACAATTAATAATGCATAATTTTATCACTCAAATACGTAAAATGAGTAAACATTCAATATGTGAAATCATATCTAGTGTTTACTCATCTTACACATGAGAGATTAAGAAGTTTGAAGCAGATAAGCCGAGGAGGAAAAACTTATTTGTAGTAAGCCTGAATGATGTTGAGTTGGAAATAATATTCACTTTAATGGAGTTGTTCAGCTATTTGAATATTTTTTAAATAAGTAGGTCTAATAATAGTGTTCCAAAAAATAAAATATATGATAGTTTATGAAATTTGCATGTATAATATATATTGTACAAACTATTTTGAGGATGTCATATAATTTTTTTTATATAAAAAAATTAGGAGAAAAAGTTTGGGGGGAGCCGTGGCTCTCCCCTGCTACTAAGAAGATCCGCCACTAATTCTGAAATGGTCCCTTAGTTTATAAAAGTTAAACAAACACATGTGGTCCCTTTTTTGTTCTGACATGGTCTCTCTTTTATTATTTTTGTTTCGAAATGGTTCCTTATTTTACAAAAGTTATACTAATGTGGTCTTCTCCGTATTACACTTTAAACGAAAAAGACCACATAATGAAACCTAAAGTAAAAATAAGGGACCATTTCGGAACAAAAAATAATAGAGGGACCAAATTGAAACCTAAATTAAAGATAAAGACCAAAAGTATAGTTTAGCTAAAACAAAAATTTTAGATGAATTGAATTTTGATATAATTCTCTATAATCCTGATCATTTATGTGTGGTCCAAAGGTCCAGATTTGCTTATCTGATTCTGATATAAAAATACCAGTCTCACTTACATCCAGCTTAAACCTGTTTAAATAAAACCTACGATATCATATCGCATTTCCATCACTATTCATGAAAATCTCATAGCTTTACGGGAGCTCAATTTCTGTAGTATGGCATCAACTATACTACATCACTCCTCATAGATTTTATAGGAACAACTTAATTGTATTGCTTTGACATTGCAAAGACTCTCTTTTCCTTTATATACAAGAGGCTTTCTTTCTATCAATCACCTGGCTCTATTCAATGGGAAGAAAGAGAACAAACGGCACAGCTCAAGTAGTGCAGTATGTTGAATCGAGTTAGCAAGATTCCCTTAGTCAAAGATATGTCGAGTCAACAAGGGCTCGTCCACACTAGGAATCAGAATGCTTCATGGTCTCATGATTCTCCAAGCTTGGAGGATAAAGATGCCTTTATGTATTTCTCCAAGCTTGATATTCCTCAGATAACAAAGGTTTGTTTTTCTTGTTCTTTATTGTTTTCTTCCCCTAACAATTTCTTGTTTACACATAATTCATTCACGTCCTCATGAACATTGTAACATGAATTAATTTATTTACATTTTTTTTTATTCTTAGCGTTTATGCTATGTATTTTTCTTTAACTCTACGTTTCCCTTCTCTCTTTTCCAGGCGCAATGGGAAGACATTTACAACAATCCACCACTCATTGGATCGAATCTCACAAACCCGCCTTCTTTTGTGGAATCAATAGAGGATATACTGAATGAGAAGATAACCAATACCGAAGTGGATGGGAGATTCTCGATCTATTCCCTCGTGATAGGTTCTTTCAGGGTAATAAGTCCTGAACATTGCATGGAGATCATCTTTGAAATGTTGAAATGGATATAGAAAATCGTCATCTTTTATTGAGTAAAGAGTCTTCAAGTTTTCAACATCATATATATATATATATATGAGATTAATTGTAATACTCTGATATTGTAAAGTCTTTTTATAATGTAAAGTTTTTTTCAGACAATAGGAAATGAGTCAAATATTTTTGGGCGTTGTTATGTTATCCTTGGAAAGTAAAGGGTTTGGATATCATATCTTCAATCAGAATGCGTTACCTCAATTAAATGAGCCATATCAATGTTACATAGGCCTAAGTTCTCACCATCTGATTGAGCTACATAGGCAGGAGTAAGTTTCTCAAAGGGTACCATAGAATCATCTAATATTATCACTGATGTGCCATTTTATACTTCGATGTCTGTGTAAAAAGACTTTACACAATTAGTATATAACAGTTAAACTCTATCTTTATTTATTTTTATCTCTTAATTACATTTTATATTCTTATTATACACTTATTCCAAATATGCATGAAAACTGTATGATATTCTTATATTTAAATGATGAAAAAACTTTATACTTGAGCAAAAAAAAAAAAAAAAAAAATATATATATATATATATATATATATAGAGAGAGAGAGAGAGAGAGAGAGAGAGAGAGAGAGAGAGAGAGAGAGAGAGAGAGAGAGAGAGAGAGAGAGAGAACGTGATAGAAAACATTTCTTAAGAAGACCATCTTTGATAAAACAGCTTCTTGACAAGATAGTCTTGATAGAATTATATCATTTTTGGATTAGTCCCATAATCGGTCGAAACTTGTGGAGATATTCCGAAATGTCACTGAAGAGTCAAAGATCCTGATTACGGTGATTCATAAAAAAGAATTATATCACATTCGATTATTGAGTAAAAATATCATTTGCAGGTTATTTCTACACGTGAAGGAGACTTGGCGGCCAACTTTTACCGTGGTTGTGGAAAACTGTCGTGGGGGATATTCGAAAATTCTGCGAGGAAGAAGATTGAAATTCAATGGCAGAACATTTCGGGAATGAGTGCAATTGTTGATGAAAACGAAAACGAACCTGGAATTCTCGAAATTGAGGTATTGATTGTTATTTTTCCTCCTTGAAAAGAAAAAAAAAATGTCCTGAGTTCATAACATTTCCTCTGAGATTAAGTGTTTAAAAAATGTTCATATATTATTCAAATAATCGTTTTACATTTAAAAAGAAAAAAAGAAACTTACTAATTTTAACAAACATCGGGACATCATTTAAATTTCTCAATATTTTTTAAGTCCTTTTATTTCAGAAGATTTTGAAGGAGATAGTCAGGTTAAAAGAAATCTTGAAGTCAACTTAATCAAACTTCATCTAAAAATTGTAATTAGACAGTTGGATTAATGTTGAATTAATGTATTTTAGAAAGCATGTCGAATTGAGTTGATTCCAAATTGAGTTCTAAAATATTAACTCAAAGCTTGAAACCGATTTAAGGTGAATTCTCTAGTATCTCAAGAGTAACTTTATCCTGTCTAGATGGTCCAATCAGATGGTGAGAACCATTTGACTTGACTCACTAATATAATCCATTTAAATGAGGTGGCGCATTCTGATTGGATAAGATAACTTTTACCCCAAAATTATTGAGGATGCCAGAGAAAGCACCCCAATTTAATCAACCAAAAAGTATTTTAAAAATATTATCTTAATATTATGAGTGGATAAATTAAAATATAAAAATATTAATTATTTATATTATCATTTTAGTATTTATCCTTGAGTTTAATTGCTATACACTGTCAGTGTAAAGTTTTTTTACACTGACAACCAATCAAAAATCATGGTGTGTGTGACTTTTAAGGTAGTTAGGATAAGAATAAAACTTTTTAGGTTATGTGGCAAATTCTGGTTGTCTATGTAAAAAATCTTTACACTGACAGTATATACCAATTAAATCATTTATCCTTTGTATAACACTCCTTTAAAATGAATTTATATTTTGTCTTTCACTTCCTTTGTTCCTCCGTCCTATCTCTATGATTTCTTCATCTGTTTCCTTTTCATATCAATTTTCATTCATCATCTTACCCTTAGGCCAGGATTGCCATTGATGTTTATCGAATTAGTTTTCCTCTCAGGTTAACAAACCACCAGCTTTCTTTCACTTGGTTACTTCTCCAATTCCAGGGAAGCATGGTCGCTGGATTTCGTCAGAAGACTTTACTGGAGGTGAAGCTTCAAAATTCCGGTGTGTATATTTAAATATATGAATTGATTATAAATTTTCTTTTTATTTTTCCTGTTTATTTTGAATGAAATATATATATATATATATATATATATATATATATATATATATATATATTGATCACTTGAAAAAGTCATCTGATTTTCTGTTTGCTTATCTCATTTGCATATAAAAATACTCATCTCACTTTATACATCTCTTATAATAGGATTTGCTAACGTACACCACATATATATATATATACATATATATATATATATATATATATATATATATATATATATATATATATATATATATATATATATATTGCAAACCGAAAACGCTTTACTTTTTTAAAACTTCTGATTTTGGCTTCCTACTAGCTATGTTTGAATTGGTAGATAGAGATGAATTCGTGTTGAATGTTATGGAATGGGTTTGAATATTATTTAGTCATTAAAAGTTACGATAGAATGGAATGACATTAGTTAACTCCATTCTATTTCATCACATCCGGAATTCCACTTTTTCTTCTGCAAATAGGTGGAAGGAGGGACCTAGACGAAATAAGTTATTATTCTTATCCTTCCATCTACTTTTGTTACAATTTCCAAACACTGCAACGAAAAACTTCCTCTATTCTATTCTCAAAATAATGGTACCAAACCTTTGTTCCATGCCATCTTTCAACTTTATTTTATCTCATATCATTCTATTTCACCCACTGCAAATTATCCAAATATAGAGAGCACTTGTTAGAAGAACAAAACCATTAAACTTTAATGATTATGCTTTATATAACCAAATATACCTTGGTGTTTGTCACAGTGGTGCATATCATTTCTCATCTCATTCTCTTTGTTTTTCGTTTCTTACTGGCAACTATTTCTACTCAGGACACACTACCTTCAGTTCCCACCTGGAATTCTTGAGAAACACTTCAACAAGCTCATACAACATCGTAACCAAATCCTGAAGTCGAGTGAAAGACCTTTCCAAAATTGGCAACAGCAAACCACCCTAGCTAGTCAACAACAACAACCTGTGGTTTCAACTCAAGTTTGGCAATTTGGCAATACCATACCATGGTCTCCAAATAGCATTAGCGATTCAACTTCAGGTGATAATCATTCCAATTTTGTCATAGACATTTCCTCTCCTTTGGACACGTCAATCAACAATCAAAGGCCTCAAGAAACTTGGTCAAATTATGAAAAATATAGTGACTTTGTTAACTAGCAGATTGTGACGCACAAAACTTTACACGACTAAAGAGATATGGCGAATATTTGTAGTGATTTTATGAGTGAAGGATGTTCCGGGTCTGAATAACAGTGGAAGCTCATGGGATGCACTTACAATATTCAATACCACCACTTGAAGAATCTATGACATTATAATGTTGTACACAATCCCCACTCATCTTTGATAACTCGAGTTATGCCAAACTTCGAAGATGAAATTAAACTCTTCATTGATGTTGGTGTACGATATAGATTAAACTTATAAAGCAGGATCCGTCAATGTTGTGAAAACACATAAAAATCCATTCATATATTCATGCGCGCTTAATCTGATTTGGATGCAATCTTTTTCTCTAAGAATGAGTGTCATGTTCTAAAAAAATAGTTACAAAATTTTGCCCGCACTCACAATTCCTTGTGCAGAGTTGGCAAGTCTTCCATAAGTATTGTCTGTATCTTTTATTTTTATCCAAACCTTAAATCTACAATAAATAAATGCAACTTGAAGAAAAAGTATCATGGGTGCCTGCAT
Source organism: Ammopiptanthus mongolicus (assembly GCA_039655645.1). Classification (NCBI taxonomy): domain Eukaryota; kingdom Viridiplantae; phylum Streptophyta; class Magnoliopsida; order Fabales; family Fabaceae; genus Ammopiptanthus; species Ammopiptanthus mongolicus. Next base: position 6,142,025 of record CM077344.1, on the reverse strand, counting down.
CACAGGAAATTGAGAAGTTATTCATACCTGGCAAGCATTATAATCAAGCTTTTGAGCTTCATACTTTATGCTCAATTGTATATATTCATTTATTACCGCAAGAATACCAATAGGCAGCCAAATCACAAGCTTCCTTGAGACCCTGATTTAGAATTTGATGAGGAATGACAGCAACTGAAGGAAAGCTGGCTTCACCCCAGATGTTGAAAATGCCCAAACATACCCATTTCAGCACTAAATATGCAATGTGCCACCATAGTCTGGGAATTGGATTGAATTAAGCATCATACTCATCTTTGTCCAAAGAAGCTGACAGATAGCTTAAGATGAAACCATCTAGATCTCCCTCAAGGACAGAGTCAGGATCTGAAACCTCATAGTTAGTTCTAAGATCTTTCACCATTCGGTACGGCTGCATCATAGATAAAAAAATAGTTAATGTAATGCTAAGATCATCAAACCAGCCAGAGAAAGGGGGAAATATACAATTTCAAACCGTACATGGAGCACATAACTACGTATCTGACTGCCCCAAGTTATGTCGGTGAGAGATTGTGTATGATGTGCATTAAATTTTGCCTGGCGTGCCATCTCCAGTTGGTCTAATCTAGACTGAAGCACAGCCATTGCCGAAGCCTTATTCATATGTTGTGATCTGTTTTCAAATCATAATCAAACTCGAAATTTAACACAACACAATCCGCCCCTCCCTTTATTGAAATAAGCACACATATCTCATACCTTTCGTTCTGGCAAGTTGCAGTAACTCCTGTAGGAATATGGATCATTCTAACAGCACTCTCGGTTGTATTAGCATGCTGACCACCAGGACCGCCGGAACGAAATCGTTCAATTCGAAGATCAGATTCATTAATTTGTACATGGGCAGATCCATCACCAAGGATGGGAATCACCGCTACAGCAGCAAATGAAGTATGCCGGCGCTTATTACTGTCAAAAGGTGATATGCGCACAAGCCTGTGCACTCCTATTTCTGCTTTGGCATACCCAAATGCAAACTCACCATCTACTTTGATTGTGGCTCGCTGAAAAAACAAATTGATCTAATTTCAGAAACTAGCAGTTCCCTACAATAGAAAATATAATCTACGGGAATGAGTATCACAGGCCCAAACTATGTTAAACTTGAGGGTCCAAATGGAAAGTAAATCCTCATGGTCATGGGAATATTGCTTGAAACCTAAATGCAAGTAACTTGGTACTTGAAAATAAAAAAATCATAGTCACATAAAGGGAGTTAGCCACGGGTATGAATCCAAGCATGCAAGAGCGATGTGTAAAAATGTAAAATAGTTTTAAATGGAACTCATGGAGGATGGTAAGAAGGAGAACCTTGATTCCTGCAATCTCACCAGGCATTTCCTCCATTATAATTACTTTATATCCATGTTGCTGGGCCCATGATTTATACATCTGCATGACCATCGCAGCCCAGTCCATGCTCTCAGTACCCCCGGCCCCAGCCTGAACCTAAATTAAATAATAAAACACGCAGCTTCAATAGGCACACACATAGCCACAGCTCATGTTCACTTTCCTACTGTTGTGGACAAGGATAAAAGAAAAATTGTAATATATTCTTGGGCAGCATGCCAGCATCATGTTCTTAGACCCAGATTGAAGACTTGGGCATATATAAGGATACTTTTCAAGAAAAATACCAATGAAATAATAACAACTTATAAAGATCTATGACAACAACCTCAATGTAGCAAGAACAAGAATCTTGCTCCCCAGAAAGCAATGCCTCTAGCTCTTTCTCTTTTGCATTTCTTCTCATGTCCAGCAATGCTTTCAGCGATTCCTGAAAAGGGAAAAGTCTCTGAATGAATATAAATTGGCCTCTACTAGTAAGAAAGGATTAATCTAACACTTCAAACCTTGTAAGAGAGGAAACTGTAACAAAACATGCTTGTGACATTTAAGACAATGATGCCTGTTTTGGTGTTTCCTCTAATATGTTGAACCTTATCTATTATCTAACATTTCAATATATAGGAAGCATGGATATGACACGGAACACAAATATGATATGACATGGACACAGGAATATGACAAAAACTAAAAATTATAAGACATGACATGGCTAGGCTACAGGATATAAAATTAGAATTAGATTAACATCAAAAGTACAAATGAAATTGAAAGAGAGAAATAATGTTTTAAAAGATAGCATGAGTCATTGTAAATATAATAAAATGCTCACATTTATCTAATTATTGTGCTATTTCCCTCTATAATGGTATATAAATCCAAAAAGTAGAAGTAAAAATTAGTAAAATACAATTAGGAGTATTCAAAAGTATCCATGAACTGTCCGATATGGAGAGGTGTTCGACACGGACACAACAACAATTTTGAAGTGTTTGTGCTTCATTAAATAATCCATTGTCTACTTAGATTCTCTTACTTATGTAGGACAGTAAAAAACCATGTCCTCATCATTAAAACAGGCATGAATTTTCAGTTGTATTATTCTCCTTTTTCTCACTATACTTATATGCCGAATCAATTGGGGATGTGAGTTAGATTATCATTTATTAAGCATCACACTGTTATATATGTAAGACTAGACTATAGTAACAAAACAGATGAATACATGCCTAGGAGGTGAAGTGAGAGCCCACCGATTCCAATTCTTCATCATTTTCTTCGCGAGCAAGCTTTATCATATCAATATGCTCAAGTAACTCTTGCTCCAATGCATTAACCTCTTTCAATTTTCCTAAAAGGGAGCCATGCTCACGGCTTATTTTACCTGCATGCACAGGATCATCCCAAAGGTCTGGCTTATTCAGCTGGGCTGATAACATATCCAACCTAACCTTCAATTTCTTCCACTGCCCACAACACACACACCAAGATGTTACTAAAACATACACAATCGGTTGACATCAACAAATCATGCTTAACTAAGGTATCGTTTCACACATGGATAGAACATAATGAAATAGGAAGGACGGAGAACATTAACGGATTGGTTCTGTTTCTTTTTGGTTCCACCCTTCTATTGGAACCATTTTTAACACTAATGGAAAGATTATTTCCCTCAAAAACAGCTTTTATTTTGAAAAAAAGTTGTTTTGGGTTTATCTTGATATGTTTGACAAACTTATTAAATTACAAAAAAACAAATTTTAAAAAAGCTAAAAGTTTGAAACTTATTTAAAAAGCTGCTAAACTATGAGGACACCAATAATACTCTTTTCATTTCACACCCGCAAAACTATCTAAAACCCAACTGAAACAAAATAGATTATTTTAAATTCGCTTTTCAGCAAATACATTCAAACATAAAACTGATTATAATATAATCGATTATAATAATAATCGTCGATTATTGAAATAATATATTTTTCGCACTTAATCTAAACACTCATGCGAGAGAGAAGAAGCTGAAATTCCGCTTGTATGAAAAGTTATACTTTTCAAAAAAATCACTTTTTTTAAAATTAGTTTATTGGAATATCTTAGAATTAAATGGGGTTCATATTCCATTTCATTCTAACCTGTCTACCAAGAGTAAAACAAAATTTAGGGACTAAAAAAATAGAAGGTTCACCTGTAACCGTCGTTTGATTAAATGAATAGATTGAGCTACAGCAGTGGCATGACTCTTCCAATCGCCGTCATTCTCCTCTAGAATGTTCCAATTGTTGGCTAGAATCCCCTGGACCGTGAGGCCATCAGAGTTTGAATGTTCAGTGGCTTCAGAAGCAAAGAAGCGAACCATTGTGTTAAAGACAAGACCTCGGTGACACCCATAAGAGTAACTGTCACTTGAAACGAGACTATGATGCAACGACTCAGACGAGTTTGTTTCTAGTTTTTGTAGAAACCCACAAAATTTTCGAACTTGGGCACTGATCCTAAGCGATCTTTGTAGGAACGGATACATCATAGTATTACTCTTGTGAACCGACCTGAATGGAAAATAGTGCAACGCAACAACGAATAGTTATGCAATTGAAGTCCTTGCAACCAATTATTATTATACAACGATGTAGAGAAAGACCCTAATGAAAGACCAATTTCACATAAAAATCGGAGTTTTGTTTACACATAAAACCCTAATTAAAGACCCATTTCACAAGCTGAAAATGTAGAGAATAGATAACTTATAACAGAGAAGAGGGAAGAGGGAAGACCCAAAATTACACTGACTTCACTGTGCGAAACGCTGGTCAGGTCACCGGGCAGGAAGGGATGCAGAAGAGCAGCGCCAGCCGTCATGCGCCGCTGGTCTCGCCGTCGTCGTGAGGGAAAGGGAAAGTATGGAAAGACCGGTAACGGGGCCTGCAGCGTGCATTCATTTCATTTTTTTTTTTTTTTTTGATAAATTATACTTTTGGTCCTATTCTTATTTTTAATTTATTATAATTACTTCATTGCTTTATTTATTTGTGTTTAATTATCTTTATTTTAATTTTGAATTTTATTTATTTTAATTGAACTTCCTTAAATTTTATGAACTTGTTTTGTGAAAATTCTCTTAAAGTCCTAATCATGAACCTAGTGTTCTATGATAAGTATTCCTATTTGAATTACTATTATTATTTAATTTAAATTATATGATTATTTCATTTTAATTAGTAATAAATCATTTTTATCCAAATCCTCTAACATGAAACATCATGTTAACATCATTCTAATCACCGGCAACATCATGCTAATCACATGTTAACATAAGCATATTCCTTTTTATCCTAATCCTCTAACATAAAGCAGAATCAACAAACCAATTTATCTCAAATTCAAAATATCAACATATCACAAAAAAAAAATTTTGGGCATACTTGGGAGCAAAAGGACTGGAAAGATAGAGAGTTGTGGTGGTGGTGGTGGTGGTCCGATGGCTGCTCAGATGGTGGTCCACTAAAAAATTTAAAAACAATTAAACAAAATTAAAAAAAAGAAATGGACAAATAGGGACAGAGAAGTAGAGAAAGAGAGGAGTTACAATGGAAAGAAGAGGGACAAGGAGAGGTACGGTGGCTTGGGAGAGGGTTGGGAGTGGCACGGTGGTGAAAGAGGAGACGGAGAGCAGAGTTACAGAGAGGCGAGGGTTCAGAGTGAAAGAGGAGGAGAACGCATGCAGGTTGCATCAAGTGGGGCTTACCGACGGCTCAGGCCGTTAGAAAATAATAAAATCGTTTTCGATGGCCAAGGCCGTCGAAAACCATGCAAGACCAACCGTCACTTACCGACGGTTAAGACCGTCGGTAACACCAAAAAGGGACGTTACGTCTTGTAATACTAAAAGTCAATTATCGACGGCCCGCCCGTCAGTACTTATTTTTTTTCCTTACTGACGGTTATGCCGTTAGAAACATCGCACGCTTAAATTCGCGCAAATTTAACTTAAATAAAAAAAATCAATATCGACGGTTTAAGACCGTCGATAATTGTAAGCATGACACACTATTTAATTACCGACGGGTGAAGCTGTCGATAAACACGTTGTTACCGAGGGCTTAATGGCCGTCGGAAAAGGGCCTTAGGTAAGCCAACGAGTTCTTGTAGTGGGTGGAAGCGCCATCTTAGACAACCTTACTTTTATATATAAAGATACCTTACTTTTATATTGGATTTATTTATCTACTTTAAGATTTTTCTTTAAAAAGATTAATAATTATTATTATTGAATTTACCAAATTTTCCCTTAATAATAATTATTATTGAATGCACCAAGTGTCACTAAGACCATTTACAAAATTACCCTTAGTTAACCTTATAATACCTTACTTTTATATATAAAGATATCTTACTTTTATATTATTTTTATTTACCTATTTTAAGATTTTTTTTAAAAAAAATATCTTACTATTTCATTGGTAAGATTTTTTTAAAAAGATAAATAATAACTATTATTGACTTTACCAAATTGCCCGAAGATAATCTAAAAGATTACCTCTAGTTAAACCTAGACTACCTTACTTTTTTTTTATGCTCAACAGGGCTAAAGCGCCCAAAAAGAAGAAAAATTACATAATAAAAACTACTCGGGGGTAAAGAGACCCCGGCAACATCACTAAGGATAAGAGGATCTAAATCCACAGGGGGAGAACTAAAAAGATGAACTCCTAATAAATTGAAAGATAATTTATTTAGAAGTTATAATATGAATTATGGAAGTATATTGCTATATCTAATCATAATTCTATAAAAAGAACTAAAAAAGTTTAAAACCAGACACCAGGTCAGGCTGGACCAGTTTAGTGAATCAATCGGGCCGGATCGGGCTGACCCGAATTTGGTTCGAGCCTGCAAATTTTCAGCCCAGTCCAATATAAAACCGGACTAGCTTGGACTGTCTCAGCGAACCCGGTCCAAATTGCTTGCTCTAGAAACAACTGCCAATCCCCGAACCGGGTGAGCCGGTCACCAGTTCTCTCCGACACCCTCAGTCTCAGTTCCCAACAAAACCCTAATTCGAATATAACCAACCTCTCTCTTTCACTCTCTCTCTTGGTATCGGGTTCTTTGGGGTTGATTGAAATAAAATTAGAGTTGAAATCGATCGTAAAAGAATAAAAAGGAAATGTTTTTGGTGGATTGGTTTTATGGGGTTTTAGCATCGCTTGGGTTGTGGCAGAAGGAGGCCAAGATCTTATTTTTAGGGCTCGATAACGCTGGCAAAACCACCTTGCTTCATATGCTCAAAGATGAGGTTTTTTCAACTTTTCCCCTTTACCTAATGAAATCATTCACTACCCCTTTTCTTTCTTTTTTCCTATTTCCCTTTATTCTTCATCCTCTTTTTTTTGGTTATGTGAAATTTTTTGGGTTAAAAGAGTTAAACTCTGTTGGATTTCTGTAGTTTTCTGCTGGTAATTCTTTTATGATTTATGGCTATATTACCGTGGAGGAAATTTTACATAAACCTGAGTTGGGTGTATTAGATCAATCACATCAAATCATTAATTAATAGATAACTATAGTACTTAATTAATAGATAATTCTAATTAAATGTCATGATATAATTGTGTCTAGTGTGCATGATGATGATTCCAATTTGAGTACTTTTTTATGTAAGAATTCTTTTATTATGAGAGTCGGTTTTGCAGAGACTAGTGCAGCATCAGCCAACTCAGTATCCAACATCAGAGGAGTTGAGTATTGGGAAGATCAAGTTTAAAGCTTTTGATCTTGGGGGTCACCAGATTGCTCGAAGAGTCTGGAAAGATTACTATGCCCAGGTCTGACTTTTTTCCTTTGCTCCCAGCACACTTTTGTGCACACCTTGGCAACTGTAGCCCAATACAGAGAAGCCATATCAATCATGCATTTTATGAATTGCAATGTATTGTTGTTTTGGTTTTCATGGCTAAACATGCTAATATGTGTTGATCATTTAGTGATTGGAGATATAAAGCTGTACTAATTTGTAGGTCTAGCTGTTAGCTAGGATGAAATTTTCTTCTAATGCTCAGTACTGTAATTGGCAGTATTGTGATTAAGTTGTTAAAAACTAATCTCTTGTTGCGGCTTGTTCTAAAAGACTAATATCTAGTTAATTATATACCTATAGCTAGATTAAAGGAGCGTTTGGAAGAGTTTATAGAGAGCTTATTTGGGCTTATAAGAATAGTTTATGACCTTCCTACAAACTCTGTTTAGCTTGTTTCAATAAGCTTATCAGATAAGCTTATGACAATAAGCTCTTTTAGCTTATTTCAAAAAAGCTTATTGAATAAACGCTTAATTAAGATATTTACCTAAACATTCCTTAAAGAATTCTTGCCTACATAATCCCAGCTAAACATCCATTGTTTATCCGATTCATGGGAGGCAGAAATCATAGTGATAGCTTGCTGATGATGCCATTTCACATTTAGAGTGTGCTAATAGTATCTTATCAGACACATCTGCTTCTGAAGCAATTTATGATGTATTAGCATGTTCTATATTCTAACTGAGAAATAGTTTTTCTTCTTACTGTTGTCATTATTCCTTTCTATGATCATAAGTGTTTCATCCTTCTTTGATGCAGGTAGATGCAGTGGTTTACTTGGTTGATGCTCATGACAAGGAAAGATTTGCTGAGTCAAAAAAAGAACTGGATGCTCTCCTCTCGGATGAATCATTGGCCAATGTTCCTTTCCTTATCCTTGGAAACAAAATAGATATTCCATATGCTGCATCAGAAGAAGAGTTGCGTTACCATTTGGGCCTGACCAACTTCACTACAGGCAAGGGCAAGGTAAATTTGGCAGACTCAAATGTCCGCCCTATGGAGTTATTCATGTGCAGTATTGTGAGGAAAATGGGTTATGGAGATGGTTTCAAATGGCTTTCTCAGTACATCAAGTAGTCTGTTGGTAAGAGATGGCTTGGTATCTCATTTCTAGAAGTTTGTTTATATAGTTATGAATTGGTGTTGTTGGAACGAAATTGCTGTTAAAGAAATTGCAGTATATTCCAATTTTTATTTATAAAAAATGTCTTGGAACCCCCTCCCCCCTTTACCACCCAATCTCCATGGTATGCTGAGAAAATGTTGTTTGAGTTGTGGTGGTGATGATCTTTTATATGGTGAAATTGAGGGTCCAAATCAGGAACCGTATCCTCTTCATCCAATAAAACACACATTCATACATTTGCCAAGTGTGTACGGTTGAATTAATCTTAGATTTCTTCAAACAAATTTAGTGATTAACCCAATGGTACACACTTAGTGAATGTGTGTTTTATTGAATGTAGGGGATCCATTTACCAAATATAAGTAGTTAAAGTGAACTAAACCAGGGCTGAGTGAAAAGGTGAGCTAGATTTTGTCTAGTCAATAATAAGATTAACCTCCAAATATGTATTGTAATAAAAGATTAAGATTAGTTATAAAATTGAGGAATTTCTAAGATTAATTAAAATATATTTTCAAATTTTCACTTTTATATGATGTTTATTCTATTTTGTAATTTTTTTTTCATTAAAACTCAAATTACATAAATTATTATATAAATTTTACAAATGAAAATATTTAATTGCATTAGTTTAATGTCCTTGCATTTCAAATTCTATAGGATTGTAAAATGACCCATCCAATCACAAAAGGTTACAGTACTACTTTTAAAAACTTATGATTTTTAGTTGATTTGAAAAATAGCCAACTATTTGGTATAGAAAATAGCCAACTTTGTTTCTTGCTTGGGTTTAATATCTGACGCAATTTTCCTTAATATTTTTACTTGATGCAAAAATATTACGGTGAAAAGGAAGGGAAAAGTGTGTTATATATGTATGTGTATATATATATATATATATATATATATATATATATATATATATATATATATATTCAATTAGGGTATATCTACAAGTATCATTATGACATTTGACTCCTTCGTTATTACTACGATTAGGATACCAATTATCTGATAATAATGTTTAAAATTTCACTTTTTTGAGACATTACGATTATTATTCTTTTTGGTGTATCACTGAGTTAGAGATACTAGAAGTCTAGAAAACAGTCACAAGACGAGTTAAGGAGCAAAATAATATTATGAGCTCAATTGTAAGATAATATGATATAACATTTTTCTTTTAATTTTTAGAACCGAGTTGAAAATTGTCATTTTATATGTAAAAGGTCTCAAAATTGATCTTTAAAACTATGAATTGGGTATTTAAAAATTAATTATTCATCATACGTGTGATTTTAAAAAAATACATAAATGTTAGAATAGTACTATACTCATGTTTACATACACGTCACTTTATTTAATTTGGAATATGGAAATATGTTTTTAAGGATAAATATATCTTTACAATAAAATTCAAGTTCTTTTACTTTTCTATCCCTCTCTTATTTCTTTCAATCCAAATAATCTAAAAATTTATTCATATTATATCCTCTCATATTTCTTTCCACACGAGAGTGACAACTCTAAGAGTAAATAAATGAAAACTCTACTTTAAAATTATTAAACATTAACTTGAAGCTTTAACTCTTGATTTTCACCAAAAAATTTGACCAAGAAGCATTGGGTTTGAATCTATCTCGTTATGATTTCATCTTTTCATTGATACCCCGCAACGCATCTCCATTTTAAATTTTTGTTCTTACAATCAAGCTGCAACGACTTATTTTCTCTTCCACTGAAAAACTTCAGTGTTGATTTCTATCCTTTTCTGTATAAGTTGTGTTCACTGATCCATATACAAATCCTCCAAGATATGACCCAAATAGTGTTCATAAGTCTTGATGAACACAACAACTGCTTGTTAGTCTTAGACCAAAAATACGAGTTGGTGACCAACACAATCACTCAACTTGTCTCTGACCGTTACTGATATAAACTGGTGCTATTCATTAACCAAACTTCTGATTCATTATTTTCTCTTTAATTTTCCCTTTATAATTTCGTGAGTTGACCTACTTTATCAGTTCTAGCTACCACTCTGCTCACCTTGTCTTGATCAAAAAAGATAAACAATTGAGGATTTAATACCAACATCACCACATTCATATTTAGTTTAATCGTTTGCTTCCCCAACATGCACTGAACTCTATTGAAAGTCCCACCATACGTGACACGACACTACCATTGTCATGGCATTCTCATTCTTGCTAAAGGAAAAAAAAATCGTTGTGAATGTTACATTTATTTCAATTGCAATGTTTTTCTGCTACTCAGGTTATTACTTATTTCTATATTAATGGCATCAATTAATAGTTCCATTATAAGCATTGATCATTTTCTACGTGCTATACTTCTTGTGACTACATTTTTTTATGGGATATGTGCATACAACAGGGGCTGCTGAGGACGTGCTTCAGGGGTCAAGCATAGCAAAAGCCTTATCCTGCTTTAACAATAAGTTTGTAAGTAAGATATTTATGGCAATTGTTTTAGTGCCTCTTTGGATTGACATTTGCAATTTCAAAAGTAAGTTTGCAATGGCACAACCATTATTTATTTGTTATCCAATGTGAAAACTAAATTTTGTCGCGGTAATCTCACGTGATTTTTCAACGGGAAAACAAACACAACCTTAATCGTGTAGCATCATGTTAACATGAAGAATTCTAGGTATCATGTACCATGTAACTTGCCAAACATTTCATTGATTATTAATTATCTTTAAACATTTACCATGAATGGTGCGTTTGGGTACACAACTTAATTAAGTGCTTATCCAATAAGCTTTCTTTCAAATAAGCTAAAAACAACTTATTTCCATAAGCTTATCTGACAAGCTTATGGAAATAAGCTAAAAAGAGTTTATAAGAAGATCATAAACTATTTTCATAAACTATTTTCATAAGTTTATTTTCACAAGTTATTCTCCTAAGTTCTCTATAAGTTCTTCCAAACGCACCCAAAATCATTGTCCAATGAATGCTTGACAACTTACCCGAGTAACATACCATAGAAATTTCCTATTGGATAAAAGCCTCGCATCATCTTTCAAGGCATGTTTGGTTATCTTATATTTCAATAACCTTGCTTCTTTTCTGGTATATTTTTTTTACCCTTTTTGGTTTTGGTTGATTTTGTATCTTTCACAGATTTATGTTGGCTGCGAAGATGCATTTAGATTAAACCCATCTGGGAATATTAACATACCACCAGAGGCCACAGATGTTTTCTGCAGTGGACCTTGCCTTACCGAAACACAGCTAATGCTTAATTGCATTGACAACATACTGTCGAATTTCTTATTCTACAACAAAGTCTCTGTACAACAAATAAGATATGCACTAAATGCTGGCTGCAGCTACTCCAGTCAAAGAGGTTAGGATACTCTTTCCTTCCTTCTTCTTTTTTTTAGAACAAAAGCAATTAGGTGTTTGTGGTCCTATTTTCCAATAAGATGTGTAAGAGCTGATACCCATGTAATATTTTATTTTTATTGATGAGTTATTATACATGTATTCTTATAATTGAAAAGCAGCACCACAACAACTTATGAAAATGTACCTAAGTTTTGTCATTTTTTACGAGCTTGGGCTTGTTGTCTCCTATAATATATTAAGTTCCCAAAGCAGCATAAATGCATGCTCCAAGCAAATATTCATAATATTTATGAGAGTATGTTAAAATTAATGAAAAACAATTTCTTCAAGCATGTATTTATTGCTGACCCTTCCATTTTTTTCTTTTAATATCTTGTAGTTTGAAAAATGTGTGTTATGTGTAGGGAACTTCAATTTTGGAGATTACACCAGAGAAGAGATAAACCGTGCTCGCAAGTTATCGGATTGGATTAGATTCTATCTCTTCATCCCTTTGGCAGCAGCTTTTTATTTAATGTGAAACATAATGTACTAGCGTCGAGAAGCGGATAACGTAACCAGATATTGATTAGTTATGAAGTGCAACACTTTATAACAGTTCTTGTATTGCTGTTGGATATGTATTTGTATTTAACATATCATGCATATTTTTGAATACTTTTGACTATGTTTTATTTTTTTTTTTACTTTATCTTTAAAAATTTAAACTAATATAAATAAGAATATCATAAAGAATATCAGTTGATCAATGCTACTATGCCTTTTGAAGCTATGCAAATCTTACAATTGCCTCTTCTCTCCTCTAATCAAGCGGATCAGCTGTCTTGGCAGGCTTGGTTTTATTCTCTCCTTGGCTTACATTTTGATGACCCACAGGTATCTTTTATTGCTTGGCTTGAGAATGTTACTATGCATGAATCCCGGGTGGTGGTTGAGCATGTCTTATCTTTATGTTATCAAATTTGGTATGCACGATTCACGAAGCAAAAAATGTTTTGAAGGAAAGTTTATTAGTGCACCTGCCATGGCTCAAATGGCGGGGAGAAAGGTTGAAGAGCACAAACTGATGCTAAACACTCATGTGCTTGATAGTTCTAATCATAATTCAACTTCACAGTCAAGGTGGACTCCCCCGCCTAGATTGTGGTATACGGTGAATGTAGATGCTTCGGGTCGGTAAACAACCAGTGGGATATTACATCAAGGATTGAGGAAGCGTTACCATGGATGCCAAAGGCCCAGTTCTATAATCCTGGCTGGCGAAAATGTTGGTCATGAATTGAGCGTGAGAATAGTTGAATGACCATGCAGAAGAAAGCCTATTCTAGTAATCTTCCTAAAAAATACATCAACTTTGAAAACCAGTGGCCCACTATAGAATTGCATGTGTTTCATAAATCATAATGGATTTCCATTATCTAAGACGAGTTATCATCCCCCACTATAGAAAATAGGAGAGTACAAGCATCAAAGCTTATATAATACATCAGGTCAGTTATCATAAGAAATGTACAAAGAACTAAACGAATCCCATGATCAAATATAACGCTACGGACCAGCTCACAAACTTTTAAACTGTTTAAGGCCCACCATTTTACTTTTCAACATAGATTCATCTTTAAGCCACCAGAATCAAGCTGAAGATACCAGATTCAGCTTAACAGTGCAAAACAGTTGCTCAACATTGCATACAAAAAACTCATCCCGCAAGTAGAATGTCATCACTTCTTGGATGATCCGAAACCGCCAAACCCCATCATGGCTGCAACATCAGGATCAATTTCAGGTTCTTCCACTGCCTTCTCCTTCTGAATCCAAAATTTGAACATTAGTTAATTTCTTTGTTAATAAAAACAATGCAACCTTTACTTGTTAACATAACATTAAGTCATTTGAGAAGGATGCAATTGATATAAGTTAAACAAAAAGTAAGTAACATTAAAAAATAGTTTACTCAATGGCAACTGGAAATGGCAAATACTGGACAGAAATGGGAGAGGGGGGAGAGAAAAAGATTTCTTCGAACTTGTCGCTTATGTACCAACTCAAACAGAGCAACTACACAATCCTGACCTTTTCTTTTTTCTTTTCTCGACGTAATCTCTTTCTTTCTTCCTCTTCTTGTTGCTGTTTTAAAATCCGATCATCAAGATCTGTGAAAAATTAGAAGTCAAATTCCATACTCAAGGACCAAGTCCATCTTAAAGTGAAGATCAGTTGAACTTCTACAATTCTGGACCAACAAAAAAACAAGATACAGACATGAAACTCATGGTTCTCATAAAAAAAATCCTCAATCCCTTCTCTTATCCTAAGGCTTTACCTTGCTCTGTGAAGCTGCCAATATCTTTACGTTTCTTAAGAACTTCAAATCGTTCCTGAACCTGTGTTTCATCAAAAAGATTTACTACTATCCCACAGAGGCACATATAAAACTACATAAACCAAATGATACCGACACACACATATGGATGCATGCACAAAAGATATAATTCATGCAAAATAAATTTTACAGGTGTTTTTATTTGAATTCATAGATATTGGAAGGTTATCTTACAGTATACCTGTTGGAGAGAAGCACGTTCTACTCGCATAGACATGCCCAAAGCTCTTTGATCTAAGGGACAAAGTAAGAATAGCAATGAGCAAAGGGGAGGTAATTAAAGCATGACTTGGACAGAAAATTCAGAGGAAAGATATCAAAAAGACCACATACGCTTCTTTCCATTAATATGATCCAAGTAGTTTGCAGAGTCTTTTACCACACACTCACAAACTGAGCAGTAGTATCCAGCCTGCAATATAAGTTATTAAATTAAAAAGTGATAAATAATCTGTGCAACAAAAGATCATCCATATAGCAAAAAACTGTAAGATACAGGTATTTAGTAGGTCTTATTCCTTGTACTCCTTGGTGCGTATATACAAGCAACATACCACCAAGGCTGAAAATTTCCCTGAGCAAGAGGTTGCAATGATGTTAATTCCTAGGTCTCTACCTCTTCCATCTTATTTCAAGCCTCGTGTAGTTTCAGATAATCTCTCACGTTCAGATCAGATATTAATAAGCTGACTTGGGGACCCAAAACTAACTAAAGCCATAATCCAACAGAACCTGGGGATCATACCCAAAACATGCACCAAAAGGCATTTTCATGTGTCACAAAACTAAGAGCGGAGCAAGTTTACGAGGACTGAGAAAGCCTTAAGAGGGCGGCATAAGTGTTATAAGATCCACATTACAGAGGGTTAGGTAATTTATTGGGCCTCTCAGAAACTAACAACCTCAGAACCAGCAAATCTTCACAAGTTATAGATATACTTATTTTTTTGGGCCATATGTTTATACCAACAATCAAAACTGATACATGATTAGACATGAAACAGACATCTGATTAACTGTAGAGCTCATTACTTTGGATTCCATGTGAATCTGAAAAACTTCATACTAAGTCAACAAAGGAAATGTCCATTATTCAGTCTATACCATCGTTATTTGTTACTTTGTTTGCAATAATCTTTACTACAAGTACGGGTATGTGGTACACAATATGTCACTTTTTTAAATATATGCAGTACGTTGGGGATATATTAGTGAGTAAACTACTTAGGTTTGTGGTAAGTTTTAATATAATAATTTGTATACTCCTAATATAAACTTTTCAAAACCTTACAAATTAAAAATTACGTAAAAGAAAATATCGAAGTGCATATTTTACATATTCACCTTGTACAATGTTTTTAAATCCAACAGTGTTAACTTTATGATTCTTGAATACATAACTTGTTTAGAGTTTTTAATTTTAAATTAATAATAATGCATTTATAGGTGTTAAAAATTATGAGTAGTGATTATAAAATTTAAGTAAATGTATCACTTTATCTTTTTATCTTTCCCTTAAGGTGCTGCCATATATAAATATATATATATATATATATATATATATATATATATATATATATATATATATATATATATATATAACTCATATTGCCAGAACATGAATGATCAGGTTCCAATTTGCATTCTACAACGAACTGAAACGAGAATGCACTGCAAACTAGAACACATGTCTCGGTTTGTGGTCTGAAGCGGTTGTCTCAGGTTGCGGTCTGAAGGCGGTTGAGCGAATTTTGTAATTATGGTTTAAACACTTAATCAACCATAAACCTCCTCCGACAACGGAAATAAAAGTTAAACATATGAACTTTAAAATTTGACAAAAAAGAGTCAACATGCGTAAAAAAAAAAAATCAATTTAGAAGAAATACTTAGTAATAGCCAGAAATCTAGAATAAATATGGAAGACAGGTACCTGCTGGCTTAGTGGTGCAACTGGGGTAACAACCTGCGGAAAATTGCGTGTTATCAGTAACTCAGTAGAGCCAAGTCATATGATAAAATATCGGGAACATGAACCCTAATTTTTCACATTAAAAAGAAAATATTTCTATAAAAAATCTTACAAATGCTTGGCATTCAATAGAACTACTAGAGGATTAAATTAAGTATCAACAGTTTGTTACCTGAGTCTTGCCCAAGCGGGATTCGAGGTCCACTTCAAAATCTCTATGTTTCAAGGGTTTCCTCTGCACAGGAGGACCTTTAGCTGCATCAATAAGGATAATATTACTCAATGTAATATTACTTAAACAAGCACCAACTGGTCCAACTCAATCACAAAAAACTGTGTCTATTTTTAAATGTTGCTAATATCCAACACCAAAACCAAATAAAAATAGCTGAAAGCAAAACAAACAGAATCATATATAGTGAAATGAAATATACCTTTAGATTTCGATCGAGAATCCTCCTCCTGTTGAAAATTGTATACACACAAGCAAAAATTTACAAACCGAAATTATTTGAAATCAGAATCAGAAATTAGAATTGAAAGAACACTGAATAATAACTCACAGTCCTTTCCCGCTCCCGAGCTCGTTCCAAATACTCTTCTCTATCGAATTTTCTTCTGAACGTGTTGTCAACCCCAACCACCTGATTCAACCGAATAGAGTTAGCACTTAGATTAATAAAATTCGCATAAAAAATAAAAACGAAATTAAAAAAGAAAACTGTCATTTCGAAAACTATCGAGAAGATTGTTGAGATGAAATAGTGAGTAGGTTAGAGATTCATCACTTACATTGTTGCTGGTGTTAGACATTGATACAACAAATTAGTAACAATTACAATGATGACTGAAACTGTTGTTTAACTATTGATTGAAACAAAGTGCAGATGCAGAGAGGTAATTTGAATCAGCAATTTGAAAGAGAAACCCTAGTTACGTTAATTTGGGGAATAAAACAAGGTACCGGGATACCAAAAGGAAATGACGTGCAATTAACATAACAAATAAAAAGAATTCTGGTCAACAACTTGGGTGTTTGGTCTAGTGGTATGATTCTCGCTTCGGGTGCGAGAGGTCGCGAGTTCGATTCTCGCAACACCCCTATCAAATTCCAATAAATTTTTAAGCGATTGGGTTGAAGAGGATAAATGTGAATAGGCTTAAATATATTTTTGATCATTTATCCTTTCGTCAAAATTTATTTGGTCTTTTATCTTTAAAAAAATTTATTTTGATCCTTTATCTCTCAAAAGTTACTCAAATTCGTCCTTTCCGTTACTGATGTCGTTAACCTATCGCTTACATTGATGTTAACGTCTGATGTGGTTAGGTTTAGGGATGCATTCGCCTTCAATCTCTTTTAAGTTTTCACCTTCAATCTCATGCAAACTTAAGAATCCATCTTTGGTGTTGGGTTTAGGGGACGCATTCGTCTTATACTTGTGCAAAAATGAAGACGAATCTGTGGTGATTGTTGAGGGATGAAAACCCTAATTTGAAAATTAGGGGTGAAGGGGTCTTTCTTAATTTAGTTACTAATATTAGCATCGTTTGTAAAGGGATAATGGAAAATATGAATTTGTGTAACGTTTGAGAGGATAAATGTAAATAGGCTTAAATATATTTTTGATCCTTTATCCTTTCGTTAAAATTTATTTGGTCTTTTATCTTTAAAAAAATTTATTTTGATCTTTTATCTCTCAAAAGTTACACAAATTCGTCCTTTCCGTTACTGATGTCGTTAACCTATCGCTTACATTGATCTTAACGTCTGATGTGATTAGGTTTAGGGATGCATTCGCCTTCAATCTTTTTTAAGTTTTCACCTTCAATCTCATGCAAACTTAAGAATCCATCTTTGGTGTTGGGTTTAGGGGACGCATTCGTCTTATACTTGTGCAAAAATGAAGACGAATCTGTGGTGATTGTTGAGGGATGAAAACCCTAATTTGAAAATTGGGGGTGAAGGGGTCTTTCTTAATTTAGTTACTAATATTAGCATCGTTTGTAAAGGGATAATGGAAAATATGAATTTGTGTAACGTTTGAGAGATAAAGGACTAAAATGAATCTTTTTAAAGATAAATGACCAAAATGAATTTTGATCAAAAGATAAAGGACTAAAAGTATAATTTAGCCATATGAATAAAAGTTATTTTGTTATTTATATTCTTAATAATTTTCATATTACCCGACAAAAAAATTTCACATTAAATATAATTAACTGTGTTAGGCAGCAGTGGAATCTTAATATTAAATATTCATTTGGACTTTGGAATTGTAATATAAATTTTGATTGTAATATTAAATATTCATTTGGACTTTGTTTGGGATGGCAATTTCATCCTTACCAGCCGATAAAATCCGTAATAGGCACAGAGCGGGATCTTAATGGGTACCCGCAGGTAAAATAAGCGGATATTTTTATTACACGTTTGTTAATGAGTGGTGGCAGGTATTGAGGTCCTGTAGACGATGTTGAATTTACAAAATTGCCCCTAAATTATAACCTTAACGCTATGTTTGGCTACGGGGAGAAGTTGAGAGGAAAGAAGTAGGGTGAAAAGAAATAAGAGAGAAGAGAAAATAAATAGAAAATGAATGAATTTTTAGATTGTTTGGATTGAGAGAAAATGAGAAGAAGTAGAAAAGAAAGAAAAGTTAAGTTTTGATATAAAGACAATTATATCCTTATATACAATAATGATAATTTTATTTCACTCTTAAAATTGTGATCATATAATAAAAGAGTTTAATTGTTACACACTGTTAGTGTAAAAATTTTTACACAGATAATTAATTAGAAATCATGTTATGAGTGACTTTTAAGGTAGTTTGAATAAGGGTCAAATATTTTAGTTCATGCGGCAATTGATGATTGATTGATCATGTAAAAAATCTTTATACTATCAATACATACAATTAAATTCATAATAAAAATATTTATAATAAATATCAATTAAAAAATTAAATTAAGCATTAAAAATTTTAAAATTTTAACCATCCTAACCCACTCATTTCCCTTCCTATCTTTCTTCTTCCACCATCCCCTGACCCATCGTCTGCCCATCCCCACAGCCATGCATCACACCCTCCACCCATTCCCTGGTTCCCCCCTCCCCCCGCCCAATCGGAAAACCCTTATCCAACATCACTATTGTTTTTGTTTGTTTTTATTCTTTAATGGTGGATGAGTAAAATATTAGTATCTTGCAGACAACTTGCATATATGAAAACACACAATCACCAAAAACAGAAAATCACGTTGGATAAGCCAATGGGTAAAATTGTAATCGTACAATATCAACCCCTCTCTCACCATTCTCTTCATAGATTAGCCGAGAAAACTTTCATGCTGGGCCCCACGGGCTTTTTTTTCTTTCTTCTCTGCTTTCACCCCATACCAAACGAAAGAAAATATCAAAATCCATCCAACTTCTCTCCTCCCAACTTCTCTCTTCCCATTTTCTCTAGAAACAAACATAGTGTAAGTTACTTGTTATCCATTCACTTAAATCTCTCTGCCGTTCTCCTTCATCTCACTCAGACTTTCTCACTCTCACTGTGTCATCTCTGCACCGTTGCTCCTTCGGTGGCTGCAAATCCATAGTAATCATCAAAATGGTCAGCAAGTTTGGTGATGAATCAAGATATTACATTTCTCAGTGTAATGATTCTGATTACTTCATGTTGTCCATTTACTGCATAAATCCTGTGAATAGATTGAGAAGCTTGTGTGATGGCCTTCAGTGTATAGTAAATCAAACGGACCATCAAATATGCAAGTATCTTATATATGCCTTCCCTCCACTACCCATTTTTTTAAGTTTCTCCCCAAAAGAGTTTTATTGTTGAAACTGCAAAAACCATTTTATATCTTATTTTGGAGTTGTATAGTCAAGGTCAAGCCTTAGCAACAAGTATATGATGTCTCTTATACTCAAGTTTTCAACAATTCTCTTATTTGGCCCCTCTGCTACAGGAAGACCACCGATTTGATTATCCATCATCTGCTTGAAAGCTTCAAGAATCAATTCGTGGGAAAAAAAGTTTAGATTAAGGGTGTGTTTGGGAAAGCTGAAAAAAAAAGATTATGCTGATAATCGATTTATGAATAATCGATTATTGTGATAATCGATTATAATCAAAATCTATTTTTGTTTCGGTCTGTTTGCTGAAAAGCGATTTCAAGATAATCTTTTTCGTTTGGATGGTCTAAAAAAATCGCTTTTTACATAGTAAATTACGAAAAAGGGTATGAAGTTATTTGTTTGTATTAATATATTTGATGTTTTATTTAATAAACTTGTTGTAATGAATTTTCTTATATATATTTTGTCTTCATTTTTTTAATTATAAAATTGAATACAATTTTAATATTTTTTTATTGGTGATTAATTTTAGTTGCTGTACGGGATTTGGAAACAGTGCATTTAGAAATACCAATGTATTTCACGTACGGGGCAGTAAGGGAGAGTTAGGGGAATTTGGCAAAAACAGCGTTTTTTAATAATCCAACAGTCCTAAAAAAGAGATACTATAAAAACAGCTTTTTTTCAGAAAAAAAGCTTTTTGAAAAATTAAGCTAGTAATCCAAACAAATTAGATTATTTATAAAATGGCTTTTTGGACAAAAAAACAGCTGAAACATAAATAATCTATCATTCCCAAACACACACTAAGAATTCAATATACAAAAAGCTAACATCAGCATAAAACATTAGAACTTGCAATTAACTCCAGAATCACCCTATAATTAGAGCATGTTTTTTTTGTTATAGATATTCGTGGGCACCCGTATACCCGTGGGTATACGTGAAACCCACTAAATACCCGTCTAGCGAGTATCGCACAGGTAATGGGCGGGGACAAATAGGGTTTTCACCCGACGGGGTGGGGGCGGGGGAGTGCTACCCATGCCCGTCCCGCCTCGTTGCCATTCCTATTTGTCATCTAGGAAATTTTAATTTTAACGATTAAAAATATGATGTAGAGGTATTAATATGGATTAGTTTGACATGCAGATACGACGAGTTATGATGATGCATGTATTATATGAATTGGATATGATACTTGGATCATGTTATGAGATTAAATGGGTGTTTGGGACTGAGTTGAGAGAGTGAAAATCACGGTGGAAAATGTAGAAGCTACAATGTATAGCTTCTCTTTGGACGTGCTTCTGACCCTACAAAACGAGCATTCCAAACATGCTATAAGGTGTTTACGTTGAATGTTATGTTTTGAATTACCAAAGCATGGTGGGTGGATTGAGTTGGTTATCTCATGGGTGAATCGTATTATGCAATGCTTTAAAAATTGGATTGGTTATTGAACCGATGTATGCACTAGTTCATGGTTCAGTGGTCCAATGTGATTAAATTGTGATCGAATCGGTTTTAATTAAATATATATATATATATATATATTTTTAATTTTATATAATATATTTAATAATAAAACAATAAACTAACATACTAATAAAAGAATTTACATAATGTTTATACTAATTAATCAAGACTTCTTTAAGAACATTCAAGTCATTGTGTAATGTTTAATGAAATCTCCAAAACAAGGACAGAGAAAATATGTGTAATTGCTAATTAAACATGTTAATATCTCCAAGACAATGATAATAGAAAGAATTGCAATGCTAATAGTCATAGACACTTACACAACGTGGTAGTTGTGCAAGTTTACATAGTGAAGATAGTGGAGAAGGAAAAGAACAAACCTTATTTCGTGAAATAAGAACGAGGAACGACTGTGCGACTGTGATGGCAAAGAAATGAGCAAGAAAAAGTCAACTTCATTCGCTCGACTGAGAACAAGAAACGAAGAGGAGGAAGAAGATTGAGCCCAAAAGAGTTCAAGTGAAAAAATGTTGCTTCACTTTTTTTATTTAAGTAATTGAATTTTTAGGCAAACTGTTAAATCGTTGGTTTTCACTGGTTTGGCCAATTTTGCCCCGATTTGACTGATTCTTCATCGATTTTCAACACAAGTGGTTCTTAGAGACGTCCGGACCGGTGCTGGGACCGGTTCACCATTTGAACCGGTCGGTTCGTTGGTTCACCTTTTAAACCGTTCGATTTTGGCTACCATGATATCATGTGATGGTATAAAGTATGAGGATCAATGGTTATATATATATATCAGATGATTGTGGAAATAATATGAGATATGGTGTGAGAATTTACTTGATGCTTGAAATGAGCTTAAAAGTCGCATTGAGGATGAGGAGACATAACATCCATATGCACGAGATGTTGAACATAGAAATGCATTGGGGACGACGGTACATAACGCCCAGCTGCATAGAGATATGGATAGCCTGTTTGGATTGTGAGGAATAGACCATATACTGGGGATGCCTAATAATGGCGCTACCGCACTAGGGACGGCGAGATGTAACGCCCAGTGTCAGATGATAATACATCGAGAAGACGATACGTAACGCTCAGTTGCATAGAGCTATGGACGCCTACTAAGGAGGGAGAGACGTAACGCACAATAATGCGATGGAAACATTATTTGTTCTTGAGGAAACAATTCAAGCATCATAGTATGATGATCCACGATAAGAAAACATTGTTATGAACTATTTAGGGATTTAACGAGTTTTAATTATAAGAAAACATTTTATTGCATATGCTCGTAGGTTGAAGAGATCGAGTTTCAAAGAACATTGTGTAATAGCCTGAAGAGGCTGTGTGTCAAAAGAGACTATAAGTTCAAAGAATACTCTATAATGAAAATCTTAATGGCGATCAGGGATTGGGTGTAGGCAAAAAATTGGGCTCAATCAGGATTAAGCTTCTATCTGATTCTCTCTTCCTTTATCCCTTTTATATTGGCTAAAAACTTATATATTTTGTTTAGTTAATTTGGGTTGAAGGAATCTGCTTCTACTAACTTATATTTTCTTAATAAAGCTTTCTTAAATTAAAAGGGACTCCAAGCCTCCACGATCAGAAAATAACTCAAAATACTTCTCAATAAGAATTTTAATTAAAATTGAAAAGTTTTTAAAAGCATAATCCTACCCTTCTTCTTGTATTATTTTTCTCCTTTCAAAACATAAGCCTTAACAAATGAAATAAGCCTAAACAAATATAGGCAAGTCCAAAATAAACATACACAAGTCTTTTAAATACACAGTTTTTAATGACTTAACAAGTTACTTCAGCTAATTGTTATGAATGTCATAACATATATTATTGGCTTCGTTGTCAATTTTTGGAAGAAACTAATTGCCATCCAAGTGATTCATTCGATTTCTTGTCTCTATTGTCTTTTGTTACATTAAAATACCAAAATCTCTAAATTGGAATCTAATTAACATATCGGTTTCATCAATATATATCTTCATTTTTTTATTAGGTGGTTTGGCTATCATTTCTCATGAAAAACACAACATAAAGACAAAAAAAAAGTGAATTTGATTTGCATGGGTTGGAACTTTCATAACTTAAAACTTGGCTCATATCTATGTGTTTTAGTTTTTTTTTTTTTTTCAACCCAACGTATAGACCCAATTTTACCTGCATTTTATAAATTATTTTGGGTAAAAACAATAAATTTGTGAGTTAACTCAACTTGCTAAATACCCTCTATTCAAAGTTTTTGGTTTTTTATTCACCCAAAATGAAAAAGAAAATTGGAGTATTAACCTCAAAGAGTTAATTTTGTTTACAATTACTATTTTTAACTTATTTGCATTACGGTCAAGTGGTGCTAGGTGAACTTGCATGAACATTGATTAATCCATTTGTGCAATCCTATTAAAGGAAGGCCATCTATGCCAGAATTAAGAGATCCACAAAAATGCAAAAATATTAAAATAACTAAAAAAATTAATTTTCAAAATACATATTTTCCTTAATTATTTTTCAAATTACTCATTTTTTTACCGGTTTCCCTTCTAGTTTTTTTTTTTTTCATTTTTTAATTATTAATTATTTATTAAAATTAAAATTTAAAATTTAAAAAATAAGTAAGAAGAAAGTCGACAGATGAGATGCTGAACTTCCTAACATGAAATAAAAAAAATATTACAACGAAAATCGACAATTGATATGCTGACTTCGTAATGAGAAAAAAAAAAGGGAAGTTAGCTTCCCAATAATTTTTAAAAATAAGTAATTTAGAAAAAACAAGAAAAAAGTATATAGAGAAATAATTTCTTTTTATTTTAATATTTTTGCCTACAAATACAATTGGTCCCAAAATTTATATATTTATATTCATACGTCTCCCCACATGTCATGTACAAATCTGCTTTTAATTTAATTAATTCTTCCTTATAGAAAAAATTTGACCGGACATTAAAGAGGCGAGGAGCATTGATATATGGCAATAGCATCCATCGACGGTGCTTAACATCTTCCATTTTGAAATATATCGAATCGGAAGCGAAGCTGAGACAACTACAAGTAACAATGTGGAGCTGCAGGATGTGGAATTTGATGGCTGTCGGAGCCACGTGTCTGCTCTTTCTTTCATCGGTATCAGCGGACGACGTCGTCGTGCTCACAGAAGACACCTTCGAAAAAGAGGTTGGTCAGGATCGCGGTGCTCTTGTCAAGTTTTACGCTTCCTGGTAAACAACAAATCGCAATTCTCTTTGGCTTCTCAGAAATGCTAGCGAACACAATCTTGAACATGGAATTGGTGTGAGTCTCACTAAATAAAAGATAAACTTATATAATTTAGTATGTCGTACAAGGAATATATTCGAATATTAAGAGTGTGTTACTAGCATTGTCTATCCATTATTTAATCTAGATTAAACTAATAATTTGGTATTATATTTGACACTGATTTTTATTTTGCCTATGAAAATTTTTAAAATTGTCTCTATAATTATTTTTAATTTAATCCCAGTTCGGGGAGTTAAATTATAGGGATTAAATTGAAAATGATTGTCACTTGTGGGGACCGAATTCAAATTTTGTTGGTTCTTATATGTGATAGTCATTTTCACTTTGATTCTTATATGTAATAATCAATTTGCTCTCTATATTTTAACTCCAACAAACAACGACGAAAATTATTAAACAATGAGCATCAAATTAAAAATAATTATAAATATAAAAACCGATTTAAAAAAAATTCATATATAGAAACGAAATTAAAAGCTAAGGTTTCACTTATAGTTACCAAATCATTAGTTTAACTTTAATTTAAAGTCATACTCTTTTATTTATCATCAAATATGAATCCTAAGTTAAAACAAAAACGTTTTTTCATGTCAGGTGTGGACACCGTAAAAGGCTTGCGCCAGATTAAGAAAAACTTGCAACAAGTTTTAAAACAACTAAGGCCATTTTGATTGGGAAGGTTTGTTATGTTCCTCAATCTCTTCTCTTATTTCATCAGATTTCAATCCTGTTCATGCTTTTACATTTGTGCAGGTGGATTGTGATGATCATAAAAGCCTTTGCAGTAAATATGGGGTTTCTGGTTACCCTACCATTCAATGGTTTCCTGAGGGCTCTCTTGAACCAAAGAAGTGAGCACTTGACCATTTCCTTTTCTTCAAATGTCATCTTTTTTTACCATAGAAATTGTTATATGTTATATGTTACCTCACATCTGAACTAAATCTACATGCTTTTAGGTATGAAGGTGCGCGTACTGCAGAAGCCCTTGCTGCGTATGTGAACATGGAAGGAGGTATTTATGTGAATTTCTCTTAAAGCCCTTGCTGCTTATTTATGTGAATTTCTCTTTCGCTATTTATTGGATTATGCTGTTATTGGTTGTGTATGTTTTTCTCTTATAGTGCTTGTTTGCATGATGTCAATATGTTTGTTTTAAAGCATGTTCATTGATTTGTATGCTAAGATCTTGGGGTTTAAACTTTATCATATTTGAAGTATTTATTTTTTAATGTGGTTAAGAGACTTCAAGATTATCAATGAGCTTACAATCAATGGAATATAGGATTCGAATGTTTTTTAAGAATGTTGAACTCAAGTCTTTTTTTTCTTTGTTGGTAGGTCTGCAGATGCAGCGGAAACTAATTTCACATTTATTTATGACTAAGTGGACTGTGTTGCATTCAAGCATTGCTAATTTATTGTGCTTGATTGTACTGAATACTTTCAATATAGCCATCTCAACCTGTTTTCCTCTTTTATTTCCATCCTGTTCATTGTTCGATGTCTCGATTGTAATATGCTGGCTTGGTAGTTTGACATCCACTCTTTGTTCTGCATGGAATCTCGAGTGTTTCTCAACTTCATTCTTCTGACATTTCTTTGCCTAGTGTTCTCTATTCAGTTGATTTGTCGTTGGTATCAAATTTCTTGTTGATGTAGGTACCAATGTGAAGATAGTTTCTGTTCCATCCAGTGTGGTTGTTCTCTCTCTAGATAACTTTGATGAGGTTGTCTTGGATGAAACAAAAGATGTTCTCCTTGAGTTCTACACACCTTGGTAAGTATAGATTTACGAGTAAATACCCAATTTGGTCCCTAAAATTGAAGGGTCGTATCAACTTAGTCCCCCACATTATTAATATTCCAAAATGATCCTTGAAATTGCGAAATATAGCAAATGCATCCCTGACATTATTCACTTAGTTTCAAATGCATCCCTGACATTACCAACATAATGTCATTATAGTCCACGCAAATACCAACAGAGGGACGAATCTGATTAACTTTCTGCAATTCCAGGGATCATTTTGGAATATTGATAATGTGGGGGACTAAGTTGATATGACCCTACAATTTCAAGGACCAAATTGAGTATTTACTTATAGATTTACCATCCGACGATCTGCCAAAACCTTATTATGACTCATGAGGTGAGACTTTTTTCATTTTCAAATTTTATTTGAATTTTTTTCTTGATAAATCTATTTTATGTCTTCCAGGTGTGGTCATTGCAAGGCACTTGCTCCTGTAAGGATGTTATCCAGTCCTTAGACTTCTATTATAGCCTGTAGTTATAGCTTAATGAGTTACCTTTGGTTGTTTCTGTATCAAGGACAATCCTGATAAACTTTTTACTGTTTGTACAGATTTACGAAAAGGTTGCTGCAGCATTTAAGCAGGAGGAGGAAGTAGTTATAGCCAATGTTGATGCTGAAGCGTACAAGGATTTGGCTGAGAAGTTAGTACAGTAACATATCTTTAATTGTGCTCAAATTAAACCCGGTTGATATCATATTTAAGATGCGCATCCCACGCTGAAGTTTTTCCCAAAGAGCAATAAAGCCGGTGAAGATTATGATGGTGGCTGTGATTTGGATGATTTTGTTGCTTTCATCAATGAGAAAAGTGGAACCAGCCGTGATGGGAAAGGATATCTTACTTCTGAAGTTAGTAAAACAGTATATGTTTACTAATAAAAGAAACCAGAATAATATACCTTATATCTTTAAAAGGCTTAATTAATCTTGGTATAGGCTGGTATAATAGCATCTCTGGATGACTTGGTGAAGGAGTTTGTGAGTGCTTAAGGGTTCTGCTGCAAGGTTTGAGCAATTTTATCGTTCTGTTGTGTTCGGGGTTGCCCAACTGTTATTTTTAATTTTGGTTACTGTGAAGCCCTAGCTGTTCAGCTACAAGTCTTTGTTTTATTAAAAAGGCTAATTTGTTTTTCTGTGATGTGTTCTTTAAATTAGGAGCTCTAAATATCCTGCTACATGTGATGATGTAAAGAGTCTGATGGTGATATGTCTGACAGTCTAAGTAATCAATTGGCACAAATCATATTATGGTTTGGCCAACTACAGGCAATAATAATAAGCAGCAGTGGATTAGCCAATCTAAGAAATAGTTTGACTGTAAATGTTCTGTTAGACTGTTATGAACCGGCTTGTATAATGCTTTCATATTTGACGTTAATTTGCATCACTTGTCTGACATCTAAACGCTTTTGATTTCTGCCTTTTGTTGCAGTCAATCAGCCCAGCAAAGGCAGATGAATTCACTCTCAAGAAGAACATCTTATCTGCCTTTGCTTGATCTTGTGGAGATGGAAGAGTCATTGCATTCAGTTGGGGGAGGGGATGATTTGTAATTCCAGAGTTCCAAGGTGTCATTGCCCTGGTTTTCTTTAGCCATATCCTCCAAATATGCAATCTTATAGCACATTTTTGCACCGGAAATGTACTGAGTCATAAAAATTAAAGCAAAATGTAGAGTTTCCTCTGAGAAATCATATAATAATCCTATATTAGAATAACTTCAGGTTTAATTCGAAGATTCTAGTAGCTTTTTTCTTGCCTTGTCCCAGGATTTCATTGAGTTGTTCTTGTTGCAAGCAATGCCGCGTGAAATGTTTAGTTGGTCTTCCATCCTCTGACTGTGGCTGCCCTTACCACTGCTTAGGGCATGTTTGGTTTGTATTTTCATTTTCTGTTTCTATTTTCTGAAGATTGTTTCCATTTTCAAATTTTGAAAAAATTGAAAACGTGTTTGTTTTGACTTCTTATTTTCTGTTTTCATTTCCTATTTTCAAAAATTTGGGAACGAAAACACTGAAAACAACTTTTTTTTATTTTCAGATTTGGGTCCAATTCAGGAAATGTTTTCGGTGAAAACATTTTTGCTAAACTCAACCAAACGCATTTTCAAGCTTATTTTCTATTTTCATTGAAAATGAAAATAGAAAATGATCAAACCAAACAGGCCTTATAAATACAATCCTAAATGTACAAGGTATAGGTTTACCCAAAGCTTGTTTGCCAACATTTCTTTCTTTTCTCTTTTTTTGGGTACAAAAACCGGGGCTGCAGCCCAAAAGGAAGGAATCAAGATAAAAGAACAAAAGGGGGCATTGCAAACCTTACAGAATCAATATAAAGTAGCCTAATATGATATTAGGAGGGTTATTCCAGATGACCAAACCGTGCTCAATCTGAAGATTCCTGTTTGCCAACCAGGCCCTGCAGGAGTTGGCTTCTCTGTATATTTGATTGAACTTAGAAGTCCCATTCTCTATTGAGTAATTAGAGATTGAATAAATATCCAATTTGGTCCCTGAAATTAAAGGGTCGTATCAACTTAGTTTCCCACATTATTAATATTCCAAAATGATCCTTGAAATTGCGAAATATAGCAAATGCATCCCTGATATTATTGACTTAGTTTCAAATGCATCCCTGACATTACCAACATAATGTCATTATAGTCCATGCAAATACCAATAGAGGGACGAATCTGATTAACTTTCTGCAATTCCAGGAATCATTTTGGAATATTGATAATGTGGGGGACTAAGTTGATATGATCCTACAATTTCAGAGACCAAATTGAGTATTTACTTTTAGCGTATTCTTGGAGTTGTTCAATTGCTTTGGAAGATGGCAAGGAGGCCATCTACACCAGGGGCCTAGAGGGAATCAATTTCCAATATAACTCTAGATATTTCATCCGCAGAGAGTTGTCTGCCCATATGATTGAAACTTGCCACATCTTGGCTTTGGTACGATTTCTAAGTAAGAAGATGGGGTCTATCAAACGGAGGATTTTTTTTGTCCTAGTTGCTTTCCACAAATTCCTGGAAATTAGGATATTGAAGCCTCATTGCTTCAAATCTAAAGGGTCTGTTATTTTGGCAGGGAAAAATTGGTTCCTGCTTAATGGGCAGAAGGTGGTGCTCATAAATCATAGTGTATCCTTGGAAGATCAGTGACAGTGATCTCCAGGAATCTAACCTGCCATCTAACATTGGCTAAAGCTTTATCAAGCTTGGGACCCTTCCATGTGAACTTAGTTCCCACTTTCCACTGTGCCCAATAGGGACGGATCCAGAAATTTTGATTAGTGGGGTCAAAAAATAATCTATAAATATTTTTGTTAAAGAAAAATATTATAAATATGTATAAGCGATAAAAAAATTGATATTAAATAGACAAGATATGATGTGGTCCGGTTTCAAAGTGAAACATATATCAATATGTGAGAAATCAGAAACAATTCATCAAATAAAATATGATCGATTACAAAAGTAATTTTTGCTCTTACCAAAAGTTAGGTAATAAATTAACATGTGGGGGCAACCTCATTTTTTTATGGAGACAAAATCAAAATTATTAAATACTCTAATTTAAAAAAAATTACCTAATGGGGGCAATTGCCCCCATTTTATTAGCTGTAGATCCGTCCCTGGTGCCCAAGTCAATCAAATTACAGTCATTTATCCACTGAGTAAAATTATGGCATTTTGATTGGTCCACCTAGGCTTCTCCCTTTTTTTCCACAGCTCTTATCAATTTCATTGAAGCTCCAGCCATCATCCAACTATCTTCAATGACCTGGACCGCTATTTAATTTTACTTTTAGCTTCCTTACGTTCCTGGTCATTAGGGCTTTCATATAGCAGTAAAAGCCCACTGCTCCTTATCTTGCTCCTCGATACTTAGCATGTTTGTTTTAAAATTTTGTTAACCCAAATTTAAGTTCGGAGTGATACAAATGTAATAAAATTCTCATCCAACGTGAAAACAAGTTTTTTCTCCGGTTGGCAAACGTTCTTTTGTAACAAAAATCCAAACATAACCTAAATAGATAAGCTCTGTCCTACTGTAACTCTAGTCTATCTCATGCTTTTAAAACTGATGCACTCCCCCTTTAGGACCTTTTCCAACTTTTAAGGTAGTAAATCTAACAGTAAAAGATTTTTAATGATATGGATATGGCAATCCATGGTAAATTCTCTTATTATTCTGTTGCATGATTATTTTCACCATTTTTTCGTAATTGCACATATACAGTGATTAAAGGAAAAATTAGTGTTTCAGTTGTTTGATGGGGATGAGGATCTTCTGTCCCAATTTTTCGTCACCTTCCCTGTCCCCTATCAATAACAATTCGACACTTAAGAAAATAAAATCGCAACTCATTAAAATTTATGTTCATTCCCAATGGTGAAAGACAACGAGACACCATTTTTTGATATAACGGATTTTGTTTCCCTTGATGGGGTGGGCAGGATGAGGAAAAAAAGAAAAGCTCACATGGATTTGGCACAATCCAACTTAACCCAATCAGAATTCAGGAGTAGTACGTTACCACGTTGGTGATGCTGTAATTACAAGGCCCACAGAAGAGTTTGGGCAAAAGGGGCACCTTTGTAAGTTATGTGTGACGTGAGTGAAGAATGCACTACACTGTCCTTTGTTGCAAGCAGACAAAAAGTGGCTCTTGAATATTGATGATGTATCATAATCCCAACCCGTATGCATAGGAGTTTGGGTTAGAGGTTGTAACTTTGATAGGTACCACCTTTTATTTGTTGTGTCAACTAGGAACCTCTTTAGCTAATTATAAAAGTGTGTTCGGCGACACTCTTTTTTCCCTCCCCATCATCAGGCCCATTAAGGAGCCACTCCCCCCACCGGTTCGGGTCCAATGAGTGTGGTAAGTTGGGGTATGTCGTAGCAGCCTAATTTTTTGAGATCATCTTCATTGCAAATATGAGAAAAACGAGTTCTGAGACAATTATTCTAGAAATTATGTACGAGAAGCTTTTGTGAAATATAATTTGTAACGTGATTTGGCTGGTGAAGATGATGGCCAAGGGAAGGTAGGATTTTGACTTTTTATTGCAAATTTAGACTTTTTAAAGTATTAATTTATAATAATGAAAGTTTAAAGAACTTAAGTAAAAGTGATTTATAATCGATTTACCTACTGTAACCAATTGTGTGTAAAAAGAACATGGCATGTCCAGTAATATGTGTCTCAGCCTATCACGCAACTTGACCAGGTTAAGGTTAACTGTACTTACAATTTACAACTTAAAAAAGCTGAACCTAAACCCTAATACTAACAATACATGTAGCCAGTGATAGAACCGGAGAGTGAAAAAAATAAACAGTTGTTTCTACTTTCTAGTACGACCAAAGGAAGGACCCTTTTTTTTTTTTTTTTTTTTTTGGGTAAATAAGGTCTCTTATTTTACCACTATTGATTCTTAGGACAACATAGCAATTTGTAGGTAACTCCAAATTGTTCAAGAATGGAGTCAATGCTAACTTAAGTACTGTACTAGTTAAGGAATAAAAAAATTATTGATAAATGTTATATCACTAATGTTTAGTAGGATGAAAGTCATTTTAGTAAAAAAAAAATAGTATGAAATTCATAATACAAAATGGAGCGCACAAATTTATGTGGATTATAATTATGGATCATGCTAACGAGTGTCCTAAGGATACTCTTTAAGGAAACCCAAAAAAAAAAAACTTTACATTAAAAAACTAAATATTTCACTTCTTCAAATATTAAATATTTCCAATGAAAAATTTCTTTGCTTACTTTCTTAACGAGTGCCCTTACGATATTGGTTAAGGAACTAAGAGAAGAAATTTTTCATTGGTAATTAATGCATTCAATTTTTTGAGAAGTGATACACTTTGTTTTTCAATAAACATTTACTATTTTTAGCTTCCTTAATTAATATCCTTAGAATACTGATTAACATAATCCTTGATTAATAATATCAAAATTTTACATTGACAATACATACCAATTAATTCCTTAATATTTTCGACAAATATTTGTTCTTTCTAGATTATATGTTATATTTAATTTTTTAATAAAAACTGGGTTTCTTTTCGATTCCTTTAGTGCAGTGGTGAGAAAACCTAAATTTAAATGCACACAGGCTTATAATAAAAGAAGTGGGGGCCTCATTGACATTCACATATCTGTTACTGGCTACCTTTTGAATATTTCCACCAAGTACAGTAACAACTAACAGAAATCCTTAATAATCAATATAGGAGACATTAGTACTGGGTAACAAAACTGAGAGTGAATCGAGCAACAAGATGGTAGAAAAGATATTAAAAAAATAAAACATAATAAGAGACCATTAAAGAAGCAACCAAAAGAATATTGAACATCTTTTAGGGAGGGGATTCAATGGGTTCGTTTCCAACTTGTAATAATAATATACTTATAGGCAAGTCAGTGTCAAATAATCTCAATCTACTTTATGTCCACATCTTAAAGAAGCACCTTGTCCCATATAGTTAGATTTGCAAACCTCTTTTTCCTAATTCCAACGGGATCTATCAACTATCATCGTGGCATAATTATAATGTTGCATGTAACCCCATATGGCCCCCACAAAACAAAAATAATTGGTTAGATAAGGGGCAAACTGGGTCATCATCTCACGTATTTAGCCATAATCCCAGGTCGCGACAGATATATCATGCAATCTGCATATGCAACCAAAAGCTTAGGACGTCGAAGATGCGAACAAAAAGACAGGCATCTTTCAATTCAATTGAAGTGTTGTTGTGGGTGTGCTTAAGGATGAGATTTTGATCGTTGATTAAATTTTATATAAAATAAATATATTCATATAAAATAAATATATGAAATCCTAATCATAAATTAAAGATAAATGCGTAAATATAATAAATGTAGAGGATCCAAATCCCTGTTTCAGCTAGAAACTTCTCTCCGAATGCAAGCTGAGCCGTCGTGTTTAAGCTGTTACTCTACTCTGGGGCCTAAACCACCTAATAGGTCTCCCCACACCACGTGCATTCTGCAATCCTTGCTTTTCATTAAATTGGGATTTCATATACCCGAATTTTCAATTTTTTAATGATACAACTTGATACTAGTATAAGCCTATCTCGCCCTAGAAGTTGCTTACTGCTTGGACCTAATTTAACTACAAAAATTGCATAGGTTTAAAAAATAGGCGAAAAACTAAGGAAACTGTTAGCCAGTTCCTAGGGTAATTTTTTTTTTAATTAATCTATATAATTAACTTTTTAATTAATTTTTCTAATTTTTTGATCAAAAAAATCTATATAACTTTTATTATTTAATTTAATTATAAATAAATAAAGATGCCTTCTTTGATACCTCCGATCAATTTAAGATAAAAATTACTCTGTCCAAACAACATGTGTCATCTCAATTAAATAAATCAAATCAAATAGTTCTTATAATCTGATTGGGTCACCTATATAGAATAACGTTACCTTTGAGGTACCAGAAAATTCACCATAAATGAAATCCATTTTCTACATAAATAAAAAAATAATTCAATTCAATCTCTATATGTTTAGTTATTTTTAATTTTTAATTCTATCTGTCATTTATTGTAGCCATAACACTCTTTGATGAAATTAAAATATATGTATCAAATTGAAAGTGATAGTCACCACACATGAATATTTATTTTGGCTTTAACCCTTATACATTGAGGCTCTATACTTTAACTCTAATAAATAACAATAACAAAAAACGATGATCAAATTAAAAATAATTATATATGTAAGGACTAAATTGAAAATTAGCAATAAAAAATATAGTTTAACAAAATAATAATCTTAATTAGGCAACTAGCTTTATCATTTATCAATTAAAGATTTACTATGGGACTGGATTCAACAATGCTTAAACAATGCCCACTTTATATCCACACCATTTTTGTCCTATCTTATTTTTGTGCAGACCTACGCTCTAATTTTAACAAGTAAACAAATAGCAAAATTTAAGACATCAATATGCAAAATTTAAGGACAGCAAAGAGTAAATATAAACTTCAGTTACTACACAGCAAGTGTAAAATAGTAAAATGCTGCGAGTACACTAAGCATATTGTACATAGTTCTATCTTATCAGCATCTACAAGGACGATGGGGTTAGGAAGAAGAAACCTCTAACGTTTCATCCACCCCATGGGAATGGAGGATACTATCAAATCCCCTTCAACCAGAAAAAGCAGATCCACCCAACAATTGATACACGGGCTGATCTTAAAACTTCCACACTAAACTAAACTAAACAATTCCAAAATGATAAAAGAAAACAAAATATTAGTGATGATGATGATAATGATAATGATCTGTACTTTTTGTAGTTGATAGAATTCAGACTATTAAAATAAGGTTTCAAATGGCAATTGTGACCGCGATAATGTGATTTTGATAATCTCCGAAACCACGTCACGATTCTAATTGGGTGTGTATCGATCACACTTTTCCACAATTTTTCAAGATGATGAAAAAACGCAACGCAATCACCATTCATAGGAAATGTTACCTGGAAGAGACAGGGTTTAAGGCTCTAGCAAAACCATTCATAGCACCATAACCCTTAGAACTAAATCCCAAGCACCCAAACAAACCTTGCCTATAAGGTAAAAAAGTCTTCTTTCTCAACTCTTCCGCTTGAGCTCTATTAGCCTTATAATGCAACTCATGCGGCGACAGCGGCACGCGCCGCTTACCGACGCCGTTAGTAGGCTTTCCGGCCACCTTCTTTGCAAAAGTTACCTTTGATTTTGGCATTTCAGAAGACCCATTTCCTTGATTTTGGTTAATAACTTTTTTCTCCTTGGTGGGTGAAAACGAAATAGTAGACCAGAACTTGTTGTTACTCCTTCCTTCACTTTTGCTCCGAAGAAAATCCTTCAAGAAAACCCATCTCTTTGAGCTTCTTCCAGCTGAAGAAGACCTTGAAGATGAAGCTGAAACCGAAGGAGTTGTTGTCTGATCCAAACCACTCTTGTCATCTTCTTCGTTTTCTTCAATCTCAGAGGAACCGTGTTCGTTGTTGTTGTTGTTGGTTTGGTTTGTTAAAGTTACAATATCATTGTTATCCTCGTTCTCTGTCCACTCCAAAGGTGTGTTTCTCAAAGGAGACAAAGATCTAGTTCTTCTTCTAAGAGACTTATCACGAAACGACCTTAGATCTCTACCTCGTACAACAACATGCGACTCAACGACGTCGTCGTTTTCTTCCTCCTCGTCGAGATCCAGCAAGGGAGATAGAAGCTGAGGCCTTTCCAAGTGGGTGGACAGCTTCATGGGTCGGATCTGACCGTTCAAGAACAACTCGTCGGCCGAACTCATCGAACCGGAAGCGTTGAACCCGGTCGAGTTGAACCGGGCAGAAAACTCGAAGTCGCAAGACATAGACATAGGAGAAGAGGCGTTTTCGAAAGAAGAAGAAGAAGAAGAAGAAGCGGTTATGGCGAAATGCATGGGGCTGGCGGGAGCACTGTAGAAGAAGGCGGTGGTGATGGGTCCACCACGGCCGGGACTGGAAGGAGCGCTGACGTAAGGGGTGGAGCATGTGCTGTCGATGTCATCGAAGAAAGGAACACTATTGTTTTGAGGAGGTAGGTTTGGTGTGTTTTCACCATTGCCATTAATGGTGGTGGGAGAATGGAGGTTCATTATTCTCAGTAGTGATCTCTTGTTCTTCCTCTTCTTCTTCTTCTTCTCTTGTCCCGAGAGAGGAACAACTGAACAAAAGATGGTACAAGAAGAAGTGCATAAACAAAAAATAACAATAAATATATATATATGTGATAGATTTAACACAGATTTACGTCTCTAATTGCCCTTCACTTTATGCTTTTATATCCTTCAATGCCATTTACCTTTTTATTTTTATAACAGGAGATGACGAAGGAATTTGTTAAGGGACAAAAAAAATCAAAAAACAAAAAGAAATTTATTAAAAATTGACTTATTTAATATTTAAAGAAAAAATATATTTAATTTTTTTGTTTCGTTAAATAATATTTTTAAAATATTCGTTAACATATCCTTGAAATTTTTTATTTTTTTTTATTTCCTCATTTTCTGTACCAAAATTAGAAATAGGAAATAGAAGGTTGTTTCTACGGTTTTCTTTACAAATTTTAAAATGAAACAAAATTAAAATGAGATGATAGTTTTATAATTATTTCTAAAAATAAAAAATTAAAACAACAAATTGAAAATAAACAAACTTACATATTTTGAGTTTAATTTTTATACACTAAATTGATAGCATAAAATTTTTATCTCATTAATCAATCAAAAATTATGGTAGGTGTATTTTTCGGTATCCCCAATAATTTGGGGTAAAAGTTATAATATTCAATCAGAATATACCATCTCAATTAAATGAGTCATATTAGTGGATCAAGTCAAATGATTCTTACCATCTGATTGGACCACCTACCTAGACAAAGTAAAGTTACCCTTAAAATATTGTAGAATTCACCATTATGATATGAATTATTTTAATGTAATTAAGATAAAGGTCAATCATTTTTAATAATATGAGTATTTTAATCTATTGCTAATGTAAAAAAATCTTTACAAATGTGCATCCTAATTAAATCTATTTTATCATAGGGTCGGGATTATTCTTTTCTCTTCTTTTATCCGCGACTCCACTAACCCATATTTTGTATGTTATGCATGTGTTTAAAATTTTTATTGTACATTCAAGAAGTTGATTTAAATAGTTAACAAGAAAACACAAAAACAAATAGATGGTGATTCAAATTTTATGCAACAGTTTTTTAGTTTATTAATCTTGGACTTAAACAAAATAAAAAAGAATTATGTTTATGATGGCGACGTTTTTTTTTATGAATGAAAAGGGATTAAACCCCAAATAAAAACAAACTAAACACCTTTAAGGAATTAAGTACAAGAAATATCAACTCTTAAAGCATGCAAAATAAAGGAAGGAACAATATCGAAAATGCAACTATGACCATTTAGACTTAGGCCATACTTAGCTAAAGCATCTGTCACCTTATTGGCTTTTCTGTAAGTGTATTTTCAAGTAATAGCTAAAGAAGGGTTTCAAAGAATAATTCTCATATATTTTATTCACATAACAGTGCAAGATATATACACAAGAGTCCCTATAATTCCTCTTCTATTAAAGGAATGACAGCTGCACAAATAACCTCACAGCTGTACAAATGCCTAATTTACAGCTAACATAATATTTGACTACCTAATATAGCTAATAGAATATTTGACATATCTTAACACCCCCACTCAAGTTGGTGCATGGATATCACACATTCCCAACTTGAATAAAGAGTCATTAAACACTCTGCTTGCCACTCCTTTGGTGAGAACATCAGCTAACTGCAATTCAGATCTGACAAAGAGAAGGGAAATTATTCCGGCTTCAAGCTTCTCTTTGATGAAATGTCTATCAATCTCTACATGTTTTGTTCTATTATGTTGGACAGGATTATGAGCAATTGTTATTGCCGATGTATTATCACAGTACAAACTCATAGCCTCCTTTGGTTTAAAACCCAAATCTGACAAAACATTCTGTACCCACAAAAGTTCATATACCCTAAATGCCATACCTCTAAATTCTGCTTCAGCACTAAATCTTGCTACAACAGGTTGTTTTTTACTCCTCCAAGTTACAAGATTTCCCCTACAAATGTAAAGTACCCAGAGGTAGACCTTCTATCATTTTTTGAACCTGCCCAATCAGCGTTAGTGTACCCTTCTACCTTTAAGTTTCCATTATTTGAGAATAAAATTCCTTTTCCGGGAGTAGACTTCAAATATCTCAAAATCCTCTCAACAGCATCCATATAAGGCTTGCGTGGATCATGCATAAATTGACTAACAACATTCATAGCATATGTAATATCTGGACGTGTATGAGACAAGTAAATTAGTTTTCCCACCAGTCTCTGGTACCTCCCTCTGTCTATACTAGCTGAATCTGACCATTGAAAGAGCATATGATTTTGTTCAATAGGGTTATCAACTGGTTTACACCCAAGCAGCCCAGTTTCAGATAGTAAGTCAAGAGTATACTTTCTTTGGC
Organism: Ammopiptanthus mongolicus; assembly: GCA_039655645.1. Classification (NCBI taxonomy): domain Eukaryota; kingdom Viridiplantae; phylum Streptophyta; class Magnoliopsida; order Fabales; family Fabaceae; genus Ammopiptanthus; species Ammopiptanthus mongolicus. The sequence goes on along the minus strand of CM077344.1, from coordinate 6,103,318 downwards.
ATAGAAAAATGCCATGTTTTGATCTAGCTACTTCAATACTCAAAAAATATTTGAGGTTTCCAAGTTGTTTCATCTCAAATTCAGATGCAAGATATTTTTGCAAACTAGAAATCTCATCTTGGTCATTTCCTGTAACTATCATATCATCTACATAGATAATCAAGGCTGTAATTTTACCTTTTCCCTTCTTCAAAAATAAGGTGTGATCAGAGTTACTTGCTGTATAGCCAAAAACCTTCATAGACTTAGTGAACCTTCCAAACCATGCTCTTGGAGATTGCTTTAATTCATATAGAGCTTTCTTTAATTTGCAAACCTTCATTCCATTTGAATCTATAATACCTGGTGGGGAATCCATATAAATTTCTTCTAAAATTTCTCCATGTAGGAAAGCATTTTTCACATCAAATTGTAGAAGAGGCCAATCTTGGTTTGCTGCTAGTGACAAAAGTATTCTCACAGTGTTGAGCTTGGCTACGGGGGCAAACGTCTCTTGATAATCTACACGATAAGAGTGAGTATAACCTTTAGCCACTAGTCGTGCTTTATACCTCTCAATAGTTCCATCAGCTTTGTGTTTAATTGTAATAACCCATCTGCACCCTACTATTTTCTTCCCTCTTGGTAAAGGCACAAGATCCTAAGTGTTGTTTTTTTCTAAAGCTGCCATCTCCTCAACCATTGCTTCAGTCTATCTAGGATATACCAAAGCTTCCTGTACATTACTAGGAATAGAAATTGAGGACAATTGAGATACAAATGATGCATATGACTCAGATAACTTGTGAGATGACACATAATTACTAATGGGATATTTAACTTTGGATTGGAGGTCTGGTACATATCTTACGGGAGGTTGACCACGGTTAGAACGGGGTGGAAGATTATATTGGACAATAGTAGGCTCAGTGTTAGGTGTGCTGGTGGTCTCATGCAAACTAGGATCAATTTCATGATTAGGTTCATGCAAACAGGAATCAATTTCAGAATCAAATTCAGGATCAATTTCATCTATATTTGTTTTATCAAGGATAGGATCAAGAGGTACCTTTAAAGAGTCATGTTGAACCTATGGAGAAGATTGAGCTCGTTGGTTATGATCGAAAGACACTGTATTATCTAAAGGTGAAGTGTCCATATTTAGGATTGGCTTACTTCCTGCAAAGTGATCCTCACAAGATAATGTTATATCTGAGATGTCAAACATACTAACATCCTGGTGCTACACTTCACTTTCATTCCCCCCTGAAGTGCAGAATCAACATAAAAATATGGATCTTCATGAAATGTCACATCCATAGAAATATAAAATTTCTTTGATGTTGGGTGGTAAGCACGATAACCTTTTTGAGTTGATCCATACCCAACAAAAACACATTTAATAGCTCGTTCTTCAAGCTTTGTACGTTGATGTGGGTGTAAGTGAACATATACAACACATCCAAAAACATGAGGTAGTAAATGAACAATTGAAGGAAGAACACAATGATCAGACAACACATCTTGAGGTCTTCTAAAGTTAAGTACACTAGAGGGGGTTCGATTAATCAAATAAACTGCAAAGTTCACAGCCTCGCCCCATAAATGAGATGGAACATTACCCTCTATTAAAAGTGATCGTGTCACCTCTAATATGTGTCTATTTTTCCTCTCAGCCACTCCATTTTATTGGGGTGAATAAGGACATGTAGTTTGATGCAAAATGCCTTTAGAGCTCATGAACTCTTTTAATTCTGTCTTAAAGTACTCCCCCCCCCCCCATTGTCTGATCTAATGACCTTTATACATGTGTTAAATTGTTAACTATTATCTGATGAAAGGAACGAAACACATCATACACATCACTTTTATGTTTAAGCAAATATACCCAAGTCACCCGAGTACAATCATCAACAAAACTGATAAACCATTTTTTCCATTATGCGTAGATTGCGGAGCAGGGCCCCAAACATCTGTGTGTATTAATGAGAAAGGAAAATCAGTTTTATTATTGCTCAAGGGAAAAATAGCACGATGACTTTTTGCCATTACACAAGTTTCACAAAGAAAATCTGAAATAATGCATTTTTGAAACAACGATGGAAACAATTTTTTTAGATACTAAAAGAGGGATGTCCCAATCGTCTATGCCATAACCAGATTTCCTTTTTGTTTTTATCTTGTATGTGATCACTAGCAAGATGGGCCAATGCTCCTTTATGGTTTTGTTGTGAAACATTGTTAAGATAATACAGTCCTTCACTTTCTCTACCACTGCCAATCTTCTCTCTGGTCTGTTGCTTCTGAAAAAGACAATGGTTTGGGTAAAACTTAGCAACACAAGAATGTGATTTGGTTAATTTACTGACAGAGAGAAGATTATACTCCAAAGTAGGAACAAATAAGACATCAGGTATTGACAAGGAGGGTGAGAGGGATACTGTACCAACACCTTCAATAGGAGATGAGACTCCATTGGCATTAATAATGACATTTTTAGAACCACCAGGGGAGTAATTAGTAAATATGTGAGGATCACAAGTCATATGGTCAGTAGCACCTGTATCTATTATCCAATTGCTACCCCTAGTAACAACAGAAAGATTAAGAGGAGAGTGACATATACCTAACTTGGCTACAAATCCACCAGCAGTAGAAGTATGGCTCTTTACATTTTTTATCTTGGTATTGGAGGTAGTTTTGCCTTTTGGATGCCAATCTGGATATCCATGGAGTTTAAAACATGTCTCCATGACATGATTATCCCCATTACAGAGGGTACACTTGCGAGATCCTTTCTTAAAATACTTCTTGACAGCGAAGACGGACCCATCAGTAGACTCACTCCCAAGCATAGCTTCTTGGCGATTTGCCTCTGCACAAACAGTTGCATAAATTGATTGAACATTTGGAAGAGGAGTGGTAGCAAGGATACGCCCACGAACTCCATCCAAATATGAATCCAGGCCAGCCAAAAAGACATAAACGCGTTGAGAATTAACCATCTTGTTATACTTCTCAATATCTTTAGAGCATTCCATAGTACAATCTTTAATAGCATCATACTCCTGCAATAACCTCTGTAATTTACCAAAGTATGTAATAACAGAGCACCATTTTGCTGAGTAGATATTACCTCACAATACAATTGATATGCTCTTGATGCATCTTAGTTGACTGAATACGTCTCTTTCACAGTTTCCCAAATATCTTTTGCCGTAGCTAAGCGAATGAAGAGGGATCTAATTTCTTTGGTCATAGAGTCCAGAAGCCAAGACTTGACCAAGCAATTTTCATCTTCCCATGTTTCATATTCATCAGATTTCTTGTTTTCTGGTGCAGCCTTCGTTCCAGTGATGCAGCCCCAACGCTTTCTGCCTCTGATCTTGTTCTGCGCATTCAACGACCACTCGACGTAGTTGCTGCCATCAAGCCGTTCCGGGGTGAGCGCTTCATGCATATGCATAGCGAAAGTCTCCGATCTGTTCTTATCGGAAGTAGTCATCAGAAATTACTCAAAGAAACCAACAAGCACTGACTCCTATATTGTAGAGGAAGTCGGACTCGGTGTTGGCTCTGATACCATAAAGAAGAGTTTTAAAGAATAATTCTGATATATTTTATTCACATAGCAGTGCAAGATATATACACAAGAGTCCCTATAATTCCTCTTGTATTAAAGGAATGACAGCTGCACAAATAACCTCACAACTGTACAAATGCCTAATTTACGGCTAACATAATATTTGACTACCTAATATTGCTAATAGAATATTTGACATATCTTAACAATAGCACCTTCTTTTTTATGAATATCATGGATAGCTTGAACAATAGAGAAGCAAGCATTAATCCAGCAACATCCCTCATTAAGAAAATTAATAGCTGTCCTTTAATCTGAGAAAATAACCATGCATCTAAACCCTCTTCTCCGATGTTGATATCTCTTCCATTATAAAATTCGTGTAAAGTGTTTATAGGTATTTACTATTGCAAGACAAGTTTCCTTATAAATATAATGATAACGATGATATAAAATAGATAAAAACTGCCAGATGAAATAAACCTTAAAGTCAACTGCGAGATCATGTTGGGCTGAAGTTTCATAAATCATGTGTTCAGCGTGTAGTTAAATTAATTAATTTATTTTATATTTAAAATGATGGTTTATATTATCAATTAAGGTTGGTTCGAGTGGTGATAGGCTCGAATTCCTTAAGCAAGTGATTATGGATTCATTCTTGCGTATAGAAAAATCTGGTTAGGAAGAGACATCTCGTCTTGTGTGCCTTCAAATCACTACAATATAAGTCACTTTTAATGACATTCAAAAAGTGTCATAAAATTGTAAAAAAATATTGCATATTAACATTTGCAATATTTTAGCAAGTGTCGCATATAGTTCATGTCGCAAAAAATCTTTAACAACATTTTTTTATAATTATATCCATAATAACGTTTAATAAATGTTATAATATATTCTTTTTTTAACATTTATTTAACATATAACAACATTTTTGTTAAATGTAACTAAATAAAAAAATATCACTTTATGTATTTTTAGTGACATTTTAAAAAGTATTGCTAATTTTAAAAATGTTACTAATTAATTTTTTGTAACATTTTAAATATGTTACTAATCACCTTTTTGTAACATTTTAAACATGTTATTTACTTTAAATTTTTACTTTAAACATGTCACTAATTTTGTGGCAACCAAAGCAAACTCAAAAAATAACCTAATAATATTTCATATATAACAAAATCAAATGATAGTTATTCGTTTCCATTCACATTTAAAATAAGATCAAATTTTATAGCAATGTCAATATTACGAATAAATTAAACTAAATTTGCCTATTGAACAAATTTGCCTATTAAGGATGAGGATCTCCTGTCCTATTTTGGTATATCACCCCATGTCTCAACTAATAATATCTTGTCATGTAAGTTAAAATTTTATTTAATATTGAAAAATAGAATACATGACAAGATATTATTGGTTGGGACATGGTGTGGTACACCAAAATGAGACAAGAGATCCTCATCCCGCTATCAATCCTAAAGAATGAATTTAAAATTATAATTCTACATCTTTTTTTTTTTCACAACCCAAATATAGAAGTTATTATTCTGAATAAATTTCAATTGTAATAAAATTAAGGTTAAAGTAATATTTTGGTCCCTATATGTGACACGGATTCTTTATTTAGTCCCTATAAGTAAAAAATTTGGAAATGAGTCCGTACATGTGTAAACGTTAGCAAATTTGGTCATTATATATACAAACGTTAGCAAATTCGTCCCTGGCGTTAGCAAATTGGTCCTTATAGGTGACACAAACTTTTGATTTGGTCCCTAAACCTGAAAAAAAAATTAAATCGGTCCTTATATATGCAATCGATAATAATTTTGTCTCTGCCATCTATCCAGGAGCTCAGACCCAATTAAAGATTCTTTTCGTATTGAATATTTTTTTATATATTATATCAATTTATTTTTTTTATTGAGAGTAAAAGTTGTATAATTTAATCCGTAAATGATTTTATATTATGAAATTATCCAAGTTGACTCTCAATAGAAGAAATAGATTGATATAATATATGAAAAATAATCAATATGAAAAGAATTTTTAGTTGGGTCCGAGCTCCTTGACAGACGATAGGGACAAAATTATTATCGGTTGCACATAAAGGGACCAATTTAATTTTTTTTTCAAGTTTAGGGACCAAATCAAAAATTTGTGTCACGTGGACTAATTTGCTGACAGCAGTGACGAATTTGCTAACGTTTGCACATGTAGGGACTCATTTCCAAATTTTTTATGTATGGGGACTAAACAAAGAATCTGTGTCAAATATAAGGACCAAATTATTACTTTAACCTAAAATTAAAATTAAAATTCTAATTCCATCATTCAAAGTGATGCTGAGATCTTTGAGTTCAAATTTTTTTTCCCCTTATAAAGTCTGCTTCTGCTTGACACTTTCTACGTAGACATTATCAAATATGGAAAAATAATTCATGATGATACCGAATAAAATTTTTAACAACATAGCATGAAACACGCTAGTAATTAGAAAAATGTTAACTGATCTAGCTAGGAAGTACTTTTATGGGAAGTGTGATCAGTACGTGAAATCAAATTTAAAACCTGATGTTCGTGGATATGAAAATGTTCGTATTCTGGTATTCTTTGGTTGTTAGTAATAGGGGTGGGCATGGGTCAGATTGGGTGGGTTTTGATGCATTTAAAGATCCAACTCAATCAAATAAATATGGGTTGGGTTGGATCGGTTTCTTAGAAAATTTTCATGTAACCCAAACCAACCCAACCCAACCTCATATGGGTTGGTTTGGGTCGGGTGACCGGGTTTGATAGTAAATTATTTTGTTTTTATCAAAAACAAATAATGGGGTAAAAATAGGGAAGAAAAATACTACCAATGCATTAATTTGAACTTCCAAATACAAAACGAAGCTTACCACTTCAATTTGGAGCACAATATCCATCAAAATTAAACAAACAAGTGAAATAAAAAATAATAATAATGTCTTCAAACAATTCCTAAATAATTTCACTGACTATGTCTTCAAGCTATTTCTACATGTCTTCAAACTATTTCTGGTCATGTAACCAAAAAATGGTCGCTCCAATTTAGGCGGCTGAGTATTAAAGAAGAGTCATCAAATTCAAGATAGAAGAGTCCTTCCACGCTCTAGCAGCTGGACTTATAATATTTCTCTCAATATGTGGGTTGGGTTGGGTTGAGTGGGTTTACAATCTTTGGACCCAGCACCCAACCCATAAGCTATGGGTCTACTTATTTAGAAACCAACCCAACCCAATGACCCGAACCAACCCAATATTTGTGGGTTGTGTTAGATTGGATACACCGGATTCGCAGATCGACCCGTACCGTACCCATGCCCGCCCGTAGTTAATAAACTTAACTCTAATGACTGGAGAAAATAAGAATTTAAATAGTTAATACATTTAAATAACGGTACAAAATTAAAATGTTAAATCTATTTTTTTTTTTTATATATATTTACATCTCATTATACTTTTTCCTTGTTAAATCATTCACAAGAATTATTTCTTCAGAGCAATAATTGAATTTCTTTCAGATCGTATCAAACGGATGGTTAAGGTTACATCTAACGGCTCTGATAATTGCCGACTGATTATTTTCTCGAAATCATCATGATAATGTTTGAATAAAGGGCGTAACTATATACATATAAGAATACAAAGAGTAATCATATTTATATCAAAAAAGGCAATACAGATTCCGCATAGACCTTAATTCAGGGGACCAAACTATTACAAGTATAATTTTACTTGTAATTAAAAAAATTGTGACTCACTTAACAAAGGTTGAATGAGATGGCACAAGTTATTAAAATAAATGTTCTCGAGTTCGAATTCTAATTTTGAAATTATACTAGCATTAAAATTCTTGGTGAAGAGCTTTATTATCTTTGTGATCCTATCCGATTCGAAGGATTAGTCTTCTCAATTACAAAGATACTAATGAAAAACAAAACAAAAAATCGTGAGCCATTGATTTCTTTCTCCATGTAATATTTGTACTCAAATGTTCAGCTAACTTTTCCCAAATATAAATATACAATGCTTCCTTCCTGATCCTATTTAATTTTAGTGATATGCTTTTTTTATTTTATTTTTTTATGAATTATCCTAATTAGGGTCTTTGGCTCCTCAGCAGCATCAGGGATTTCTCATAAGCTCCGAACATTTGGACCGGCTATGAGACCAATCCTTAGTTGGCTGTTTAGAGCAGAAAATTAATCTAGTTTTCGTAACCTTCCAATTAAAATGTCTATCACCAGGATTCGAATTTTTATTTTATGGGATTGAGATATTTACCACTCAACTGACCGTGATTGATATATTATTTTATATCAATAATAATGAAGATAATTTTATGAAATAAAATACTAAAATTAATTATGAATAATAAACAAAAAAAGTGTAGATAAATAATTTAAAATGTTTGTAACATTATCTATAAAAAATGTGATGCCCACCTGATAACTGTCTTAAAAAACAAAAGGAACACCTGATAGTAAGTACTCACCATATATGTCTTTCCATTTCATTGTTAATGAAATCAGAAGCACAAGTGCACAACAAACCTCCGCCATCTTTTTTTTAAGTCTTGTTAAATATACCTAGTAACGGGGATCATTCTGTCATTTTAAAAAAAAATTAAAGAAATTTATAAGAATATTTTCCCAGTTAATAAATACTAAATTATTAGCATAAAAATTTTAATATAAAATTTAATACTGTAATTGTTGTACACCAAAAAAAAAAAATACTGTAATTGTTAAGTTAATTAATCAGATAACATGTTAATCAGTAAAAATCATAGAAAGGAGAGTCGTATTTCAGTTTTCTGCATACCCAAGAAAGAAGAATATTAGGGGGTGGGTGGTATTAACCTTGTCTTTGCTTTACAAAGAATAGTAACACCTAGCCAATCAAAATTGGACAACTGATTGAGAAACACTGACACAAAACCTGTCAGCATGTGCATTTTGTCCTATTAGAAAAGAAAAAGCAAAAAAGAAAATATGTGAGTGGAACAGGTGGGAACGTGGCCGCGGCTGCAGATATCCCCATCCATATCTGTTATAAGAAACTCAGGTATAAGATTAACTGGAGTAATTATTTGTTATTTTCTTTTAATTATATACTTTGATAGGCTGTGTTTTTATTCAGTTTGTAACTTAAATTTCACCTCTGCAAGATTTTCTTGCTGATTTTAATTATAAAACTATCCCTCCAAACAAGCTCTTAATCTTGATCTTTAAATTTGTTTTGCCTAGTTTTTTTATTTTTTGCTACCTTGATCGTAAAAAAATCTGCATAACATTTAGAATTCAAAAAATTGAATCTATAAATAAATATTGTTATTAGATTATAAAATTATTAGTCATCCAATTCGATAATAAATAATTGTACTTTGTTCTAAAGGATGGAGTGTTACTTTAGGGAGGGTGTTAAATCTTTTCAACTAAACATACTTATTGTCATTTTCTTTATACCTTTTAGTGTTATTTATGTGAGATGTTACTTAGATTTTGTTTAGAGCAGTATGTGTGATGTAACCTCTCTCAGTATATATATATATATATATATATATCAATTATTTATATTTTTTTCAGGCTATAAGCCAACCATGGAGGATGCAACTCGTTCAAGGCAGTTTAATATTACTGTTCTTGTATTTACTATTAGCTGTGATCTTGACAGGGGAAGAGCCAGAGAATAAGAATAAGTAACTGTGATGTAATTATGATATATGTAGATGTAGGCAAGGGCACAAAGTCGATACCAGATCTCAAGCCATGGAAGAAGAGGGCTAAATAAAAACAAGGAAATAGTGAAGAAACCACATGGTATGTTGTTAAACCTTGGAACAGTAAATTATGCCATGTGAGGCTTGTTGACAATGTGGATCATACAATAAAACACATACCAATGCAAAGGTTCATGTGCCAAGCATACCAATTGGTCTATCTACGTGTTATTTTCGAACAAAACCAAATCTTAGTCAACTTATGCTTAATTTGATCAACAATGTTTCAGGCCTAGTAGGTTGTGAGCCCATCAACACATTGGAAACATGATGCATTTGTTGCTTGGTCTTAATCTGATTGTGTTTCTCTTGCTATGGTAGTGACTAGCCAATAAGTAGAGCATATAAAGAGAGATATTTCTTTCACTATTCAGAATGTGTGAATGTGTATAAATAAGACACACTCAAAATGTTTTTTAAGTGATTTCTAATATTGTATAATCATATCGATTTAATTGATATACACTTTTAATGTAAAGATTTTTTACACAATCAATCAATCAAAAATTATCACATAAATTAAAATATTTAACTCTTATCCTAACTACCTTAAAAATCACTCATACCATGATTTCTGATTGATTGACAGTGTAAAAAACTTTACATTAACAGTGCATAACAAGTAAATTTTAATCAAATTTTGATACTTTCATGTATATAAATATTTGTTGGGGGAAGAGAGGGAGGGATGGGGAATATGCCACTAGAAACTTCAAAAACAGGCATCCAAGGGAACAACCATAAGCTTCAGGCATTATGGCCACAACAAAGACGACAAGTGCAGCCATGGTCCCAACTAACACATCTGTTCCTCCCTGCACTCCACATGTTCAAAGACATCTTTTATGGATCCAAAACATTCAAATTTTTTTTTTCTTTCAATTATTTGAAGCCGACATTATTCTTCTAAGATCACCAGTAGTACATCTACTTCAACAAAAGTCAAATTTTCTATTGATGCCATTCTCACTGAAAAAGAAATGTCTTCTACAGCAGAAAGGATTGGCACTTAATCAGACTTGCAATTGAACTGGAAATTCATTAACTTTCAACATATATATAAATCTTCCAATGCAATAACTAAACCCACCATATAAATAAACTTTTTAACAGGAACTCTACTGCCAATGAGTACCCAAAAATACTACTATCCAATGGGAAAACATCAAGGGGGCATGAGTGGATTAAATTCCATACGACACTTCCACTTTTCCTTTTAAGAAATTTAATTTAATGGTTACATTCTTTCCTTCATACCCATATACACATATATATGTTGGAAAATATGGAAGCTACCAAGGGGTTAAACAAGCAACAAATCAGAAACCAATTCATTAATCAAATAAGCTAGTATGTCCTGCTCAACCTCTATACCCTCTTCAAAGGCTTCGACGTCAAAGTCAAGCCATCTCCCGTAACCAGTGCTCATGTCCTTGCTGACAAGCTCATCCACCAGTACCTCTTCCGTGTTTCTGAAACCCAACATCTGCTTGAACAATTCCTCTGCCAACCAGCTCTTCGTTTGAATTGATTTCACCCATCCAGGCCATTCTTTGCAGCTTCCAACAAAAGCTTGCTTACATCTCAATGCTAGGTACTCACTCACAAAGTCGAATAAAACCTTCCTTTCAAGCTTAGGGTACTCTTCTCCACAGTTTTCTGTTCCATTGCTAAGATTCTCCAACCGATCAAAGACATTTGGCATTATGACTGTGTTAGTTTGACCGGTGACAAATTCTTCTGCCATAAACTCTGCATTAGTGAGTATATCCTGTACATATTCAAGTCCCATGTCCTTTGATATTCTAAAATCTACCAAATTTGATATTTCACTTAATTGTTTGACAGCCATATTTTCCACCGCCAATGCGGAGGAGCTTTGCCCTGAACATTTCACCTCATTTTCAAGTGATACAGATTCATTTATCTCAGAAAAATTAGATACTTCTTCATCTTGCATGGAAGAACAAACTGTGCTGCCTGAAAAAAGGAAGAAACTTATGGGCATTATTGTTTTATAGGTGATTTGGAGTGAGAAAATGCATCAAATTTTCTATGATTCAACATCGATGAAAGCTATATAACAAGTTTGTATTACACAAGCACAAAATAAAGAATATATGAAATTTTAAAAAATATAATCGTAAAATAAAACACTCATTATGCAAAACTAGTGACCTTTTAAGAATAATTCTGCAACAATAGCAAAGTTTGTTCTAGAGCCATCTCCTCCCTGCCAATTCGCACCCCCCCCACCCAAAATGCTAATTTTGATGCAATTTCTTATTAAAAAAGTTAAAGATAGACAAGTTGTGAGATTTTTCTTTTAGATCTGAACAATTATGCTCATCAGCAGTCAAAAGATAAAGATTAAAACATTACCATATGCACTGTCAACACTGTCCAGGTATCTTTCGCTGCTTAAAGGAGTTTCAAAAACTTTAACAGCTCCGGGATGCTGACAACCAAGATCATTTCCAATTTCACTGTTGCTGATACAGCTAGGATCTTCCATTACTTCTGATGCCTGCACAAGTGATTGAGTACTAAGATGAGCATATGTGTTCTTCTCAGATCAGAGATTATTGAAAATTGCAAATAACCTAATTTTGTAAAATCTAAATCTGTAAATGGTTTGTGGACCATAATAAAAAAATCCTCAGAAACTTAGGAACTAAAGCGTTCAGCATATCCCCCATATTCCTTTTCCAAACTCAACCATCCAACATATTCTCTTGAAATTGATGGCAGAAAGTTAGCGAGAACCCATAATTAATACTTCAAAATAAAACCATATAGATGAAGCTGACAATATAAAAGAAATGAGAGACCTGCAGTTGCTGATTCATGTTAAGCACTGGATCATCATTTAAAGAACGATAGTCAGGCACACTATCCAGCTTATCACTAAACATGTCAGGGTGAAAGCTTCTGCCTTGTTCCCCAGATGTGGTGCTTACTAAAATGGGAACTTTGTCTTGCAAATTAGATCTCAAACCAGGGGAAGACCCCTCTGTGGCAAGGGTACATTGAGGTAAGTTAATTCTAGATGTCAATTCTTGCAGCTTTTTCTCCAATAGGACACTTAAAGCATCACCATCTATCATATGTAACCCTGGAGGCGATAATGATAATTTTTTGGGATAAAGATTATCACTATGCCCAAGAGAATTGACACCAGTTCTATTTCTAGTTCCCATCACTTGCTCAGCAGAGGACATGGACTCAGGCATGCTTCTCCTCAAGGGAGATTGAAACGTGAATGAAATAACATCATTGCTTTCTTTCATCTTAAATGCATCCTGATCAATACTCCCATCAGTTGTAATATTGCATTTTATGGACTTACTTTCAAAATTATTTACTGCTTTATCAGGACCTCTTGCATCATGAACATCCCTGCTGGTATACTTTTTCTTTTGGGAAATACTCCCTGTTTCAGATGGTGGGAACTCCTTTTGGCTACCAGTTGCCCTAGTGCTTGAGCTTTTAGGCTGAATATTGGCATTTATAGCACTGTTGTTCTTTGTCTTCCTTATTCCAGTAGAACTTTCTGAAGAAGAAGTTCGTGTTGTTGGCTTATTGGAATCTATTTTTGAAGTTGATTTACCTTTGTTGGTTACACTATTCTGCTTTTGATTATTCTGCACAAGCACATTGCTTTTCCTGCTTGTGCAAGTTCTCTGCTGCATGGCTCGGTGTGTACTTGGTTTCTGGCTCGTGGAGAACTGGTTTGACTTTACCTCAGTCTGTTTTTTCTGCTTAATGTATTTCTTATTACCATTTAATGTATCTCTGCTCTGAACATTGGTTTGGGCTTGTATTGAACGTGAAACTGATTTTCCTTTACTTGCTAAATTGCGAGAACTAGTTTTTTCTGAATCTCTTGAACCCTTGAAAGCTGGAGCACATGTATATGAATTACTGCGCCTCTCACTAGGCTTGCCATTTGCAAGGTTGGCAGTGCTCGGGTCCACAAGCTTTTCAGGCATGGATGCATATTGTGAAGCTTCCAATCTCTCTTTCAAATCAAGAATTCTCAAGGGAACAGATGAAGGTCCAACGAAAGACATATTATTTCTCATATATGGCCGAGGGCTTGCCTCAATTATCTTGGCAGCTGCCTCCATTATGTGAGCTGCATTCTTTGGGGACACAAAACCAGGACTCTTGATAGGAGACAAAAGTTTGTTGTGACTAACTGGAATGGGTTTAGCTGACTTTGGAGGCAACATTTCAGTTTGAAATCTATTTATTGGCCAGTTTCCCTCTCTCTGTACCCTTGATTCCATGGCATCCCAAGACTTCTCCACCTTAAGTGGCATGTTTATGCAATCGACTGTGTGAAAGTCATCCTTTGAATGAAGAGCGCCCTCATAACAATGAGAAGCTCCATGAGAGTTATAGCTATATAATGAAGAGGAGGATAGCTCACTGACTGCCGAAGTTGGCAACGAATCCAAACCCATGAGTCTCGCCACTAACCCAGGGGCTTTACTACCACATCCTTCATCGCTACTAATTGAGATGGCACAGTCAAAATCAGAACTTGCAATGTTACTTGGATTTGCTCCATTTTCATCAACCTTAATCTGAGACAATTGTAACAATCAAACACAAATAATTTTCTTTAAAAAGAACACAATTTAAAGGTTACAAGTTAAATAAATAACAACTAGACTGCAAAAAGAGGAATAAATTCACACCCTATTGATCTGTGACTTTGGCATGCTCTCCACATTTTCCTTTCCTTGATTTGAAACCTCTACAGTTAATGTTGTAGCATTGAAGAATATTCAGCAGATGAACATGGCAAGCAAACAATGACAATAAACATGAACATGAGAGACAGCACATGATTAATAGTACCAGGTAAGGTATGATTGTTCCAAAGCAGCTTCTTTCGAGATTTGGAATTCCAATCAAACAAGCTGAAGAAGCTTCCCTTGCAACGTTTTTTCTCCATCTTCCTATCACAATAACAATAAATTGTTGTGTGTTAAAAGCAAATATTTTTCACAATTAGGTTCTCTCAACTCCAAATCCCAAATCTCTCATCTCCAAATCAATCAACATTTTGAATGAAACTAGCGGAACTGAAATACAATAGAAAACAGTTAAATAAATTAAAAGTCGAAATCTTACCTGAAATGAGAAACCGTTCAGAAATCAGAACCCCAATTTTGGAACATCAAGAGTCTTCGTTGTTTCTAAAAGCACAATGCAGTTCCAAAAATCAACTAGTTCGTTGAAAGTGGAAGTAAATTTGGAAACTTTGCGGCATTTTCATCAATCTCAACGAAGACCCATTTTCCAAAGCTTACACTTTATTGTTATTAATCCGCAAATCTCATCTCAGCTGAGTCAAAAAATAAAATTTGAATATTCGAAAAGGGCAAAACGACACGACGCGACCCTTTGTTTTCTCATTCAGCCTTAAAATGCAACTCTATTTCTCCACGAAACAAATCAGAGGGAGGAATGAACAAAAGATCTGAGAGATCAGTGTGAGAGTACAAACTTGGAAAGAGAAGAAAGAAAGAAAATCTGCGATTGGGAATGGCAAGATAGAGAGAGAGAGAGAGAGAGGAGGCTGTGTGCCACTTGTGTCATGTGGATTGGTTTGGATTTTGGGCTCAAATTAAAAATAAATAAAATAAATAAATATGTATAAGAAATTGGCTAAACTACATTTTTTTTTTCATCTATCTTATTTTTTTTAGTTTCAAGTTCTAAGTAATAAAAGTTATGATTTGCTACTTTAAGTTGTCAAAGTTAGACCATGTTAATCATTTCCTTCAAGTTTGCACTAACGGTATTTTCACTATTAGTCGTCAAAAATCCTTTTCTCCAACCAGAATCTGGGAAAATTCACTGGAATCCATGAGGTAAACCACCTTTTCAAGATCCCAAATCAAAACCACAAACCCAAAAACTTTCAATCTGTTATGAGTCTCATATTGAGAAAATATGGAAGCTCAATGTGGTACTTAAATCATAAGGCTCTCCCACCCAATGGACTAATCTTTTGGGTTGAGCTCTCTTCATGGGCTTAAGTCATAACAAGGCATTGACCCGGTGACAGCTCTTTCCTCTTTGGTGGCTTCACTCACCTATTCCAGCCTATAGGTAGTCATTTCCATAGCCCAACTCTCAACGAAAGCACCAAATGTACTCACTCTTTCGTCTTGACTGAATTTCCACCAGGTTAGATTCAAATGAAGACAATAGTGAGGTAGGCTCTGAATACGTAGATTCTGAAGAAGATGAAGAGTCGAGAGGAGTCAGTTCAATACCTCTACTTATGAGGAAGGCAGTGATGAGAGTTTTAGGCCAAATTGACGATGCATCATGCCTGTAGGCATGATTACATTCCGCTCCAAAGATCTTAACAAAGAGCATTCCATAGGGGATGCTTCCATCATTCCTACGAAGGCGGCAATATTTTATGATGAGGAATGGAAGGTTGATTTTGAAGTATGTAAGAAGGAGGTAGACCACAGTCATTTTAGATTTTGATAGGTGAGGAGGTGATAAACTAATGGCTATTAGGGGAATAATGAAATGACGACAACACTCTAGTAAGAATATAGCCTTGTTGGTCAGTAGTTTGGTCTCATTCTTCTTCCGACCAACGTTGTCCCCAAACAATTTTTGATATACCTTCTTCAAAGAAGGGTATGGGTTTTCCTTTATCCACTCTAGACTTCAGAAACTCTCCAAAACCTTGTTTGGAGCTCCCATTATTTTAGCAACAATAGCCTGGTGGTCAATGGTGCACCACCACTTATGTGGCTAGTGATGGATCTGTCAGTGTTGACATCAGTATTTGACCAGAACTCCTTGATTTCTACATCAGGGACGATTCTCCACAAGCCGAAGTAATCAGTCCATCCTTGAAAAAAATCTCTTTAGTTGTGTCATATCCATCTTTTTTAAGCTCTTCAAGATTAATTCTTCTCATTGTAATGAGATGAAGTTTGGGCGTCATTTGGGTTTTGGAGAATGAAAGTTTCAGAGAGTGAAAGATTTCTGAGTGTGGAATGGTTTCAGAGTATGGAATGGTTCTATTTGTACACACGAGCGGATGTGCAGTTAATGGAGAAGACAAAGACGTGCAGTCGTGCTTTTTCAAATAGAAGTTACAACGATGGTGGAGAAAACAATGCTCTATAACTCGGTATCATTCCTGCAAAAAATAAGCTATCAAGATATAGTAGCATTTTTTCAAAGAAACGTTGTTAAATAAAATATCAATATATAATAGTGTTTCCTAAACAAAGCACTATTAGAGATATGGTCGACCTAAAATAGCTATTAAAGGTAGTGTTTCCTCTCTGTGACTGCTATTACTCTCTCTCACTCTTTCAAACTCGTGTGCGCTCTCAGACTCTCCCTCGCCCTCTTTCATGACCCCTCTCTCCTTCTTTGCGACCCCCTCTCTCCCTCTCCCTCTCTGTGACCCCTTTCTCTCTCCCTTTCTTACACTCTCACCACCACCACCAAGCAACTCTCTCTATCTCTGTCTTTTACGTCAACTGGTAATTCTTCATTTAAAATACTTAAGGTTACTTCATATAGAAAGTCATTTTGATTTTTTTTTAGTAATTTTGTTGTAGTTAGGGTTGCTTAGAGTGCATCCAACTCCCAGAAAACGAGGTCCAAGCGTCGACCATTATAAAGAAGTAAAGGAGACAAATTTAAGGTAATATACAGTTTGATTATGTTGTTAATTTCTTATCTAAACATATTGATGTTGCTCAGGAATTACTAACTCAACATTTTTCTAGTAAGAAGCTTGTTATGGCTAGGTTGACCTTGGAATTTTGATATTCTTTCCTTTTTTTCTTTTTCTAATTTTGTTGCAAGCAAATGACAACAGCCAGCAAGTTGTTAGTGTTGTAAAGGATGCAAACCGGACTTTGTCAGATTCCGGTATATTCATTGAAGACTCTGTTTTCGTTTTTGCATTATTATATCTATATATAATAACCAAAGTTTGATTATGATCGATTTCGTTTTTTGAAATATTGAATGTTGTTTTTTGATATGCTGAACGTTGTTTTTTTGATTGGTGAATGCTGTTTTTTGAATGGTGAATGATGTTTTTTGGTATGCTAAATGTTGTTTTTTGAATGTTGAATGCAAGGGAATATGCATAAATTAACGAAAATATTTTTAAAAAAATGGGGAAAGGATAGCGCTTCTTCAAGGAAACCATGTCTTCTTTGTGCCACTACAATAGCCCTTTATTTGAAAAACGTTTTCTTCTTTGTGTCACGAAGATAGCGCTTCTTACAGTGGGCGCTATCTTTAGTCTGACCGACGTTAGTCCCTATTCTTGGATGCGCATTTTAGCATGCATTAAGATAGCGTTTTGTTAGGGAAATGCTATTGTAGTTAAATCTACGACAACGCTTCGGAAGCGCTATCGTTGTTTACAACTTTATATAACGCCAGATAGATAGAATCCGAAAGCACTATCGAATGCTAAAAATACGCGATATTGGTCGATTAACTTCACATTGCATACAAGAAGAAGTAGATATATGTAACAAGTTTTTATGAAATTGTATTTTTTTTATTTAACTATTTTTCAAAACGTTCCTGTTTTTTTTTTTTTTTACTTTTTTCACATTTTTTAATTAAGTGTTCAATGATACCTGCTACGATCAAATGAAACCTGATCTCAAGGTTTTAAGTATTGCTCGAAGAAGGGTCCTTTTATATGAGTGAAAATTTATTGGTTGCACAAAACGATTCTAAGTTTAAGAAAACTAGGCATAAATTTAAGCTAAATTTCATGGGAAGCACAAAGTATACTAAAATTGAGGTTGAGAATATACATGGAAATTACTTCGAATTTCTTAGTTTTCCTCAAATACTTGGTGATACAGATAAATGTTTCATGATTGGTCAGTATTTTTTTCCATTAGATGATAACAAAGTTCTTTTACATTGTATATTTATTTCATGTTTTTATATCTTGCTATAAATTTCATTATTAGATGTCATTGGACATGTTGAAAATAATGACATTAAGGAGACTGAGAAAAATGGCAAAAAGAGCAAACTCATAGACATTATCCTTGAGGATCAGTAATAAACTACACATTTTTCATATATTATAATTTAAATGCTTTTGGTAATTTCATTATCGAATTTTGAACGTGTCATATTATTTTTAATTGGTTTATTACATGAACAATAAAGTTATTTGTACTCTATGGGAAGATTTTGTGGAGGAAATGAATCTTTATCTGAGTAAAAATAATACAAATAGTCTTATGATAGTTATTTTACAACTATGCAAGCGAAAACATTTAATGTATGTTTTTATTTCTAATAATTTTTCTTACTGTCCCTTATATCTTCATGTTTTTTGATAGTTGATGGCATAATTTATCCTCATATCAAATGAGCATTTCAAATACCTATCATGAAACTAAATAGCTAAAGTACCACAATTATTTGTTGATATAAGAACTGCTATGCATTCAAAGATGCTTGCTATGCATTAGGACTATTAGATGATGACAAAGAGTATATTGATTCTATTTTGGAAGTAAGTTATTGGGGACCGCTCATTTTTTGAGAAAATTATTTGCCACTCTATAGTTATCCCAAACATATTTTAGTCTAGAGAGCTGATTTGACAACAACTCTAAATAGTTTTCTAGAAAAAAAAAAAAAATGAACAGTTCCCCTAATAATTTGCTTCCAAAATAGCATCAGTATACGCTTTGCAATCATCTAATAGTACGTCCTAATGCATAGCAAGCATATATGAATGTAGAACAAGTGACATTGTTAACGGTACTTATATCAGCAAATGATTGTGGTCATTTAACTCTGTAGTTTCATGATAGACATTTGAAATGCGGCCCCATTTGATTTGAGGATAAATTATGTCATCAACTGTAAAAAAAAAAAAAAAAAAAAAAAAAAACATGAAGACAATAGAAAGATACCAGGGAAAGTAAAAAAATAATTAGAAATAAAAACATACTATTAATTGTATTCGGCTTGTATAGTTTTAAAATAACTAGGCTTAATTGCACGTTTAGTCTCCTAGGTATAATGATTGTGCAATTTTAGTCCCCCAAATTTTAATTGTTCCAATTGGATCCCCAAAGTATAACAATTGTGCAATTTTGGTCCCCCAGTTTTTAATTTCGCCAATTGAGTCGCCTAGGTATCACAATTGTTCAATTTTGGTTTCTCAAGTATCACAATAGTGCAATTTTTAACAGCAGTAGCACACGTGAGATTGATTTGACACTTAGTGAAGTCAACTTGACAGTTTACGTGACATTCTTATAAGACATCATTGACATCTCACACAATTTAATGGTCAAATGCACTTCATTAAGTCTCACATAAGAATGACAAGTAAACTGTCAAGCTAGCCTCATTAAGTGCCAAATTAGTCGTATATGTGCTTCGTAGGCTATTGATGTTAAAAGTTGCACAATCGTGATACTTAGAGGACCAAAATTGCATAATCGTGATACTTGGGGAACCAAAATTGCACAATCATGATACATGGGGGACCCAATTGGCGTAATTGAAACTTGGGGACCAAAATTGCACAATCGTGATACTTTGAGGACCCAATTGGCGCAATTAAAACCCGGGGGATCAAAATTACACAATCATGATACCTGAGGGACCAAAAGTGCAATTAAGCCAAATAACTATCACAAGACTATTCATATCATTTTTACTCAGGTAAAGATTCATTTCCTCCGCAAAATCTCCTCATAGAGTACAAATAATTCTATTGTTCCTGTAATAAACTAATTAAAAATAATATGACATGTTCAAAATTCGACACTGAGATTACCAAAAACATTTAAATTATAATGTGTAAAATGTATAGTTTATTCTAGATCCTCAAGGACAATGTTTATGAGTTTGTTCTTCTTGCCATTTTTCTCAGTTTTCGTAATATCATTCTTTTCAGCAACATCTCCAATGACATCTAACGATGAATTATAACAAGATATAACAACAAGAGATAAATATGCAACCTTCATTTAAACCACCAAGTATTTGAGGAAAACTAGGAAATTCGAAGTAATTTCTAGGTATATTATCAGCATCAATTTTAATACATTTTGTGTTTGCCATGAAATTTAGCTTAAATTTATGCTTAATTTTCTTAAATTTATGCTTAATTTTCTTAAATTTATGCTTAATTTTCTTGAATTTAGGATCATTTTATGCAACCAATAAATTTTCAATGATATAAGAGGACCCTTTGAGTAATGCTTAAAACTTTGAGATCAGACTTCATTTGATCGTAGCAAGTATCCTTGAACACTTAAATTAAAAATACGAAAAATGTAAAAAAAAAAAACAATACGGCAAGACACTTAAAAAAATAATCCTTGAACGTTTAGTTTAAAAATACTATGCTTACCATTTCATCAAGCAGAAGCATTTCAAAAACTATTTATTTGCAAGACATTCTTGAAGTCAGACAGCTTCTGAAGAAGTGTGGGGCGGGCCCTTATCTTTCAGTCAGTTCTTCCTGGGCAATGTCATTAACCAATGTAATTCTTGGGGTCCTTCTTTAATCAACTTAAAAACAAACATATCATATTAGATAAGGTAACACAACTCCATAAAAATGAAAAAAAACAGCTATGGATTCAAAACTCATCCACTTTTGAAGTCATAGTAATGGTTAGAATAAATAAAACAACGGGAACATTTTACAAAACAGCTAAACTAAACCAAAAAAACAAAGACATTTTCAAAAAAACTTTTACATATATGTACTTTTTCTTGTATGCAACACGAAGTTAATCGGCCAATATTTATTTTTTCATTTCACTTCACTATATGCAACATCATGTGCTTATATATAAAATGTAATCAACTCTTGTTCTTTCCGTTGTAACCCAGGAAAAAACTCTTGATACCATTTCACAAATGCCAATTAAGACTGTCCGTTTGGGACTAAATGCAAATTAAGGCAATCAAATGTACTTTATCTTTCTCCCACAACATTTGTACTTAATTGTTATTATAATAAATAAAACATGTGTTTTCTTTTTATTACATCACCTAAAAGAGGGTGGAATTGGTCAAATGGAGAAAGGGTTGCGGTGGGCGGATCTCACTATTGTTTTCTTCCACCCCTTGAGCTCACCTTCTTTCAGAACTATTGTCTCGCTCGCCTTTCTTCTTCTTCTTCCTCTTCCACTTTAAAATACTTGCTATAACCCGTTTTGAACTAAATAACAATTAAGACAATAAAATGTACGTTAGCTTTCTACCATAACATTCATATTTAATTGATGTTATAATAAATAAAACATTAGTTTTCTTTTTATTATATAACGTAAAAGATGGTCGCATTGGCCAATCAAAGTGAAGAAAATATTTGTCCCGTGGATTCTGCACATTTCAATTATATATAATTTAGTTCCTTAAATCACTTTAGCGTAAGAATTGTTCATAATATGTTTATATTAGTTGGCATCATGTGTACTAGAACATCTACCTATCATTTAATTAAAATTGAGAAGACGAAATTCATACCGTAAGGTCATCATTCAAATTACCCAATTGCTTCTAGAGCAATTTACTAAATTATCTCTAGGACAATCCCAAACTACTTTGCTTTATATATATATATATATATATATATATATATATATATATATATATATATATATATATATATATAAAAGAAGGTTTGTGCAAATGGGTCCAACATCATGTGTTACTATCATATTTTTTTTTTTTTGAATCACTATCATATTTATTTGTTCCCTCCAAAGTAAGTAAGTTTATATTATATGTTTTTCTTCTATCATAACTGTTATTTTATTCATTATTATATATAATGTCTTTAATTATCGATTATTTCCATATTTATTTGGTTGTTTAAGAATTGATTTTTTTTTATAAAAGTATAACCAAACAAGTATAAAAATATTATAAACATTATTTTTAAATTTTTTTTTAAAAATAAGCCTAAACAAAGGGACTATTAAATACATTAATTCTCAATAAAATATTTCTATTTTTAACCTTAAAATACAAGTTAGTAAGACATTAATCATTGTTTAACACAGTAAGACTAAAATATTAGGACTAGGGAGCATTGCAGGTGGCGTCACTATACTCTTATTGCAATTGTAAGGTTTTATAAATTTTAGATTAGATTGGATCCATGTTACCTATTTTATCTATGTTGACTACAAGTATGCGATGGGCCATACTTAAAATACATTTTTAATGGTGCAAATAATTGAAGTTGTTTAACTTTTTTTTTTTTTTGGGGGGTTTCATCATGTTATACCATCACTTTTTGTTTTACACTACTTTAAGTAACTCTCTACTCTAATTGTGCAGTATTAAAAAGTTCAGCAAATGGATCCTATAAGTTATCGCATTTTTTAAGCTTATTTTTCTCTTGTCTATAATTTTTTTATTGGGTTCTTATATAAGAATCAATTGCTTCTATAAGACTTACAAAAAAAAAAAATGCTTCTATAAGCAACAACCCTTACATGTGAATGTCATATCAACTTATTCCAATGGTGCAACACAACAAAAATTAGTTCTTATTTTTAAGGCTTAGATAAGCAACTCTCATTGGAGTTGCTATTAGAGGTGGCAAAGTGGGTTGTGACCTGCCAACCCGCCAAAATTTGGCGGGGTGGGTTGGGGTCTTCAACCCACCAACTCACTTTGACCCGCCCCGCTTAACCCTCCCAAAAACGGGTTGGTGGCGGGTTGGCTTAAAAAATAAATTTTTTTTAATTTATTGCTTATTTAATATTATTTAATTTAATTTAATTGTTACTTGGAATTATTTCATACTAAAAAAATAATATCCTTACTTTTATAACACGAATTGTATGCTATAAGATAAGATTATTCCAATTTTTTAATAATAATTTAAGAAAAGCTATGAAGATTGCCCAAAAAAAAATGTTATATGATTTTTGTTTTAATTTTTTTATCTTTATAGCGGGTCAACCAGCCAACTCGCTAACCCACCAATCCAATTTAAGGTTTCATGTGTTTGGCGGGCCAACTCGCCAACCCGCCATTAGGCGGGGTGGGTCGGGGGATTCAACCCACATAACTAAAACGGGTTGGCCCGCGACCGTCCCGTTTAAGGTGGGTTAATGGCGGAATGGGGCGGGTTGACCCACTTTGCCATCCCTAGTTGCTCTTATCAAAGTGACTAAAGTAGTTGGCAATACACACATATTTTTATTTCTTTTTTGTAACCATGATATAGGTATGAAGTATCCACCACCATTAGCAGTACCTAATCTCCGTCGGGGAAACTATTGGGCACACAATGTGAGTTCTCCCCTCCAACCAGGTTTTCTCTATACACAAGAGTCAGGATTCGAACCCCTCACCGCTTGCTTAAGGTGTACGAGCCTCCTACCACTCGGACCAACCACATATTGATAATACACACATATATAACATGGTGAGAATAAGTTAGTATGGCCACAAGTACTACGAGAATTCGTTGGCTTGCCTAGGGCTTTTTTCCGACGGCAATTGAGTTGTCGGTAATAACGTGTTTACCGATGGGTGCAGTCATCGGTAATTAGACAGTGTGTCATGCTTACAGTTATCGACGGTCTGAGATAGTCGGCATTGAATTTTTTATTTCCGACGGCTAATAATTAGTCGTTGGTAAGGCCAAAGGTAAATTTGGCGCGTATTTACGCGAATTTAAGCACACAATGTTTCCGACTGCATGGTCGTCGGTAAGGAAAAAAATAAGTACCGATGGACCAAACCGTCGGTAATTGACTTTTAGTATTACGAGACGTAACGTCTCTTTTTGGTGTTACCGACGGCCTTAACCGTTGGTAAGTAATTTTTCCCTTACCGGTGGTAAATGACGGTTGGTCTTGCATCGGAAAGGGTTTTATTATTTTTCGACGGCCTAAGTTGTCCGTAATCCTCACTTACTGTAACCCGCACGCTCTCGTCTTCTTTCACTCTTTCACTCCCAACCCTCTTCTCTCTGCAGCTCTCTCCTCTCCTCTCTTCAACTCAGAACCTCTACTTTCTCCAGCTCTCTCCTCTTCTATTTCACCATTGTGCCACTCCTAACCCTCTCCCAAGCCAACGGGCCTCTCCCTGTCCCTCTCCCTCTCTCTATTTCACAAAGCTCCGGCCATCGCGGCTTCTGTTGGCCAAGCTCCGACCACCACGCCATCTCCCTCTCCTCTACATTGTAAGTCCTCTCTTTCTCTTCTTCTTTGTCCCTCTGTCCATTTCTTTATTTTATTTTATTTTGTTTAATTGTTTTTAAAATTTTTAGTGGACCAGCAACCGGACCACCATCGGAGTAGCCACCGTACCACCACCACCACCACAACTCTCTGTCTTTCCAGTCCCTTTGCTCCCAGGTTTGCCTATTTCACCGTATATTTCATATTCTGATTTTTTGTTATACTTTAATATTCTGAATTTGAGATATATTGATTTGTTAATTCATTTTTGTGGTAGAGGATTTGGATAAAAATGAATATGCCTATGTTAACATGTGATTAGCATGATGTTGCCTGTGATTAAAATGATGTTTTGTGTTAGAGGATTTGGATAAAAATGATTTATTACCAATTAAAAATATCTAATTCACAATTAAAATGAAATAATCAAATAATTTAAATTAAATAATAATAATTCAAATAGGAACACTTATCGTAGAATAAAAATGTCTATTAACACTTATATTTTTGTTTAGACTCATAAGACTTAAAATAAAAAAATTAATTAACGATATAAGCTTTATGTTAGAGACATGAACATAATAATAAAAAAAAAGGCTCATGCAGTGGTGCGACTTATTCAATGGTGGCCTGCTCACAGTAGATTCCAGGTGGTTGGGCAACAGCTTATGCGACACAACTAAATGAATAAAATATAAAAATTAAATATTTAATAACTTAATAACATAAATAGTTAAATAATTAAATATTAATTAAATATCAAATCCTAATTTCTCTTAACATTTATAAAGGTTTTAAGTCTTATAAGACTTAAAACAAAAATAAATAATGAATAAAATAATTAAAATTGAAATACAGAAGTAATTCAATAACAAAACAAGTTAATAACAAATTACAACAATTTTTCTTAGAACTTATAACAGGTATTAAACTTCATAATACGTAAAAAAAAAATATAAATAAAGTATTGGATTGTTTAAAAATGTAAATAAAAATATAAATAAAATTTAATAAGCATTGATTGAAGTATGAAATTGTTTTTTATATGCATAGTTTTTTTATAATAGTTAATTATGACTTTGCTTGTCAATTTTATCTGTCCCTTATGCACTTTATCTAAGTTGCTAAAATGCGGGGATTTGAACAATTGCATTTACCCTATGAACTTAACTTTCAAGTATACAAAAGGTCAAATTACCTTATAGTGTTAAAATTTTATTTTCTAGACGAGTTAATATTTGAGCAAAACCTTAGCTTCGCGTTTGAGGTTAAATATTATTGAGCGGACATGTACTCGCATAGAGGTGTCACTCATTGTATTGAACCTTGAACTGTCCAAGGAGGACATTTTGGGAAAAAAAAATTTCTTCACTCGTATAATAGTTATATTGTTTATTTCTAATGCTTTATATTTGACGAAATTTCGGTCCATTACATTTCATTTTGTTCTTTGGGTGCAAACTTGATCGTAGTATTGCGGTCAAGTATTGTACTTAGAGGCCAATGGGAAATGCTGCCGAAACTTTGTTAAATATAAGAGATGTGAATTAGGTAATAACTATTAATATTAGGATCAAGTATTGAAAAAGTTTCTTCTCAAATGGGATAGGACCATACCAAATAATGAAAGTGAATATGGATTAATCTAAGTCGACATGCCGTCAAAATTTAATGGTTTTATATTCCTTTTAATATGCAGAAGATGGATTTTTATCCTTCTAATCATAGTTGGATGTATGATAAGTTATATCCAGGAAGAAGGAGTTTGAAACGATCTTTTGTATATAGGGTTAAAGAGTTTGTTGCTTACGCGAAGCAGCAACAACGTTTCATCGATGATGAGAGGATCAGATGTTTGTGCCTTAAATGTTAATGTCGGCGGATTAAGAGCGATGATGAGGTGAAGACAAACTTGTATAATGTTGAGTTCAAGGACAATTACTGGATTTGGATTAGTATGCATTATTTATTTAATTAATATTTTAAATAATTAATAACAAATATAATTATTTAATAAATATAAATATAATTACATAATAATTATTAATCAATTAAAAATATAAATTTTTTTTAAAAATAATTTATAGTCAGTAACGTGTAAATGAACTTACCGACAGACAGGTCATCGGTAATATGGGTGGGTAAGGGATTAGGTAATTACTGATGACCTGCCATCAGTAAATAGGCTAGGTAATTACCGACGGCCAGACCGTCGATAATGTGCGTGGGTGATACCTACCGACGGCCTTTTGACTTGGCCGTTGGCATTCGAGTTCGAAGAGCTTCTTTCCGATAGATTTTTGGCCGTTGACTTTTCATCGGAAAGTGGCCATTACCGACGGCTTTTGACCGTCGCTAATGAGCTATTTTCTTGTAGTGAAGAATTAATAATTAAGATTTATTATTATTTTATATATATATATATTATTTATTAGGGAGCATTGTTTATTATAAGAAGTGAAAGCAATAAATCTTAAGTATTGAATCTTATATAAATTATCAAGATTAGAATATAGATTAATTTATGTACTTTTCTTAAGTGATCACATAACATTTAAGTAACTTTTAATATATTGATCATCCATATATGACATATATGGTCAACATATAGCAAATTTTGATAAAGTCAAATGTCAAGAAAAAATTCCAAATGAGAAAATCAACTTCAAAAACACAATTTCCTTTTACATATAATATTCATCGTTGCATTTAGCATTTAATTTTAATTTTAAGTTATAAGTCCATAAGGATATATCTTTTGGGTTCAAATGGTGTTGGAGAAAACGCATTGACAGTGAATTGCGCTCGTGCACACACAAATATATATATAGATAGATAGATAGATAGATAGAGAGAGAGAGAGAGAGAGAGAGAGAGACCAGGAGTAAGTTGGATCGTTGAAATTAAATAATCTGATGGCTTAAACTATAATTACTTGGGATTTCGACAATATTTTTTGCTTGAAAAATCACCAAGATATATCTACATAATATTCCCAGAAATTCAAAAAGCTGACAACCACAATTCGCAACCTTTGTGTCAAAATCCACACAAACAGTAAATGTGTCTTGAGAGTCAAAACAATTGGATACCTTATATGTATATTGTGACCCATCTTTATCAATTTTATCCTTTGTAAATTGACTAATCTTTGCGAGTTCATCATGAAACTTTCCAAAAATGGTTCTTGTATAAATCGATGTTGCATGTTCTGTAATTTTTAACTTTATATCTAAGAGATGCGATCGGTGCCTGGATTCAAAATCTTCTCTTCTTTCTTTCTCATAACGACTATCCATTGCCTTGTCAAATTTCACTACAAAATCTTGGAGTGTAGTTGAAGAATTAACAAAAGAATCAAAAAATGCATTAATACTCACGTTCCTGTGTGTAGTGTTCATCCCAACAAAAAAAGTTCCTCTATTATAAACAGGTATCCATGACTCTCTTATATTATACAAACCTTGAAGCCATTCATTCTCCTTCAAATCATAATGAAGCATTATACATTCTCAATCTTCTTCAAAATCTTTTATGGATGGTGAATCAAGAATGCATGATTTCAATTCAAGCTTGAAAACTGAATTCTTATGATATATGTGAAAGCTTCTCATGAAATTTTTTCTGATGTGCCACAAGCATAATTGATGACGAGTATGTGGAAATACCTTGGCTATGAGAGCTTTCATCGTCAAATCTTGATCTGTTATTATTGACACGTGACTTTTTCCACTCATCGCCGCAAGCCAAGTTTGAAATAGCCATTCAAAAGACTTCTCTGTCTCATCTTGCAACAAAGCACAACCAAATAAGATAGATTGACAATGATGATTAACCTCGGTAAAAGGTGCAAATGGCATATTGTATTTGTTGGTTTTATATGTTGTATCAAATGTAACATCTCCGAAATTTTTATAAGATAATCTTGATCTTGCATCTACCCAATTTTTTTTTATCATTCTAGCTTCATCATCACATTGTATTGCATTAAAAAGTTTGGATTCTCAGCTTGCTTTGACTTACAAAAGTTGAAAACAACTTGAGCATCTCCAATATCGAGATTCCTTCTTCTAAGATTTCTAAGATAATTCCAACAATCCCTATTAGAAAAAGATATATCACCACCATTAAACATTGCGACAACCTTTCCTGTAGGTACCCCCTCTTCATCAAACTTCTCAACAAGGTTCTTAGCTGCTGTGTTCATTTTCTTATGACACTGAAGATAGCTCACACTCTTAGCACTTACCATGGCATGATTATGAACATTACTAAAGTTTTTGACAACCCATTTACTTCTCTTCCATGCTTTTGAAACAATAAGTGATGCTCTACAATCAGTTCTTGAAGTTGAGCATTTTTTCTTAGTTTTGTCCGTGCAAACATTGTTTTGTTCTTCATTGCCACTCTTAACTGTATGCTATGAAGGTACGAGTATACAAAACTTTTCCTTAGTTGAACGAGTACGAATTCCAAAACCCTCTTGCTTAGCAAATGAAGTGTAGCATTCTTTAACATCCAGAAGAGAGTTGAATTCCATCCCAACACAAAGAATCAAATTAGGATGCTCATTAGCCTCGTGTGAGTTGGAATTTTGGTTTCTAAGTCCTTAGACACAAGATCAACTATCTCATGATCTTCCATACTATTCACAAAAGAGTTTTCCATGCACTCCATATTCATGTAACCAGTGTGAGGAACCAAAGAGGGAGAAAATAAAAATTGCAATTTGCTTGCAACCACGACCACAAGCACACACAAAATACCCTTTAAAATCACACAAACCTGAATGGGCAGAAAGTAAAAAGGGGATTAACTTGTTGTTTCCTTAATCCAAGAACATTAAAAGGCAAAAAAAGACATACTATTTACACAATAAGGATTAATCGCATGCCACTTTGTCGATGTGTTCAAGAATTGGCAGCAATCGCATGGTGCGCTCTGGCGGCTGCGTGGCGTGCTCCGGCGCGGCTTGGCGGTGGCGAGCTCAGAAAAATCCTTTTAGTCTAGTAGCGGTGGCACCTCTGCACAATGGTGGCTCTAGCGAGTTTGGGCAGCGGCGGCAACTGTTGACGGGCACCTCTGCACAATGATGGCGGCGGTGTGGCATGCTCTGACGAGTTCGACGTTTCAGCGAAATCCCCAATGGAGGAGAAAGGGGCTGGTGACTCTAAAGAAAGGGGAAAGAAAAATAAGTGATGGGCACGTGACTCTCTTTTTTGTTTTCTAAAATTATTTGATTGGAATATTTTAAACCATCAAATTATTTAGTTTCAACAATCCAGATTTGGTGTAATATATATATATATATATATATACCACTTTGTCGATGTGTTCAAGAATTGGCAGCAATCGCGTGGTGCGCTCTGGCGGCTGCGTGGCGTGCTCCGGCGCGGCTTGGCGATGGCGAGCTCAGGAAAATCCCTTTAGTCTAGTAGCGGTGGCACCTCTGCAAAATGGTGGCTCTAGCGAGTGTGGGCAGCGGCGGCAACTGTTGACGGGCACCTCTGCACAATGATGGCGGCGGTGTGGCGTGCTCTGACGAGTTCGGCGTTTCAGCGAAATCCCCAATGGAGGAGAAAGGGGCTGGTGACTCTAAAGAAAGGGGAAAGAAAAATAAGTGATGGGCACGTGACTCTCTTTTTTGTTTTCTAAAATTATTTGATTGGAATATTTTAAACCATCAGATTATTTAGTTTCAACGATCCAGATTTGGTGTTATATATATATATATAGTTTGATTGGTAAGTGTTAAAATAATTGACTCTAACGGACCAATTCGAATTGTTTTAATTAGCTTTTATGCCCCTGATTACCTTGAAATGGTTCTTCATATATAATGTCTTCAATCTCAATGTTCTGAACCTTGAAAAATCTCAAGGTTGCTATTATTAGACATTTAGACGGGATTTTTCCTGAATCCGATGTATATCAATTTGTTTACTTATTGTTTATGCTTCAATCTCAATGTTCCGAACTCTTGATGACAATAAGAACGGATAAAACTTGCTCCAACCTACCTAGAAATGCATTTGGCACATCTTTTTTTTTTGTGACGGGAATGCATTTGTCACATCTAGCTGTCAATAAATAGGATGAAAATTTTCTGTCTCAATTTTCTGTCATTTTCTTTGTCCCTCACCAATAACAACTTGACACTTAAGGAAATAAAATCACAACTTATTAATATTTGTGTTCATTTTTAACATTTGATTGGTAGGAGACATCGAGACACTATTTTTCTGTGCAACAGCTTTTTTTCCCAGTAAACAAGGCCATCTATCCCAAGTTCCTATATATAGAGGTTTAAGAGTTAAGGTTCATGATTCATCATTGTAGGAAGAAAAAGAAGCAGATTAATTAACTAGATTATACAAAATGGAAGAACTAATCCAAATTAAAAAAGAAATGCTACAAAAAAAGACATGCAAAGCAAGAACGTACGTATACAATTAATTCTGATTTTCTGCCATTGAAACCATGGTTTGAGATAACCATTAATAATAATATATCTATAAGATAAAGATGATCCCATTTCCATTTCCATTCCCATTTTAATATGGAACGTGTCACGTCTCTAGTGTATATATATAGTTAGAGGTTGGTAACAATCTTGATCCACTTGATCTTGAACCACCGAAATCCTTTCTTCATAGAATGCTTGAACCTGCCTTCGGCTGAATAAAGCTTGTATTTAGCCACTCTCCGCTTTCTCTTCCTCTCAGGGTCATTCCACCACCACGAATGCTTTGACTTTGTCACCACCTTTAAACGCTCTCTCCTTGGAGAAGGTTCATAATTATAAGAATAACTAGATTCTGATGTTCTGCTTTTTCTTACCCACATTTTGTAATCAGTTGTTGTTCTCACATTCACATCATGTACGTTATTACCAGCTGATCCGTTAGAGAATTGAACGTGCTTCTGTCGAACTTCCTCCATTTCTTTAAGGGGAGGCGATGATAATCACCTTTCTTATGTTTTTTTGGTCTTCAATTACCTCTCTTACTCTCTCTTCCTTTATGTTTCCTAACCGACGGAAGAGAGAGTAAGAGAGGAAATTGAAACCTAAGAGAATAGGTTAGGAATGTTTTATATGTATATTTAAGGAAAAGGATGAAAGAGAGGTGAAAGGGAGAGACATCTATAACCTGGAATAAGAGTATGTAGGAGGACAAACAGCTCATGATCATCTAGATGCCATGTTTTATTTTGTGTTTCAACAAAATTTGTTTCTTAATTAAACCAATCCTTCACTAATTATAGAACATATAGTGTGCCCACAACTGCCACAAATTTAAAACAGCATTTTCTTGTTTCCCAATCACACCAACCTCCAATGTCATTGCAAGCACGGTGTGGTTGTAGTGGCTACGGGTTCGGTCTGGTCAAAGTCCCACTAACAAGTATTTCGAAAAGGGAAATGATTCTTTTGTTTAGAAAAAAAAAATGGAAAGAATGTATATTTTAAAAAGTATATATAATATATATTTATCTTATTTAATTATCTCAAAAAAATAGATTAGAAATAATATGCAATATCACCACCTTTTAAAAAAAAAAGTTGAATTAGTCTCATTTCATCTTACCTCTAATAATATAGGTGTTGTGAGAGCTTAATTCCATTAAATGAGTCTTCCACAATTCCAAATAGTGGGTATCTAAAATGATTTCTGAATACCGAAAGTCCCTACCATAAAAACCTAGATCCTCCTACTAGAAGTTCAAGTACATATATAATCACCACATCTCATGTATTGTTACGCCCATTTAAGAGTGGACAACGGTCGGTTTTGGGCCAAAAATTCCCAATCCGATCAAAACTGAATAGAATAATATGAAGCCTGTTTCCTTCCGTTTGGGGAACGGTTAGGTCATGTGGCGGACGGGTGACATCGGTCTTCATCAAACAAAAAAAATGTAAAAAGAAGTAGAACAACAATGATAAATGTAGAAAAGCTTCAAACTTGAAAAAGCTTGAATTTCCAGAAACATAATAACACATCAAACTATCAACAAAATCCCAAAAAAATAATTCAAGAACAGCAAAACACAAATACAAAAAAGCGTCAAACTTGAAAAAGAAAAAGAAGCCGAGAAGCTTCTAGAACCAAAGGTTGGTCTTCTTCTTCGTTGTAGCAAAGGCAACAAAGGAGATCTTTGGCAGATCTGCAACGAACCAAGGAGATCTTCGCCTCTCTCTGAGGACTCGAAAACTTCTTCAAGTCTGGATTTTTCTTTGATTCTGCGCTGCCTGAAGGGGATCTGAGAGGGTTTCTCAATAGGGGGCCCGTGGCAGTGACCTTGACCTCTTCCTTTTCGACGTCGTTGTTGTGCTTGCAAATCTGGTACATGAGGCGGAATCACCGTTGCAAGAACAAGAGGAACAAGCCAATAAGAAAGAGAGGCAGAGTTGCAGAGAGAGAAAGAGGCAGAGTGATAGTCGGGAGAGGAACTGAGGAAGAGGAATGACATAGCATAGCGGCGCAAGGGTTTGTGTTTGTGAAAAAAAGAAACGAAAATCAAATGAATGAGACTACCGACCTCTCAAACTTGAGTCTCTTGCATAAATCCAAACAAAACGACGTTGCATAGCTAAAAAATTATATTAATTTAACATAGGTCGGTTGGGTTCGGGTACCGACGAAATAATTTTATGTCACCTGCACCCGAACGCCATCACCCAAATAAACCCAAAAAACACACCCGCCTACCCGATGGCCCGCTCGCACCCGCCTAGTGGCTTGCTTTTCTTATCGGGTCGATCTGTTTTCGGACCGGTAGGAAGGATTTGTCCATCCCTATGTCCATGGGCAGATATTTTTAAATATATTACATATTAACTTAAATTATAAATTATATTTAATATTTATATAAGAATTTAATTACTATACACGGACAGTGTAAAATGCTTTTACGTAGACATCCAATAAAAAATTGACACATCAGTAAAACAATTTGACTCTTACCCTAATTACCTGAAAAGTTACTCATACAATGACTTGTGATTGGTTGACAGTGTAAAAAATTTTGCACTGTAAGTACATTACAATTAAACTCTTTATACAAACGTAAAGCATATATAATTTTTTTTATGTAATATAAAATTATTTAAATTACGATGAAAAATTTATTTATTACGGTATTATAAGGAACCGTAGTATTATTGATTAATATTATTTTTTATGTACTTTTTCTTTGTTTATCTATTAGCACTTTATTGTCATAATATTATTGATTAATATTATTCATACTAATAAAATAACATTCTAATTCCGTCCCAAATAGATCAACAAGTTTACTATTAAAAATTCTAAATTAGCGACGGAATGTATAGTGATTAAAAGTATAAGTCACTAATTCAGTCACTGATGTAAAAGATGTGACCATTTTTTTGTAAATCACAATTTAGTCACTAAATCCGTCTCTATTAGCGACTCATGTAGTTCGGTCGCTAATTTTTGTCGCTAAATCATTAATTTCTTGTAGTGTAATTCAAAAATAATATTTTTAAGTGTTTAATTTTGATACAAAGCGTCAACCAATCACAAATCATCTTATGTGTTACTTTTAATGTAGTTACGATAAAAGTCAAACATTTTTAATAATGTGACAATTTATGATTGATTGACAGTGTAAAACATCTTTACACTTTGACAATACATATCAATTAAATCCTTTTTTTAAATACTAAACTTTTTTTATAAGGCAAAGTTATTAATATGAGTATAAGGGACACTCCAACCCAAATACAAAACAGAAATTAGTTCCTTAAGTAGCTAGCTGTATAAGCTATTATGCTTCTTAATACATTCTAAAGGTCAAATAGATCAATCTGCAAAAGAATAGGAAACTACATTTTGTTTTTG
The DNA here is from genome assembly GCA_039655645.1 of Ammopiptanthus mongolicus. Classification (NCBI taxonomy): domain Eukaryota; kingdom Viridiplantae; phylum Streptophyta; class Magnoliopsida; order Fabales; family Fabaceae; genus Ammopiptanthus; species Ammopiptanthus mongolicus. The sequence goes on along the minus strand of CM077344.1, from coordinate 6,068,848 downwards.
ACGGAAACCAAGCCGATGAGCGAATTTTAACCATATCCAATAAGCAAATTAAGAATACCATACTCCTCATTTTTAAACACGATCTCATTTCAATGTAACCAAATAGACCAAACTATTGCATGCCAAAGATTCTGCCAAGTATATTTAAACTTCTTACCTGCAACAAAGCCACGAATAAATAATTGTCCAGAATGAAATTCGAACCCATAATCTTATATTAAATTTACGTATGTAAATACCTTTTATTATATAAAATTATGTTTTGATTTAACTACAATTCAACCATGGTTGGACCATTATATAGTGAATCAACTCCTTCACTAATTCAATTACTGATCTGATCTTCAGAACCTTGAGTTCAGTTTGCAGGCTCAAGGAGTTAGAATCAACAATAAATTGGGTTCTTCAAAAATAAAAATTCTTAATTCACACTTCACATAGCTACAATAGCCAAGTATATAACATGAATCATGTGCTCCATGGTCCACCGGTGGACCTTCGATTTTTAGGTGTTAAATTTGTAGAAAATGAGATAAACGAGCGAGATTGATTATGGGATACCTAATGATTGAGTAACTTGTCATTGCAAAATGATCCCCAGAGAATTTGATGTTGAGTTTCGCCGATGGCAAGAGCTCTTCACATCTTTGGCTGGAGTGGCAAGTGCTGGAACGATGGACGTTGGAGACCGACGATGGTACGTACGTAGCAAATATAGGAGCTATTGTCCACCACAAAAGCCATTCATAACTTAGTGCATTTGAATAAACAACTTATTTAGACATTTATTCAATAAGTTTTTTTTTAAATGAGGAGTGCTAGCAACATATTCTCTAACACTCTCTTTCCAATACACACTCTCCTATTGGGTGAAATTGATATGAGTCCCACGAATTCATGTGGGTTCCACTTTCATTTTGTAAGACCCACATGAATTTTAATAATAGAAGAGTGTGTGTTGAAAAAAAAGTATTAGAAAGTGTGTTGCTAGCATTTTTCTTTTTCAAATAAGTTAAAAATAATTTATTTTCATAAGCTTCTTTGACAAATTTATTGAAATAACCTGAAAAAAGAGTTCATAGAAATATCATAAATTATTTTCATATGTTATTTGTATAAGTTTATTTTTATAAGTTTTTCTAAATACACTCTTAAATTCTTAATCCTTTTAGGAATAGGATGGATTCAGCATCACCAATCAAGCCAAATATAACTTTGCATCCTGTAGGAGTTAGTCTTTTTTGTTTACCGTACGTTCTTGGTCCTCAACTCCTCATTCAAATCAACATCGGAGGATAAATTTTAGGATCTTGTTAATAGGTGTCTTAAGGTTATTAATTAAGAAATTAATAAAAGATAAATTTGCATTGGCATGATAAGTATAAAACTTTTTAATACATTAAATATGTCACTTCCCATACAAAATTTCTTTATTTGATTCCTTAACCAATACCCTTAGACACTGATTAGCATTCTCCTAAATTTTATATGTAATAATTAATTTTACGTTAAAGTAATAATTTGGTCCCTATACGTGACACAGATTCTTCATTTAGTCCCTATACGTAAAAAATTTGGAAATGAGTCCCTACATGTGTAAACGTTAGCAAATTTGATCCCTAAATATGTAAACGTTAGCAAATTCGTCCCTGCCGTCAGCAAATTAGTCCTTATACGTGATACAAATTTTTGATTTAGTCCCTAAATTTTAAAAAAAAAATTAAATTGATCTCTGTATGTGCAATCGATAATAATTTTGTCCCTATCGTCTGCGAAGAAGCTCAGACCTAATTAAAAATTCGTTTTTATTGATTATTTTTCATATATTATATCAATCTATTTCTTCTATTGAAAGTCAACTTGGATAATTTCAAAATATAAAATCATTTACGGACCAAATTATACAACTTTTACTCTCAATAGAAGAAATAGATTAATATAATATATAGAAAATATTCAATACGAAAAGAATCTTTAATTGGGTCCAAGCTCCTAGATAGACGGTAAGGACAAAATTATTATCGATTGCACACATAAGGACTGATTTAATTTTTTTTTTCAGGTTTTGGGACCAAATCAAAAATTTGTGTCACGTATATGCACTCTTAATAAACGTAATGCACTTTGTTTTCTTTTGCTTCATATTATTGTGATGGTGTCTTTATTTATGGTCTCTATGGTCTGCAACATTATTACCAGAAATCACTGGCTTTTGGTTATTAGAAGCATATCTTGCTTTGTTGGTAACCTTGATTATTTGACAGGAACTAGATTCAGTAATTAAGAATTGTGAGGGAATGTTTAGTTTCACAATTTTAATTATTTGAATCATTTTGCATGTACGCGATTTCTTTTAGGTTAATTAAGCTCTTTTCTAGGAGTGGGTATATAGTTACTTCAAGTCTTTGGTCCTATTCATAATTTATAGAAGTAACCATTTACATGCTTTAGCATCTAGTTTTGAACCGTCTAAAACCTGTAATAGTTCACATGAAAAACATTTACACAAACTTGAGATATTTCATCATAGTTTCCTTTGTAGGATAATTACACAATATCTGATGAAATTATATGTTTCCAAATAGGTACATTTATAGAAGTGGGTATATATTGTTACTTCAAGTCTTTGATCATATTCTTATAATTTATAAAAGCAGAATATAATGCATAGAATCCAAAACTCACCACAAAATGTAACCATCATTTTCACCTTGCATGCATCCTGAATGGATGGAAATAAGTGAAACTTGTCCCATGTGTGATCAGGTTTCTCCTTCCGAGTTGAAGTAACAACTCTGAACGTAAATGATCGCTTCTATAAATTATATACTTGTGTCAGATCCAATATTTACATGTGTCTGATATTTTAAAACTCCCACTATACACAGAATACAAGAAAGTGTCCGATCCAAGGCTCCCCTTCAATGTATATATCTACACAACTTAACCGGATCTTTTGGATCCTCAGAAAAATATTGAGTCATACTATACAAACAAAAGAAAATCATTTTGACATCAATCAGTTACTACTTACAATTCGCATATCCAAGAGTTAATAACTACAATAATTCAGGCAAAGAATTCTGAATATTTAGTATTTTCGTTGTGTAGCAGATTGAGAAGTATCTTTTCGGCATATATATGCAGATTAACACAATTACTTAGATCCATATATTTGTTGTATCATGATTTTAAATGACAGCTGTGTAAGATCAATCAGTAGTGATATTTTCCAAAATGCCTTGACATCATTTGACTAACGAGCTAGGTAAAAGAAATCTGACTTTTAATTTGGTTCAATGAGATTTTTGAAGTCTGCTTCTTGTGACTGAGTTTATGATTGCTTTAAATTGTTTACTCTCTGATGGTTGCGCAATCATTGTTTTATTTGCTGCAGTACCCGAGAGCATCAGAGGAGCATGCATGTTCCACTGTCATCTCACCAGGGTGCTGCCTCTTCTTTCTCTTAGAGGCTCTTAGTTGATATTAATATTGATACTTCAAGTCCTGATACTTATAGACCTCCTCCTGCTCCTATTCTTAAATTTGGCCTAACTCAACCCCAAAAGCTAGCTCAAGAGGTAAGGATTGTCCAAACTTTATAAGCTCTTATGAGACTCTATCTCTAGTCAATGTGAGACTTGGGTTTTTTCCAATACATCCCCTCACATCCAGCACTATTGGACTTGGTGCGTGGATAATATGGTGGGCGTCCCTTTAATGGATCTAGGATAGGCTCTGATACCATTTTAGATTTGGGCCTAACTCAACCCCAAAAGCTAGTTCAAGAGGTGAGGATTGTCCAAATTTTATAAGCTCTTATGAGACTCTATCTCTAGTCAATGTGAGACTTGGGTTTTTCCCAATACCTATCCCTTTCAATGTTACTTTAATTAGGTGCCACCCAAACTCCACCTGTGGTGGCAAGAATAATTCATCCTTGGAAGCTACTGATTCTAATTCAATTCAAGAACCAGTTACTGGAGACAATCATGAGACATCAGCTAAGTTTGTGGCATCCGTAGATCGTTTTAGCTTATTGGGAGACTTTTACAAATCTCATTCTACTTTCTTAGATGAGAGCATTTCAAAGGGCTATATGTCAAGAGCAACTCACAAGATAAAAACAGGGATGGTGTGGTTCACATAATTCACCAGCACCAAAGTTATCATTCCAAAATAGGTGGTGGTGCTAAATGTTTAATTGGGGTTTTCAGCTTGCAATTAAATCCAGAGGGAGCTTAACAAAGCTTCTGAAATGTTGTTAAAGTGGGAGACAGGGATATTGACCTACATAGCTTAGGTGGTACATAGTGAATGCCTGAATGGTATAGAGCTAGAACTTTTTTTGATAATTTAGAACATCTAGAGCAAGGTTGCTTTTTGATTTGATAATTTAGACAATATATAGAACTGGTGCATGATTGTATGTCTTCTACTTGCCTAGCCTTGCTTACTTTCATGATGTTGTTGCAGGGACTAAAATGAAACCTATGCCATTTGTCTACTGTTCCGTTCTTCTAATGTAATTATGCTTTCTTTTAACTTACAAAAATAAGAGGAAAGATGGAACGAGCCAGTAACCTAACGCATCCTTTTCTTCTTTACTAAATCTTTCAGGTGTTGCATGGTAATTAATATGGATTGGGTTCTGTCCTTGAATTTTAGTTATTGGGTTGTTGACTTGTGCTTGATGGTATGCCTAGGAATGGCATTAGTACTATCTATTTGTGTGAATATGTGAGACCTGGATCATATGTTCCCTAATAGTTTGTGATAGAAGCTTGAAATGTTTAGTTTGAAATCTGATGGTGTCATAGTTACTCAAGGATTATTGTCTTGGTATGGGGTGTTGATTAATTTGCATGAGAAAATTTGGTAAAAGGTTGGCTAAAAGTTTTGTGGCATGATTAAGGCAAAGCGTTTTAAGTTGCTTTATAACCTGTTGAATTGAATAAAAGCTAAGAAGAGATTTTGAAAAAAAAATCAAAAGAAAACTTTGAATCTTGTCAGCATGCTTCATGTTAATATTGAAAGTTGAAGTTGACATATAAAGATGTTATGCGTGCTATGTGTGCCATGTAGTATGTTGACATTTGGACTTCTCAATGCTTTTGGTAATTTTGCCCTTTAATGATGAAGACTGCAATGAGGGTGAGAAACATGAATGGATGGTTTTAATTTGAATTTGTAAAGTATGCCGTTTGGGAATTTTAATATGTTTCTAAAACTGTCATGCTTATAAAGAGGATAGCTTACCTACTATTTTTCTAATATTTTACCTCTTTTAATATTATCCTCTTCTATAAGTGTAAGGAGAAGAGTTTAGGAGAGAATTCTAATACTGTTCCATACACATCAGGTAGATTTACTCTTCCTACAATTTGCCCTAATGGTCGAAGGAATTTACTCTTTATTTTAACTACTCAAGATCTATAACCTTGAACAATAAAAAACCACACTCCATGCGTCTGCTTTGGCATCTTATGTATAGATTCAAAAAAGTTATTTGACCAACTATTCTAATGTCTAAACCAAGATTAACAAATCGAGATTCGAATTGTAAATCGGAAAACCTATTATTAATCGTAAAATACATGATCAATAAAAATAACATTTTTAAGGAATCTAAAGTTACAATCCGGAAAATGTCATAAAGCTGAAGTCCTTATATTCTGATCCTACAATTAATCGGATCAATGGGTATTATCGATGTCCCAATTTTCATATCAGTTTTTAGTTTCTGAAGCAAACTGACTTTTAATATTTTTCAGTTTTAATATCTTGATATTTTGAAATGATTTTTCAGTCAATAAAGAGAAGGAGAGGGAGAGGGCACTTCCTATTTTGAAATGACTTTTCTTTTTTTGATCAAATGGAAATGCTATTTGACTTTTCTAAATGCTACTGAAGAATTACATCCGACACTTCCTATTTGATAGGTAAATAACTTAATTCATAATTGAGTTCGTATTTTTGTTCTTATTATTTGCTACAAAAACAGAATCCAAATGTATCATTGTTGTTCTGTATCCTGTATTCTTTGGTATCATATGTAAATAGAATTTCTTGAGTAATATCGATGTCATAAGCGTAGTCTTCAATACTTGAGTAGAAGACTGACGTTAAATATGTACAGATGGACATTAATGTGGTTTTTGATTTTCAACCTAAAGAGAATGCCTTATTAAAATAGTTGATGGCTATATTAATGACCAAACAAACTTATCGCTAATTGCTAAAAGTTTATTACTCATTGCTAATTGCAGGATGACATAGATGCAAATATTTGGCATGAATATTTGGCATGAATGGACTATCCAACCCGACACTATTTCTTTGACATCACAGTTGTCGACTTTATCAATTGTTATCATTTTAGTGTATATATCTCTTGAAAAAATTGGGACAATACTTATTTATAATCAAATGTCAATAAACTTATTACTTTTTTTCATTTATCTGTTTATGTTTGTTACTACACAAATATTTATTTGTTGCTATTTTAATTTATTATTTTCTAGATTTAAGTTTTAATGTTCTTTCAAAATATTATAAAATATTATTCCTCAAACACAATTCGTCCGTACATCACACGTGTCAAAAATCTAGTACTTATAATGTGAAACAATAAAAGATTGATAAAATATCAGAAAATGTTTACTTTATGAATAAATTCGTAATGATTTATGATTTTTTTAACATAACTAGAGTCATCTTATGATTTTTGGTGTAGTTTTTACTAATTAGTTAATGTTAAGTTTTTTTTTTTGGTGCTGAGTTAATGTGAAGTTTTAAATCTTTTAATTATATAATTTTTTATTTAATAAAATCAAATGATGCGATACTTTTTTTTCCTAACTGAATGATGTGATACTTTTCATTTGTTACTAATATTACAAAAATTATAGTAATAATTAAAAATATGTGTGTATGTGCATGATTTTTGGTGATTAAATAAGACTAACGTTTTGGACTTTGAAAATTTCAACAATTCTATGTCTAGAGTCTCTAGACTACATGTTCCTAATATGGAGAAGTCCCGCGATTTTTCCGGTAAAGAATTTTCTTGGAAACTGGTTTTTGGTAAAAAAATGCAAATGGATACTTAATAAGTTAATAATGCTGTTGGTAGTTTTTTTTTTTTTGTTGGAATACTGTTGGTTGTTTAGTCTCGTTGTTCTAGTTCTACTCAAAGAAAGATTCTGTGAATTGTTTTTTAAAAAAATAAATAAGAGTGTATTTGTTCTTAAATCATTAAATTATTTAATGGATCAAAATTTTATAAATTTATCAAATCAAGAATAAATATATTCTTATATGCTCACAATAAAAAATAATTTTTAAAAAACTCTTATACCATCCTAAAAAAACGCCACGTATCAACCAGACACCCAAAAAGATATTGAAGTCCATCTCCTCAACCCATTTATAATACTTTTTGCAGAGAAACATCCAAATTTCACATGTGGGAGACTGAAACTCGAGATTTCTAGGTCTCATGGTGTTTGGTTCATTACTTCTTAAACGTGTCCTTTTTTTAATATATGGACACTGCATTTTCATTCACAAGAGAGAGAGGGGGGTGAGGAGAAGGAAATTTCAGCTGAAATTCAGCTGTGTATTTTGTATAATTTATTTTCCCTTCTAACTTGGTTGGTTTGGTATTTCGTTATTCAATTAAACTTGAACTGCAGCTTATATATCGGGAACGTTTTGGGTTCAATTAAAGAAAAAAAATTTGCTTCAGTTTGTGAAATGGATACTCTACCATTTATTTTTCAAATAACAATGTTACGTGAAGCAAAATAGAAATAACCGAATCTTCTTCAGAAAGAATCGAGCCCTCCTTAGTCTTTTCTCTTTAAAAATTAAAACTCCACCTTATTTTTTTTATTGAGTTTAATTATTATGTATTGTCAGTGTAAAATTTTTTACATCGTCAATCAATTATAAATCATGATAGGAATGACTTTTAAGGTAATTAAAATATGAGTCAAACATTTTCGCTTATGTGAAAATTTCTGATTAATTTTCAATATAAAAAAACTTTATACAGATAATATATAATAATTATTGTTTGGATATATAACTTATTTAAACGCTTATATAATAAATTTTTTTTTAAATAAGATAAAAACATCTTATTTTCATAAACTTGTTTAATAAGCTTATAAAAATAAATGGAAAAAAATTTATAAAAAAATTATAAATTATTTTAATAAATTATTTATTATCATACATTATTTTGATAGGTATTTGTAACCTGACACGAAATAACAATATTATCGTCTGAAAAACTCACGTCTAATCGTGTAGTGCGCCTACTATAAACGCGTACTTTGAGAAAAACGTTGCCACTTGTCAGTTCGCCCAAGCGTGTCTGCTTGGAGCCTTTTCCAAAAAAGAAAAGAAAAAAAATGCCTTGCATGTTTTTATATTTGATAATTGATTGATGATTTGATATCCATAAGACAGCATCTCATATAAAGCCCACAACAATCATTGTCTGCATATCTCTCACTCTCACCGTCTCTTATTTTCCAAATTCATCGTCACTAGCCATATCAGTAGTGCTTATATCTTCCTTTACAATGACAACTGGAGGCGGACCTACATAGGAATTTTAAATATATATATATATATATATATATATATATATATATATGTCAGATCAAATTATTCTACGAATAACTTTAAGAGAATTATTTTTAATCTCATCCATTTATTTAGTCTAATCTAATAAAGGTCATGTGGCTTCTTTACTGAATTAATATAAATTCATTAGATTAGAATAAATGAATGAATGAGATTGAGAGTAACTCTTTTAAAGTTGCTCTTAAAATAACTTGATCTCTCCTCATATATATATATATATATATATATATAAAATTATCCTATATTTATTATTCATTATTTTTGCCTTCATAATTGACAAAATTGCATCCATGCCCTTCTTCTTCTTAGTTCTTACGGTAATAATTTTCTTTGTATATTTATCATTTATGATATTTGTTAATACATTGATTTATGGTTGGGATTGATACATTGATATCAAAATTGGGATAGATGAATAGTAGTTAATCATTTGTGATGTTTGTTAATCATTTTCTTACGGCCGTAATAGTTAGGGTTTCGAATCAAAATTGGGGATTTGTGTTTGTGTATGTTGATAGTTATGGTGTGTAATTTATTTAATTAGATATATTAAAATTTTATTCCTTTAACATTTATGCCTTTATTTTCATATGTATGATAGTAATTTTTATTAAATTTTTTGGAAAAAGATTACCCCCACTAATTCCGGGTCCTAGATCCGCCATTGACAACAAGTCATTTAGTTAGTACTTATCTTTAAGAAGTGACCGGTTTTTAAGTTCAAGTCCAAGATACTTTTATGGTATCCATAACTTACCTTTTTTTTATAAATAACTAATTGTTTGTACTTTCTAGGAATTTTAAGTGTAAAATGAGATTGACTTTTTGGGATTAACGTATCCTGTTAGTGCACTGCAGATGAATGAAGCTTCCTTGCTTCTTCCTGCATTTTGGTCAATGTGCAAGTTTCTGTATATATAAGGAATTTTTGGCTTAAGCTATTCTTCTTGGTTCTTAGTTCCTACCTATCATTGGGAATTCTTAGAAACGTTGAGTTTTCATTTGCTTGTAATTGTATTTTTTTTTGGATGGTATCAAATAGGCAATCTTGCCAGGAGCAGGAAGGTAGTAGCAAAATTCCAATTCAAGAGACAAGAGGAAGACATGTTGATACAAAACAAGCATCAATCAGGTATTTGCTTATTAGGTTTAATTGTTATACATTGAAAATGTAAAGTTTTTTTTTTTTTTTATATTGTTAGCCTATTAGAAATTGCTTAATCAGTGCAAAAATGATTGACTCATATCTTAATTATCTTATAAGTCACTCAAATCATGATTTCTGATTGATTGACAGTACAAAAATATTTTACATAGACCCTGCTTAACAAACTTTTGTTTATTTGTACACTTATTTTAGGCTGTGAGCTTTAAATTTGTTTTTCTTTTTATTCTGCAGTGGCCTTAGAAATGTGATAAAAGCAGTATGCATGAATGACCACAACTCATACTTGGAAACTTTCGTGCGAAGAGTGGTAAGAAATAAATGAGTCTATTATCTTTATGATAGGGTGTTGAGAAGGACTGTTTTTCTGTTTATTTCAGCTAGTTTTGAGCATCTTCTACATTTGAAACTACCTATCACAATTCACAACCAAGCTCCAGTTCAAATGTACTTTGTATGCCATCCTCAATGTTCTCCAGGTTTTGTAATTGCTAAGTGCTCAACTGCTCATTCAGTGGCGGATCTTATACAAAAAATTTGGGGAAGCCGGAATAAATATACTTGTTATTCTAAATTTTTCTAGGGGGTTATAAGGTTGGTTTGGTGGTTTGGATGGGGAGTTAAAAAGTGGAGTGATAAGAAGGTTGAGAGTTCAACCCCACCCACTAACAAAATACTAACATTAATACAAATATTTGCCTATAAAAAAAATCAAGATGTTTCTAATCTGATTTTAGATGGATTAAAGCTTAATTATGTGTATGTGCTTCATTTAGTTGTCCCGGTGATTATATGAATAAATTGATCTTTTGTGGTTGATATGCCATTGTTGTGTACTTATGGAGCATGGATTAAACGGAGTTTTAAAAAGTTATACATATGTTTTTTGACTTTTTATTTTTAGAACTATAGTTATTTTTTTATATGTAGGTAAAAAAAAATTAAAACTTTTTTGGGGAGCCTAAAGATCCGCCAGTGTGCTCATTCACAAATGGATTCGTGATTCCCATGCATTGTTTTCCGGCTCTGCTACCGCTCACCATTTCAGTGCCTGTTTGATTTAGATTACTTACCATAGAATCACGTTTCAAAATCATATTAGCCAAAAGCTCATCTCACATAACTTTTGAAAAAAGTGCCTTCGGGACTTGTTTTTTCATGTTTGTGTTGGGAATAATCTCAACCAAACAGATTATCATTTGTGGAGATAAGAGAAGCATTAGCCATTTCATTTGTTCCCTTATCTCGGTTGTCTCTGGCTTCTAATCCTGTTGTCCATGAAGCATTTTGATGGATGGGAAAAAAGGGAATCCAATTTCTATAGATTTCCTTTTGTTTGGCTTGTATTTGATTTGAACCAGGTACACACACCCGTGATTTAATAAGTTATAAGAGTGACACTAAAAAATATTGACAATTAGATATTTAAGTACGAAAAAATGATGATAAGTACCAAAAAATATATATATAAAAGAAGTATTTATTGTGTTAAGGGTGGAAGGAATGAATATTAGCTATACAATTATCTTTAAAGTTACTTAACGATTTCTTCAAAAAAAAAAAAAAATTACTTAATGATCATGTGACTACTTAAAAAGTCATATATGTATTTATGTTCTAATAGGTACGAGAGGTGGTGGAGCCTAAAATCCAGGATTACCTATTTCCAAGGTTTGTTTTTTATGTCCTGGTTCTTGTTAATAAGAAACAATTGTTGTATTCATTTCCTCTAGGAGGTATTATTATGCGGTTAACTTTTTATCTTCCCTACTGCATAATCTATTTCCTCCATTATTTGATTACTACTTGTAGTTTACTATTCTTCTTTTGCAAATTTGTTGCAGAGAAAGGGTTAATAATCAGGCAGGCACATCTGGAGCCAAACCCTTCAATTTGTGTTTTATTAATAAGTTGCCTGTTACCATTTTTACCCTTTCTAATATCATAGCAGAAGATGAATCACCTCTTCAAATTGCTCTATTTGATGTTAGATCTCAGTCTGTAGTCAATGATGGTCCCCTCTCTTCAATAAAGATAGAGATATGTGTCCTGGATGGTGACTTTGGATCCAATGGCAGTGAGGATTGGTCTGAAGGGGAATTCAATGCCAATATCTTGCGTGAAAGAGAGGGTAAAGGGCCATTATTGAAGGGAGAGAAGTTTATTACTCTAAAAAATGGAGTTGGTTGTATAACTAAAATTACCTTAACTGATAACTCTAGATGGTTAAGGTGCAGAAAGTTCAGGTTAGGAGCCAAAGTTGTGCAACCAACTTCCAGTGGAACAAACATTAAGGAAGGTAGAAGTGAACCATTTGTGGTCAAAGACTACAGAGGAGAGTGTACGTCTTAAAAATCCACTTCTGTTTCTCATTGTCTATTACATACTAAGACACTGGCCACTTTTGTTTTAGATTATTTGGTGAAAAAAAATCAGTTTTTTTATTTTAAAAATAATCATTTTCAAGAATTTTTTTATTTGTTTGTTTCAGCTTTTGAAAATAATCAGAATCCGAAAAAAAAATCTAAAATCTGATTATAATGAGAAATTATTTTAAGTAGCTTCTCATGAAAAGCTGATGCGATAGATGATAACTTCTGTTTTAATTTAAAATCTTTAAAATAAAATCAGTAGATTATTATTTTATGTGAAAATCGCTTTTTTTTTTAATCTCAAACAAACGGCCCATAACTATTGCTGCTGTGAAACTTTTGTATCTACTAGTTTTTATTTTTCATTATAATCTGTCTTTTTTGACAACTACTAAAATGGCATGTAATTTGGTCATTGAAGCATACAAGAAACACTACCCCCCATCCTTGAATGATAATGTATGGCGTTTGGAGAAAATTGCCAAAGATGGAAAGGTCCACAGGCGGCTCTTTCTCCATGGAATTCACACTGTTAAGGATCTCTTGCAGTTATACATAATCAACCCATCTTCATTATATGAGGTAACAGATTGTTTCTTTTTCTTTTCTTGTTTTATGTGTTAATAGCCCTTCTTTATTTCTGTAGCCCTTTATATAAATAATTAATGAAATTCATGCATAAAATGTTAATGTTCATCAAATTTTTATGCAGAAGTTTGGCAAAATTTCGAAGAAGTCATGGTTAGCAATTATTGAACATGCCAAGGCTTGTGTGATAGATGATTACAGGCTTTACAGCTACCACACAGCAGAACAACCAATAGGCCTTGTATTCAATTCCATCTACATCCTTGTGGGAGTGACATTTGATGGTCAAAATTATTGTTCACCAGATACTCTCACCCCCAATAAGAAGGTATGCATTATTATCCTATTTTGAATTGGCTGATAAATTGAATCTTAATGGAAGCTTTGCATTTGGAACTTTGGTTTCTTTAAACTGGTGATTCCTGTCTTATCATTATCTAGCCTACAAATCATTTCATACCTCTGAGTCAGAAGTGATCTGGTCCCTTCTTCTTTGGCAGAATTTAGTGGAAATAGTGAAGCAACATGCTTACAAAAATGTGAATAATTTGAAATCAATTGATGACACTTCATCAAACTGCCTAAGACCAGCTGCACGTCTAAGAGCAGGTCAGTCTGATGCTCCAGATCAAGTTCTGCAACAGATTAATATCTCAACAGTGGAAGGTATATGTATGTATAATTTTTTCATAAAGACTTTGCACTTCAAAATGTCATTTATGCCATATTGATTTCTACCGCGATGTCGAAATTATTCCCTATACAAATAAAAATACAATACAGAACTTCACAAATCTTTCTATGCCATTCACTGCCTTCAAAACTTTCCTGTTTCTCATGTATGTGATTCTTAGTTTTAGCTCTTCCTGTTGAATTCTTTGCCATAAGATTTAATCTCTCTCGTGCAGATCAACAAGAAACATGGCCAGATAATAGTCAACCATTCATCTCTGATTCATATATTGATGAAGGAGTACATGATTTCCTAACTTATGCTGATCCACTGCCAGACAATATTGAAATGCCACAAAACAGTTATGCAGAAGGTGAATTTTTCTCTGGAATGTACAATGAAGGGGATAATTGGCACCTTCATGGATCACATTTTCCAGTTGTGCAAGGTGGTTATTCAACACAGAATGAAAGTTCAGATATTCAATTCATAAATGATTGTGCTACTTGTACAACATGGGGGCCAGAAAATGGCTTTTACTGTGGGTCTTCTGATGGAGCAGAACTTAGCAGTCATTCTTCTTTCCTCAATTCTGCTGGGAACATATCAAGCAGTGAGAAAACCAAAGCAGTATGGTATAAGATTCTGACTGCTCTCAAATGGGTCATATCAGTCAGAAGGGATGCAGCTGCCAGAAAGAATGCAAAGCTATTTTACTATAACTATTAAACTCTTGTTCTATATCCTTTGTTTGGTTACTAGGTATAGAATGTGTGCCCAAAGTCAAGCATATAAGTTCCCTAGATGTCTTAGTACTGTTTTCTATAGGAAATGGAAGGTATTCTTCAATTTCAACTGCAGTGAAGCGACCTCTAAGATGGGGCCCTCCTGTACTTTATAGTGTCAAGTTATCTATTTACAATTTGTGCCTATTGTCTGTAAAATCAGTTTCATACACGATGATCCATCATCAATTTGAAATTGATTCTCATTCTGTAAAATATTGAACACAGATCTATGTAAGAAATAGTTTATTTTGGTTCAAAATAACCATTATATGTCTTGCTGTTATTACCATTTAAGTTATATATTTGTTGAAACTTGCAGTGCCAAAATTGACAACATTTGTGGTTAAATTCAGAGAAATGTTACGTACATAATCTGTTAACACAACTTCAGAAAACTACTGATGTGGCTGTATGTACTCAGATGCAGTCACATTAGTAGTATTATAGAGTAGATGTTAAGAGAGTTGTGTAAGTGGCATTACTCTTCATTAAGAGGAACAACAAATCACTCTTTCTAACAAAAGTTAAATTGTAGGCCAAGTGTCCCCATGCCCATATGTCACTATGGAACAAAAAGCTTTTCAAACTGGAAGATGACAATATTTGGACACTGTAGTTTACCAGAGTCTAATTTAAGATCACTACACTCTATAATGTAGTTGCACATATTCACTTTAATTTATAATATGTATATGGAAAGGAAAGAGTTACGAATATAAATGGGGGCAATTGTATTATTTGTTCCATATCTTTTGTAGGGTCAGCAAATAAAATAAGTGTCAAGATTTCCTTGGGTCAGCTCCTGGTTCCACTCTTGTCAGCCTTGCTGTTATACTATATTATAACTTTATTGTGTTATATAATTTTAAAATTTGTTGTGTGTATCCTGTCGAACTACATAAATAATGATGTATTCTTTAGTTTTTAATCATGTACAAGTTAATTTCATGATGTTTCTTTCTTTGTTCCATTTGCATTAATAATAATAATAATAATATTAAAGAGCATGATATAACACTCAGCTAGCCATCTATATAATTCGAAGAGACTGAAGAACGAAGGACTTGTACGTTGCACAATTTCGAAAATATGACGATTAAATGTCCCAAAAAAATAGATGGACAAAAGTCGTGCAAGTGAAAGAATAAAAGACTAATTAAGGGTGTGTTTGAAAGAGTTTATGAGAATGGCCTATGAAAATAAATTTATACAAATAACTTAAGAAAATAGTTTATGATATTTTTATAAGTTATTTTTAGCTTATTCTAATAAGCTTGTTAGAGAAGCATATGAAAATAAACTGTTTTTAATTTATTTTTAAAAAAAATTTATTACATAATTAATTAAATTTTTTACTCAAACTCATCCTAAAAGTACAACTAAGCCAATTTATAAGCTTACTTTAGTTTACTAACAATATCTTGTCAAAAGAACAAATATTGCACGATCTCAAAAATGAGAGGACTAAATGTCGAAAAAAAAATGGTGGGACAACAACTGCACAAGTGAAAAAAAACATGGACTAACAGGGCGATCAAATCTTTTTAAATTTTGTTTTATTCCCTTTTCCGTAGTGGCGTGTTTCCTATCTGTACTATACTTCCTAAATAATGATGTAATCTTTAGTTTTTAATCATTTACAGGTTACCCTTTTTACTAATAATATTTCATGTCAAAGATTGCTTTTTATGGAACCATAGCACACCATCTCTGCTTATATTCTAGGCACAGCAAATAAACGAAGGTTCTCATTAATTATCAAGTTCCAAGAGTAGTAGAGTACTTGAAAATTCTAAGAAGTTTCTAAGTACTTGATTTTCCTGGAAATGTTTCCAAAGAAAAGTTTAAAAAAAAAATGAACATAGATCAATGACTCCCTAAGCGTGAATACCTCTTCTCCCTTCGGCTCCGAACATGCACTTTCAAAGATAAGCTCATCCATGTTCAATATCATAAACGCGTAGTTGGGGAAATTTTGGTCCATAACTCGCAAATTTGATCCGTCTCACGCGGTCTGCATTATTTTTTTATTTCTATAAAAATCAGAGCCACTTGAACCATTGTTTCTCTCTCCTGCGTTCACTGAAACACTGGGCCATCAGGAGGAGTGGCAGTTTATGGTCATTCACGACAACGCGGTTAGTTATTTTGAGTTATCTCGAAATTCCAATTAGTGGAATTTCGAGAGTTCTTCCTTATTAATATAATAATAATAATGGATGATGCTGTGTGGTGTAAGTTATTAGATTTTATATACATTGTGTAGAATGATATTTCCTGCGATCTATATATAAGTAAAAAAAAATTAATTTCACATGTATTAAGAAAGTTAGTTATATTAGTTTAATTATTTAGATTTGTGTAAAAAAAAATTATAATTACTAAACTACCCTTTCTTAGAAGTATATAATGATCTTAGAAGTTGTGCCTTGAGAGTATATATGCTCTTAGAAAAATAAAAAAAACAATTAACCAAAGGGAATTTTTGAAACACTAGCATTAAATAGGGTTGATTTGGTTGACTTTTGCTTATATATAAGTCCAAAAAATTTAGGTACTTTTTTACTTATATATAGGTCCGGAGTAGTATTAATCAATATAAAGTTTAATTGCTATGCACACTTTCAGCGTAAATTTTTTTACACGGTCTACCAATCAGATATGAGTGACTTTTAACGTACTTAGGATAAAAGTCAAACATCTTAGCTAATGTGATAATTTCTGATTGGTTGATAGTGTAAAAAAATTTTACCCTATAGTATATACCAATTAAATCCATCCATATATTTCTAAAGTACTTCATAATATCATAATGGTTAAACTAATACTTTGGTTCCTATACATGAGATTGATTTTCAATTTAGTCCCTATACGTAAAAATTTCTCAAATAAGTCCCTATATATATAATTATTTTTAATTTGATCTTCATCGTTCATCGATGTTATAACGCTGTCATATGACAGGGACCAATTGAAAATAATTGTCACATGTAGGGACCGAATTCAATTTTTTGTTGTTGAATTCAGTCCCTACACGTGACAGTCCTTTTCAATTTGGTCCCTATACGTTTAGTCCAACAAACGACGTTTTAACACTAATAAATGTCAATGACCAAATTAAAAATAATTGTACATATAGAGACTGATTCGAAAAGTTTCTAAATATAGGGACTAAATTATAAATGAGTGTGTCACGTATAGAAACAAATAATTAGTTTAACCTATCATAAATTGCAAGCTACTTTAGTATATCCTGCTCTTTAATTTGATTAATTTGAATATACCAATTATTACTAACTACGAACTAGTATCCAAAAAGGAGGTTCCTCGTACTTTTATGTGATTTGTTCTAGTGATATTTTTATTTTTAATGAATAGAAAGTTCGTTTTGCCTTTAAGTATTTCGTTCTCACGAGATATCGAGGCACTAGTGAGGATTTTTCCGCGTATCTTCTCCCGCCGCTATATATAATGCTATCGTGTAGTGGTTTGTGTTGTGTTGTGTTTATTCTTTATAGCCAAGCATTTGAGTTTTTGTTTGAGCTTGAGCTTGAGTATTTCTTGTTTAGTTCATACTAGTTCTGAGAGCCAAAACTTGTTGATTTACTTGTGAGTTGTAAGTTTGTGGATGATGGCATCAAAAAGGGTATCTCACGAGGAGGGTAATGATGACATGGATCGTCAAGTTCCTGGTAAACGAAGACATGGTGACTCAGAACAAGCAGAGACTCGGTACTTCTTGTTTTCTCTTGTGTGTTTTAACTTGGTGTGTGCATGCACCTTCCACTTCTAAATATTTTTTCTCCTCTCTTTTTGTGGTTAATGTGCAGCAACGCAGGAATCAGTAATACGATGACAGATCAGTGGATGAATGAAATCGCATCCTTATTTCGAAAAGTGGTAAGGAGTAAGGACTGAGTCTTCATTTATGTATACATCTAGTAAACGGTGAGCATCGGTCGTATTAGTCCCTTATAGCATCTCCAACGGTGCAATTCTTCCTTTTTATAGGTTTTATGTTGTCATTTCATCATTTTTTATTTTATATTATTTTAAAAAAAAATTCACTCTAATAATATAACTTTAAAAAATTAAAATGTTTCTATAAATAATGGTGCTTATAATTACATGTCATGTCACGAATGTTTCAATAGGATTGTCCTATAAGAATAGATTCTTATTTCTTAAACAACTTTTATTAGAAATGTTCATAATGATAGTTATACATAAATCGCTCACCTCCCCCGAGAACCGCGAATTGGTTTGTGCGTACCAATTCGCGGTACTTTGTGAACCGGGTCGCTCCGGTGAGATACTCGGGTACTCTCACAGTCACAGTTGCGGATGAAGAGAAAGAAGGAAAGTTGGGACTCCTTCCTTTCGTTTTCTCTCGCTGCGAGGAAGAAGAAACACTTCTTCCGTTGACTCTTTGTTTTGCTTCCTCTCTCTCCAATTCAATTAATATCATTAATGTTATTGCTGTGACTCCTTCGTTTGCTAACTCTGGCTCTTTGATTTGCTATTCATTAATATCATTAATGTTTTCTAATTTAATAATAACAATTATTATTTATAAATTTATTAACAACTGTTCGCTGTACTTGACTTCGAGCCTGTTTGATAAAATTAACTGTTAGCGGATAAACTAGCTGATAGAGGATAGCTTATAGCGAATAGCGGATGAGATAGCTGATAGCGGATAACGGATAAGCTAGCTTATTTTCTGTGGAAGTATTTGGTAAAACTAGCGGTTGAACTAGTTGAAAAATATAAAATAACATAAAAGGATATATTCATTAATGATTTTGCATAAAAGAGAGAGAAGAGAATAAAGGTAAAATTAAATGAAGATAATAAGGATAAAAGTGGAAAGAAAAATGAAACGGTATAAGTTAGTGTTTGGAAAAAACGCTATAAGCTCGTGAAAAAACGCTATAAGCTCGTGACAGAGGCGCTTACCAAATGGGGTTACTTTCTCATCTGCTATAAGCTATCCGCTATAAGCTCGTAGGAGTGCCTTGCCAAACAAGGTCTTCTTCTTAAAGGGTTATATTGATTAAATTTCAACATTTAAAATAAGACATTTATTTTTAAATAATATTTTACTTATATTTATATATAACTAGCTTAATTACTGCACCTGCAAAATTAGTTGAGATTTTTGTTAATTAAGGTCACATATAATATTTATAAAAAAAAGCTTATGAAAAAAAAAAAAAATAGATGAAAAAATTTCAAGGTACTTTATATTTTACATTATATAATTTATAATTTTTAACTTGAGGAAAGTTTTTTATTGATAGGATACCGATTATGTATACCCTTACGAACCAAATTCTTCACAAGATAGCATACCGTATATCGCGTATCCGTATCCGTATCACGTATCGAGTGTATTGCGAACTTGGTAACTATGTTCTTGAGGCCTCTGCCTCATGCGCATTCTATAGTTCAAATTAATCATTGTTCACAAGGACTAATTTGATGAAAAAATGCATATTCAGATAATAATTTTCACCATCTAGGGACTAATATGACTGATGCAGCATCTTTGAGACTACTATGTTATATGTCATGGTGTGACATCAGCCAAGCTTTTACAATGAGTCTATTTTCTATTATGTGTTTTCTTGGATTAGGTGCGAGAGGAGCTTCAACCTATTCTCCAGCGTCAGCTATCCCCATGGTTTGTTTCTCTTCTCTTATTTATCCCAAACTTGTATTCTTTCGAACTAATTTGTGTGTTTCATATATCTTCTTCACCATGCATTCCATCACTCATTCATTCTAATAATGTTTTTTGTGTTCCCAATTTAGCTTTGGATTAAGCCTTAACCGGCAGAATGGCACATCTGAAGGCAGAGCTTTGCAATTGTGCTTCATGAATAAATTGCCTCCAACAATTTTCACTCTCTCCAAGATCATAGCTGAGGATGGTGCTCCACTTAAATTTGAGCTGCGTGATGCTACATATCAGCACCACATAGTCAAGGAAGAAGGTTCAATGAAGATCCAGGTATGTGTCCTTGATGGTGACTTTGGATCTAATGGAAGTGAGAATTGGACTGCAGATGAATTTAATGCCAAGATTTTAAGTCCGAGACAGGGAAAAGGACCATTACTGATTGGAGATAAAGTTATAACACTAAAAAATGGAGTTGGTTACATAACTAAGAAGATTGGGTTTACTGATAATTCGAGCTGGACAAGAAGCGGCATGTTCCGGTTAGGGGTTAAAATAGTGCAACCAACTTTCATTGGTGCAGACATTAAGGAAGGCAGAAGTGAACCTTTTAAGGTCTTGGATAACCGGGGAGAGGGTACAGTCTAAAACCACTGATGTTGCTTTAATGATTTGTACCATAACTCTCTAATTTTTTCTATCATCTTGGTGTCTTGCCTTTGCTTTTACCTAATAGGAAATGTTAACGAGTGCCCTTAAAGAAATTAAAAAGACAAGTTTTTATGGGGAAATAGTGTAATCAATATATCGAGAAGTGAAATTTTTTGTTTTCCAATAAAACCTTACATTTTCTTGATTCCTTAAGGGCACTCATTAGCAAGACCCTTATATAATGTGTGTAATATGTGTGTTTTGTTCATTTCAGCTTATAAGAAACATGAATTTCCTTCATTGAATGATGAGGTATGGCGTCTGAAAAAGATAGCAAAAGACGGTAAAATTTGCAAGAAGCTATCCTCTAATGGAATAAAAACTGTTAAGGATCTGTTGCAGTTGTACATAACCAACCAGGCTTTATTACAAGAGGTAAAATATATTCTTATGTCTGGATAATGATTCTCTACTTTAGCCCTTAATGCTGTTAACGTTCATTATTGAATTTTTGCTTCGGGAAAGTAGGTAATTGGCAAAATTCCAACGAAGTCATGGGATACCATTATTGAACATGCTAAAGCTTGTGACATAGACGATGATAAGCGCTACATCTATCACTGTTTAGAAGCAGAACAGTCAATATCCCTTGTCTTCAATTGCATCTATGAGGTTGTTGAGGTGTCTTTTAATGGCCAAAGTTCCAGTTCTCTAGAAACTCTGAATTTGGATAAGAAGGTTGGTATTTATATCCTGTTCTGAGTGCTAGCTCCTATCCTATGACAACCATACTGCCTTATTTGATTTCCTTAATATAATGATGATTGATATCTTATCATAAGCTACCTATCTATATAGTACCTCTTAGTTGGATGTGATCAAGAAACTTCTTTCACTGGCAGCGTTTGGTGGAAAGAGTTAAGCAGCAAGCTTACACAAACGTGAAGGATCTGATGCCACTTGACACAACAACACATGGCTTGGTGAAAACATTGGCTGGTGTACAAGCTGTGCAGCATGACCCTGCGGATCAAGCTTTGCAGCAGTTTGATTTCTCAATTGCTCAGCAAGGTACGTTATACCTGGGTCCTGCATAAACCCCATGTATAAGCATAAAGTGCATTTGCTTCCTCTTTGCCTTTAATTAATAATTTTAACTGGGGAGGGGAGGGATGTTTTTCTTGAGTATCATACATATATATATATATATATATATATATATATATATATATATATATTGGAAAAAAATCTGAACAAATAGATGTTGCAGGGAAATATTGGCTAATTATATGGCTAGACCCCTTGTCTTAGCCCCCAAATGTTGGGTTAATATGAATTTGCCAAGTCATGATTGACACTTCTTCTCAGCAAAAAATTGAAAAAAGATACTCTTATCTTTCTGGTAGCTTAGTAGGTGATCTTTATCTATTTTAGTGTCAATAAGCCATGAGACTGGTGAGTTGGGTGTAGAAGAATTCTGTTTACTTAGGAGAAATTATTACATGGTCTTAGAGCGTCACATGAGATTGTACACACTTTCACTTCACTCATATTTTAGGCCCTCCCATTTCCTGTTCCACATTTATGTGATTTTGAGTAGTAAATCTTGTTCCTGATTTTCTAACTCTGCCCTTCTTCCCATTGAATGCTCACTGTGTTGGCTCTAACCTATCATATGCAGGCCAACCAGAAAGGTGGCCAAATTTGTGTGAACCATCCACCTCAACATTACATATTGATGAAGCCACAAACAGTGACCAGCTAGGTTCTGATGAACTGCCAGATTTTGGAGAAATGCCACTAAACTGGTTAGCAGGAGGACAGTTTATCACAGGATCATATAATGAATGGCTACTTAGTGGATCACATATTGATCAAAGTGCAAGTTACTTTCCTCTTCCTACCCCATGGGAACAAGGAAAATTTTTGTACCCTCCTAATGGTGATGGAGCAGAATCTAGCAACCATACCTCTTTCCCTAATTCTAATGTGTATATTTCAAGCAAAGGGAAAAGCAAGACAGTTTGGTATAAGATTCGAACTGCTCTCAAATGGGTCATACTGCATGTATCTAATAAAAGGAAGGCAAAACTTTCTCATCGTCAGTATTAAACTCTAGTTTTCTATTAGTTCATTTTTATGTGTGCATAAGGGTATCCCAATATAGCCGGATACTAATCTCTTTCAAGACGTAGAGATCAGACCGAAGTGAGTTTTCATTCTCCCAATAAAGTCTCTTACAACATGCTTCAGGAAAACAGTTACCTACTAAGTGTGCTAGCCGTTGTTCGTTCTATTACTTCTTTAGTGCAAAAGAAATTTGCAAATAGGAGACCCTGAATGGATGGGGCTGTATTTAAATTATTAATTTATAAACTATCAATTTGTCTATTTACGATCTGTAGCTGTAAAATCAAGCCTGTACACAGGGTGGTGCTCAGGCAATCGTTTTATAATTTGTCCAGTAAGTTATTCATGTTAATTCTCTTTTTGTGCAAACTGCACCAACAAATGTTAGATTGGAATTTAATATTTTTATTGTGTCCTGACTCTTCCTCAAATAGTTGAACACTGCTATAGTGCTATTATTTATTTATAGGTTTGTTTTTTTTGATGAATTTTATTTATAGGTTTGTAGTTCATATATATATATATATATATATATATATATATATATATATATAAAAGAGGAGTGTGTAATTGTAAGAGATGAGAGGAATAAATCTGGATCTTTGGATCACACATGAATGATCAAGATTAGAATATAAAGTCATGTAATCTTTTTAAATGATCACATTATCACCAACTAACTTCTAATCCTGACCATCCATATATGGTTTAATGGCCCAGATTTCACACTCCTCTCACTTGAGTCGTTTCCATATATATATATATATATATATATATATATATATATATATATATATATATATATATATAAATATAAGCAAAATAATGATATCTTGAGTAATTATTAGTGCTAGAAGTAACATAATAAGTGATGATATATTATGAGAATAAATAAGTAAAAATGAGTTAGTCAAAACAAAAGACACTTTTGATCCTCAGTTTGAACTTTGGTGATTCATCCCTGCATATGGCTTATAACATAAGAACACTGATAATATCATATCTACGTGTGCCATGATATTGTGTTGAAAAAAGAGTTTACTTGTTATACATCGGGAATGTTAAGTCCCTTTACACATACATCAAATCATAAATTGTCATATCATTTCAAATGTTTGATTTTCATCCTAACTATCTTAAAAGTCACCTATATGATTGATTGATAGTATAAAAAATTTTACATTATCCGTCCATAACGATTAAACTTTTAAAAACTTATTGTTGTACAATTAAGGTTGCAAACCCAATCGGAGGTGGTCGTAGTGAAAATGGATTGTGATCCTAAATGATCTTCACCTATAATATCAGAGATTCGAATCCTGGAGTCGATTGCAGTTGCAGGTTCAAATCCGGTCTCCGCAACACTTTTTTTTACCCAAAAAAAATTGGGGTTGAAATACTATTAACTTTCAACACTATAAATGTTTTTGGTTTAATGAATTTTTTAATCCTTACAAAGTTTGTTGATTTTGGTTTTCGTCTTGATAATTTTTTTTCTTAGGATTTCATTCGTACAAGGTTAAAACCGTTGGAAACCATTAGTGCCTTTTTGTTAACTGCTGATGTGGCTAACGGGACGCCACGGCAGCACCGCCACGTCACTGTCACGTAATAAAATAATTATTTTTTAATCCAGCTATAATTAAAAATATTTTGAATTAAAAATAATTATTCATATTATAACATCTTATATTTAATTATATTTATTTAAATTAGAATAATTATTTTTTATTTTAGAAAAAAAATGAATCTTGGACCATGCATTCGCGAAGGCATTAATGCCTGCCTGGTGCTCGACTGAATGCACCTCTTACGCGCAATTTCAAAAGTGGAAAATTCTTTACCTGAATCAAACATTTTGGTACTTTTTCTTCAAATAGTTTTGTCATGGTGAGAGGATTCTCACTTCGCTATGACATGTAGTGGAGGAAACCTTATAACAGCTCGATCTCATCTTCATCGATCCACAAATGTTGATTTGCTCGACATGCTGTCAATTTTGAGATAAAGGAGTTGCAGACGACATTGAAATCAGAAGTTTCTCGTCGTTTGAGATGGTGTAATTGGGAACGACAAGGGAAGAAGATTTGTTTTCTTCATCATCACATAAATTGCCGTCCTCCTTTTTTTCCTCTATCAAGTCCTCTTGAGATTCATCGTCCTCTTTGTACATTTCTTTGAGGAAAATGCATAATATTAATAATTATTTTTAATTAAAAATATTTTTATTCACAGCTGGATTAAAAAATGATTAATTTTCTTACGTAGCAGTGTGTGGCGGTGTTGATGTGGTATCCCATTAGCCACATTAGCAGTTAATAGAAGGGCACTAACAATAGAGACTATTTTCAACGGTTTTGAACTTACAGGATGAAATCCTAAGAAAAAAATTATATAGACAAAAACCAAAACTCATAAGTTTTGAAAGTTTATTAAACCAATTTTTTTATACTATTACATAAATCTTTTTATTCACTTAAAGTTCACAATGTTAGATGTTATATCTATAAAATGTTAATTAATCTTGAAATTTTAATATTTTTTCTTCTTTCAGGTGAGTAGAAAGATTTGTAGGCAATTTTATAAAAGGATATGCAAAATTGGTTGATTGGTCATATACGTTTATTTAAATTTTCGCATCGATCCCATGAGATTTTCTTTTCAAATTGGTCCTACAAGTTATGTTTCATTTCCACGTTAGTCTTTTTCGTCAATTTCGACCTTACGACGTCAAATCAAGAGTAACGTTTAGCACTAATTTCATAGCCACGTCAGCTCAAAACTAACGATGTTAGGTCGAAATTGACGAAAAAAACTAATGTGGAAACAGAATATAACATATAGGACCAATTTGAAAATAAAAAAAACTTATGAGACCGATGTGAAAATTTAAATTAACATATAGAATCAATCAACCTATTTTACCAAAAAGATATAACATTTCTGATATTCTTTCATTGAACTCTTTTTTTAACATTTATGTTGGATATCCATCATACTACTCCGGTCCCTATTATAAGCAAAAAAGTCCCAAAATTTTTGGTTAAATATATAAGCAAATTTCAACTACGTTCATCCTATTTAATGATATTGTTCCTAAGATACCCTTCATTTAATACCAATTTTTTTTTTCCAATAACTCAATGTGGGATGCATTAATAAAAATTGAAGTATTCTATGAAGGTTACTTTAGGTAATATACTTAATTTTTTAACAACATTAAATGAGATTAACCAACTTCCTTAATATGTATGTTCCATTTAAGTTTTGCTTATAATAGAGACATGAGGGAGTATATATTAGTATGAGCGGATATTTCACCCAAAAAAAAGTATGAGCAGATAATAAAGTATCTAAAGTAAAATAAATTGTGAAATATATCAATTGAAGTGTCAAATCTTTAATTAATGTTGAAATAGGGTTTGTAACACCCGTCTCGGATGCTACGTACTCGAACTCAAAATGCGGAAAAACAACAAGAAAATCAAACGCTGGTTGCTTTCGGAAAATACTGTAATTAATTAGCTACGTTAAAAATCGTGGTTCTAAAGAAAAATTTCTACATGCATAAGCAGTTCAAACTCAAAACAAATGAATAAACCTTATAATACATATATCAATATTCACTATTCATAAAAACATAATCATATCATAAGTTCAGATTTGGTATTATGTATATCTTAAAGACTTAAAGACACATAGTCAACATACATGCAACAAATAAACTTCAAAAATAAGACTCCTATGTTGGTCAGGCTAAAGATAGCCTTTAGGATACAACCTCAAACACTACAAGAAAACAGTTGATTACCAACGGCCAAAAATCGTCGGTAGTCAACAAAAACCGTCGATAGTCAATAAAAATCGTCGGTAACTACACATTTTCGATGGTCCATTATCTGTCGGAAATAGGCTTGTCGGTGGCTAGGCCCGTTGGTAGTTTATCGACGACTAGACCCGTCGATAATAGTTACCCTCGGTAATAGTTACCGAAGGCCTAGCTGTCGGTAATGACTGGAGTACTTTACCGACGGCCCAAGCCATTGGTATATAATTTTTTTTAATTAGATTTTAATTGATTATTTAATTATTAATAAATTATATTTTATATTTATTAAATATTTTTCTTTGTTATTAATTATTTATAAATATTAAATAAATAAATAATGCAAAATAAAATTAAAAATAACATTAAAACATTTAAAATTATATCCAAATAATAAATAACATATGTTCTTACAATACATAAAAATATAAATAAAACAACTAATAAGAAAATCTAATAATCTCTATCATAATGATGAGGAGACTGGATAAAATCAATTAAAGAGTCTTCCTCATTATCATCGACACTGGTGCAACCGGCCAGCTGATCTGGATAGGGGGCTGCTGTTGAGGGGGCTGCTGCTGAGGAGGCTGTTGGTGCATTTGTTGTATGCTCCATAGCATCTGCTCCATCCGCCGCTCATGTTCCTCGACAAGCCGCTCATGCTCCTCGGCACGTCGATCATGCTTCTCGGCATGTCGCTCAGACTCGGCCAATCTCTGCCTCAGCTCAACAATCTCCTGATCAGCGTGGCGACTGGCTCCGGTGGATGCTGTGGTGCTGATATCCAAGCTCGAAGATCCTTTCCGATAGTTACCGAAAAGGTCTCCTGCATCGTAAAGACGACCTTTCTTCTTGCCGCCAACAACCTCAGCCCAAACACCGCTGCTGCTCCTCAGGCTCAAGTGGGGTGGAGGAAGATGTTGTTGCCTGAGACATGTTCAACAACAATACAGTAACGCAAAGAACTACAATTTCAGCAACATAATACATGTTCAACAACAATACAGTAATGCAAAGAAAAACAATACAATCCAATGGGCGATTTTGAAATGACTGACCAGACGTGGAGGGGAGAAGTCTAACGGGGAGATAGCAAACAGTGGCGTGGTTGTGCTGGCGAAGAGGTGGTCCGACGAGTTGGTGCTGGCGATTGGTGGTGGTGGCCCGTGGAATGGTGGTGCGGTGAGGTGGTGGTGGGCCGCGAAGAGGTGGTGGTGCGGCGAGGAGAGAAGATGCAAAGGAGAGGAGAGGAGAAGGTGGCGGTGGCTGGTGGCTGTGACGGCGGAGGAGAGCAGACGCGGAATGGGAAGGGATGGGGATGGGGAGGGGGAGGGGGAAGGGGAGAGAAATGAGAGGGAGAAGACGCGGGTCTGGTGTAAGTGGACGTTTACCGACGGCTTAGGCCGCCAGTAAGGTGAAAATTAAGCCGTCGGTAAACTAACGGTCACATTTCAATTTATCGGCGGATTAAACCGTCGGTAGGCCGTCGGTAATTGAGAGGGAATATTTACGCCAAAAACTACCGACGAATTTACCGACGGCCTAGTCCTCGGTAAATTTACCGACGGCTAAACAAATTTAACTTTTTTCGACTGCTAAATTAATGAATTACCGACGTCGTTACGGCCGTCGGTAACAAGCCGTCGGTATTATCGGGTTTTCTTGTAGCGAAAGTCAGCTCCGATTCTCAGAGGAATTTGGAGGAATCCTCTTGGCAACTCCTTCAAAAGTCTCTGTCATCTGAGCCCTCACGTATCCGCGGGGACCTATGATCAACATTTGTACATGTATTCCAAAAACACAACAGTGTGTCTAACATGTACAGGCAAAGGTGAGATACTCATTTCATAAGTTTATCACGATAGCCGCACAAGC
Organism: Ammopiptanthus mongolicus; assembly: GCA_039655645.1. Taxonomy (NCBI): domain Eukaryota; kingdom Viridiplantae; phylum Streptophyta; class Magnoliopsida; order Fabales; family Fabaceae; genus Ammopiptanthus; species Ammopiptanthus mongolicus. The sequence goes on along the minus strand of CM077344.1, from coordinate 6,040,436 downwards.
GACGGACAACAGATAAAATTACACATAAATACAGCTATAATAATAGTTATTCATGTACACAATATCTCAAACACTATCATGAGTTATAATAATGCATGAGACTCCAATATCATCTTTCTAATTCATGTACTCCGGAGATTCCTACTTCCCTTTATCGAGCTATAGGCCGCAAATACACCCGTAAACACAATTGTTCTCATGAGTCGGCCTCTCAATTTAGGTCCAAGCTCCAATTATTCCAGGGTACCACGTCATAACCATATCCTGAATAGTCCGGTCTCTGATTGAGTTCATTCGTGTTGGGCAACCGATTTACCACGGCACGGGGTTGCTACGCCACCGACCACTTGTGGCGTTTCAAACACAGAATGCCCCTATAGACCTAGTGATCTTAACTGGCTCACATTCTCAACTACGTAAGTTGTAGCTCGTTTTCATATGGCACGTCTGCCGGTTCATGCATGTACACAGAAATTTTTTGTTTTCTTTTTCGTTTTTTCTTTCATTATCGAGGCATATAGCTCGCGACTCGTTTTAAAGAATATTAAGCCCGTTCATTCAAAACACAGGACGCGAAGTCCGATTGCTCAATCCACAAAACACTAGTCTGACGTCTCGATCACTAGGTTTGCATTCATCTCAAAGATTCATCGTTTTTCTTTTCGGTCTTATTTTCTCAAAACAACTTTGGAAAACAAAACACACTTTTATTGTTCTTGAATAAGACATTTCCTTTTTAAAGAAAAACATTTTCCGAGGAAAACACTTTTTTGTGAACAAAACCGTTTTCTAAAGATTCCACGTCTTTTTAAAACGTTTTTCTAAAACAAAACTCACTTTGCAAAACTTTCCTTAAAACCACTTTTTCCTTTTCAAAAGAACATAACTTTTCGAAAAGGAAGATAGCTTTTTTTGAAAAAGCAACGCGTTTTCCCAAAAACCTTTTTGATTTCAACGGTTTTCAAAATTTCGATTTCTGTTTTCGAGTATTTTAATTCTTTATCGAGTCATAACCAGTCCTATGCTCATCCATATATATATATATATCTATATATATATATATATATATATATATATATATATATATATATATATATATATAGGTATCAAAACAGCCCAATGCCACAACAAAAGTTCATCTAAGGCATCAATGCAACAAATCATAATCAAATGCTCAAGTACAAACTTCATCAAGTAAAACAATTTCATATTCCATTCAAAACATATCTTCAAATTATCAATTACACAACAACATCACATATATCAATCCAACACCATGAAGCTACCAAACTCAAATGAAATACCTCCCTTTACCTCTCTAAGTTTCTAGTCAAATTCTCGAACGGTTCTCGGCTCCAGTTTTGGTTTCGTCCGCGTCGCCTAAAACAATCAAACATAATTCAATTCTCAACAACAATCAACACAAGAAAACAACATCAAAACATAAATTTCCTCCCCCTAAAAGGTCCAAGGTTCTTCCACAAAAGGTAAAAAGGGTTAGGGATCACTTTTGGTTCCAAACTTTTGGATGGTTGGCTTATAAGCTTGGTTAACACTAATACAAGTCCTAATACTCAAAAATATGAAACATGACCCAAGGTTCTTCATACCTAAAGGTCTCGGCCATGAAGGGGAAAAGGGGTTAGAAAATGATTTGGTTTTCCATCACTTGGATTCAAAGATAATAGGAAAGGTAAGGATGGAATCAAGAGTTAGAAATCAAAAATTGAACAAAATCACTATTCACCCAAAACTCTAGGGTTCGGCCACTCATAGAAGAATAGGCTAGGATAAGAGTTTGATCATGTGCTCTTGGATAGAGGTAGAGGATGATGAAGCTAGCTCAAAGAAATTGGTTTCTCATTAAAAGGATTTTCTATAATTTCCTATGAATTTTTGAAATTTTGGATCATAAACTTGATTTTCATGAAATCAAGATTTGAACTTGAGATAGGAAGAGATTCATGAAGCTTAGAGATCATAGAAGTGATCTTACCTAAGGAATGATGAAGATTGATTAAGATTCAAGCTTTTCTTTCAAGGATTTCAATGGATCGGGCGCCTCGAATAAAAAGAAAGAGGAATCGCCACCAATTTTATTTTTGGGAAAAAATTGGAAACCCAAAAACTTTAGGAAACTGACTTTTTTAAAAGAATTGAGATCGAGCTCGGGAGTCGGTTACGAGTAGGGAAGGTATTAGCACCCTACATCGCCCGTTCTAATAACGATACCTCAAGTTAATTGTGCAAATTTTAATAACTTTGAAAAAATTTATTTTACCCAAAAAGAATAAAGAGAAGATAAAAACACAAAAAAGAAAAATAAGAAAATTTAATTTTAGCTTGACGAAATGATTAATTTCACTCCTACGTATTCCCTGATGCGATGAAAAACTGTAAAACCCGCCAAAAAAAAAGTAAAAAAAATGGCATAAGTTATATTTGTTAATATATATATATATATATATATATATATATATATATATATATATATATATAAAGAGGGAGGAAAAGTTAAAATTTTTGCCATGTTATTAATTATTTATAACATGAGAATGTTAGTAGAGTGTATATATATATATATATATATATATATATATATATATATATATATATATATTAATGTGCTTAAGCAATTCATATAAAATTAAATAAGATGTCATGATAAAGATAGGGACGTATTCCCCTTTCCACCCTTAGTGTAAGTTATGAGTTAACTTATGGCCAAGGGTTGTTCAGTAAAAGCGGCACAGAATAAATAGTTAGGGAAGGTGAGTGAGCAGTCATTAGCAACCCTAGTAGAAACTAGAGGATTCCTTTGGAGAGAAGAGGGAGAAGGAGCACGATCCAAGAGCAAAGGACGAATTTTGGCATGGTTCTGACGTTTTCGGACACGGGGAATTCATCTCCATCATCTTTCTCTCCTACAAATGTGCAAAGATCAGGTGAGGGGTTTAAATTTAAGGTTGGATTGATGATGAATTTTAGAGGAAATTTGGAGGTATGATGATTTGGGATTTTAGGTAATGAGATTGTGTGTTTTGACATGAAATTGGTGTCAAATCAGTTTGATATTGTTGATATATGAGTAAATTTGTTTTATTAGTCAAGTATGATATTAGATAGGGAGTTTTGAACTCTTTCTTCATGTATTCGAGACTTATTTGTGCATTAAAATGGTTGGATTTCTGCAGAATTCGCGTTTCTGCGATTCTGCAGAAATCGCGCAAGCGTTGGGCGCCAGGAACCCAGCGGTGAGCGCTATGATGACAGAGAGGGACTGATAACCAGCGCTGAGCACCCAAAAACCAGCGCTGAGCGCTGTAGCACCCGAGAGCAAGACCTAAAAACTTGACCTCTGCGCTAAGCGCCACTTGCCCTGCACTGAGCGCCAGTGTCAGACAACAAAATGATTATTTGGGCTTCTGTGTTTCTCCACTCCTGCTCTTAGAGAGGTAAGGACTTACTATAAGTGTAAACAAAGTAAATTAAATATGAGGTACTAATATATCAATGGTGGTTTATTAAAAACATGTTAGAAAAGATTATGGTGAAATTGGCGAAAAAGGGAAATTGTCATGAACTGACATGTATATAGAGGTATGAAGATGGATGGTGTGATTTTTAAGAATTGATGAACTAGACATTAAAGTTCTTTGGGGCATAGTGTGAGGTAACATATAAGTTGATGTGATGTCGAACATATAAATATGATGGGATAGTTTTAAACGCGTCAATAAGGTGAAAGATTTGAGAGATAACATGGTGATGTTGTGTTAATGCTATTGTTGGTAGGGTTAATATATGTGTAATTAAGAGTGTATAAATTGTGTTGTCTTTTAATCTTGAGCATGATTGATGAATGTGAGAATCTGTTTGAGGGTCGTACACGACTTATTTTTAGTTGGTGTAAAATAATAATATAAAAGGAGAGGAACAGAATTGCGGACCATGTTTATAGGTTAGAGTATTCATTCAGCACTAACCTCAAGCGTCAATGCTACGGGGTGGAGTGTCTTCCTTCTTCAATGTGCAGCGGAACTGCAGTCTCTGCAGCTATATAAGGGAAAGCAAACCAAAATGCTTGAAGTTGTATACATAATTTAGGACCTTAAGGACAAAAAAACTAGAAAAAATTCAAACAAGTGGTGAACCTATGAAATGAACATGAAAAATAGAAAGTGTCGTATCTGGAAAACCGATTCTTTGTAATGCTCAGTTGCTCACACATAAAAGGCATGCACCTATATGGCTATATTAGCAACCACCTCCTGCAGCTCTGTCTCTCCTCTTTAGTTTGTTTTATAAGTTTCTTCTATATATATAGTAATGTATATCGATAATTTATTAATATTCTCGATCACCTTATAATACATGTTGATCTCGGTTATTTGCATATTGTTCCCTGGTATACAAAAGCGTTATATGCAAAATATAGTATTGAGATATTTTTTCCATAGTGTATATTTAGGACATGTGTACTTTGCTGGACTTCGTTGGCTCTCTTCATTTGCTGCTTCACTGATCAATTACGTATATCTCTCTTTGCTCTATCTGTTTTGATCTGATTAGTTTGTGAGTTGCCACTTTGGTTGAATAACATGACTGATTGTTGTATGTGTAATGTGTTATGTGAATTGATTGGTTGTTTGTTAGTGGAGAGCAGAGCTCAATGGGAAGCTGATTGTGTGTTGATAAATTATTCAAATGCATGTGTTTGATTGATGAGTTGTTTGTAAGTGGAGAGCAGAGCTTAATAGGAAGCTGGTTGTGTGCTGATAAATTACTCAAATGCATGTGTTTGAATTATGTGTTGTTTGTTAGTGAAGAGCGGAGCTCAATACGAAGCTGGTTGTGTGCTGATAAATTAGTCAAATGTATGAATGCATGTGTTGCTTTCCCCCTTAGGTACCCGTAATGGAAATTCCCGAGAACCGGATGTGGATGTACAATAGGTTGGAGCTTAACAAACATCTAACTCTACAATTCCAAGATGCACAATAGGTTGGATCGTAACAAACATCTAACTTCAGAGTGATTAGGATGGCCGACCCCCGGATGCCATTGATATCCTAAAAAAGACAAAAAAGTTGAAGTCCGGAGTGTGGGCAAACGATAAGTCTCGTGAGATACATGTAAATATACGTACACTGTTAATTGTACTAGATATTCAAGTTTAATTTTCGCAACATATTAATTGTTAATAATATGATATTCAACTTTCTTTTGTAAGATAAATACTATGAGACCTTATATGAGGCTCGTGCTCATGCCACACAGGACAGTAGTTCTTCTAGTCAGGAGTCTCCTGCCTCCATCGACGATAATGCCCACTATTTGAATATTGTCAGGGGTAAAAATAAGAAGGGAGTTGTGAATGGGCTTGGTGGGTTAGGTGATCATTACCTAGCCTCGTCATCTCGCTAGCCTAGAAGATGCGGAATACTATCACAAAGCTTAATGACAAGATTATCGTAAACTGTACTGCACAGGAGGCCGCACAGGCCGCCACGTCTGCACAGCTTCAGTGGATCTTCGAGCACTTTCGCCTTCAGCCTCCTCCACTTCGGCCTTTTGCTCCACCACCTCCACCACCGCTTGCTGTAGAGGCCGTTGGGGACGTCGACGGGGTTGAAGACGTGGACGACTATTTGGGCGAGGACGGGGACGATGACATCGCACCTCCATGATGACCTTCATCATTATGTATTTTGATTTGTATTTTGGTTTTATTTTCATACATTATATATGTATTTGATATTGTTTTATGAATTGATATACAGTTTTATTTAATTATATCATGTTTGTTTTGATTTTCTTTATTTTGCATTGATAATTTTAAATGCCATTAACAATCACTAAAAAATAATCTTTTATTATTTTAATTAAATAAATTTGAATTTTAATATTATCTCAAATTTTTTTAAAAAAATTAATATTAAGGTCGATTTTGCAACACTATATTTGGTCGCAAATTGGTCTTTAAATTGTAACGATCATATATTTTGCCACCGATTTTGTCACATTGTATTTGGTCGCAAATTGGTATTTAAATTGTAACGGTTATATTTTTTGCGACGAATTTTGCAACAGCATAATCGGTCGCAAAATTGGTTGCCAACCATCAGAACGACCAACAAATTTGCGACCAATTACTAAAGCTTGTGACGGATTTTGGGGGTCGCAAATTTGCAACCGATTATGCATTTCAGTTGCAAAACGGTTTGCGACTAGGGTTTTATTAACCGAAATGGATCGGTTGCAAAATCAGTTGCAAGAGCATTTTGCCACCGAATATATTCAGTTTGCGACCAATTTTGGAGGTGGCAAAAACTGTCTTTTTTTGTAGTGTAGTAAACCTTATCTCTATGAATGGAATTTGGTTTATTAGTTATCTTTGAATCTCTAATCTTAATGCAAACCCACTAATTACGCTACCTAAGGAATTAAGGTTTAATTTGGGGGTTTAGGCTCTTTCCACCTAAAGAATTAGGGATTGAGTATTTTAGAGGATTGATTTTCATTATTGAAGTATGAAACTGTATTATTTGTCATTTCATTGCAAGAGAGGAAAGGATTAGTGAATTCTAGCTCTAACATATTTTCTCTTGGAAGTAATACCTGTTTTTGCATATTACGTATTTGATAAAAATACATAAAGAACTTGTTCATCTTGTTTTGTTCCCTTTAATTCTAATTCTTGTTTATTGAGCTTCTAAGCTCCCTTTGATCCCAAACAACTCGTTAGGTAGAATCAATTTGTGCGTGTTTTTATTTGTCACATAATCCTCGTAGGAACGATATCCCTTTCACCTCTTTTACTACTTGTACAACTTGATAAACTTGCCAAAGCCTTAACAGGTTCATGATAGAATCTGATGAACTTCTTGCTCTAACGGTGATAAAAGATGTTGCAAAGTGAGAGACTTGTTGGCTATCTCACTGTAAAATTGGCCTTATAACAAATTATCAATAACGGCCTTGCACTATAAATCAAAATTATGTTATATATTGCAAAAAACTTTTTGCTACCAGAATATTTGTGTTAACACTAAGCTTGTTAACACAACGAAAATTACTACAATTGTCAATACATTAATAACAAAATTGGAACAAAACTCAAAGTTCATCATGCACAACAAAACTCGATCTTGTCAATTTTTTGAGAACATCAAATATAACTTTTAAATACGCGCGATCTGCAAAAGTTTAAATAAAGTAAAATAAATAAGGGATACTCCTAACAAAATATATTTTTGATCTAACTTTTGACATTATTTTTAAAATTTAAAATCATTGCAAACTCATAACTTATAATATTCCAGTGATGGATTCCCTGTCCAGCGCATCTCCTGCCCAATCTGCATCGGAGTCTCCAGTCATCTGAAGGGAACTGGAAGATGGGAAAAAAAGACCTTTTCCAACTCATCATTTAAAACCAATTAAATAGGCCACTTAAAAGTACTGTTGATTCTAAGCTATTATTATATGACACAAAGCATATGGGTTACAAAAATGCAAGTTGTTAGTAAGACCCTTCTCATAAAAATTTGTTTTTTTTTATTTCTTAACCAGTTCCTCGGTAGCAAGACCTTTCCCATAAAATGACCTATTTTTTCTAGAGCCTCATACCTCCCCTACCATTTCAATTTCCTATAATTTGGTAGTTTTCACTATGGAGACAATCCCATTCCCACACTAGTGCAAAATATGGATTCTACAACAGGTTTCTAGATCGGTTGAAAAGGAACCGATTTAAAGAAAGAGGCGGTGGCAATTTTGAAAATAAGTTCAAAATTATTTACATCGGTTCATAAAGAAACCGATGTATAAAACATTTAACATCGATTAAATATTTCAACCGATGAATACAATTTAAATAAAAAACTATTTATTTATTCCCGCCAAGTATTTACATCGGTTATTACACAACCGATCTCATTAGTAAACTTTCAAACTCGGTTATTTTACAACCGATCTCATTATTAAACTTTCAAAATCGGTTCTATTAACTAACCGATTTCAAATCTTCATTAAACCCATTTCTCCAACGTTAATCTTTCATATCTTTCCCTCCTCACTGTTTGCCCTCTCTCTCGTTTGCTCCTTCTCCTTCATCCTTCACCACCGTAACCTAGCACCATCCTTCATCCTTCTCCTTCTCCTCACATTTCGTTGCTGCTCCTTCATCGCTGATACACTGCCCACGGCTCCTTCATCCTTCATCCTTCATCACCTCTCTCTCGTTTGCTCCTTCTCCTTCATCCTTCACCCTCTCCTCTGAACCTTTGTACCAAACTTTGCCCACGGCTTCACCTCTGAGGTGAGTTTGTTTACATTTATTTTTTCGTTTTTGGCTTTAGGTTTTATGATATTATAGTTTATTCGTAATGGCTTTATTTTTTCGTTTCGTTTTTGGCTTATAGTTTATTTTCAATTCTACTTAGGACAAGGCAGCACCTGTTGCTACTCCAGAAAAGCCACCTGAAGAAGATCTGAATCCATTCTTGATATTCCCTAACCTGAGGAAAATTTGAAGGTACGTATCTAATATCCTTATTTTGATTATTAATTGCTTCCCCATTCTATTCTGTTGAACCCAATGCTTCACTCTGTTAGTGTGCTCATGTCATATGGAGTCGTTTCCAGTCTTGCTCATGACATTTATATGAGTGTTTCCATGCAGTAGTCTGCTTAGTAAACTGAGTGAAACTTCCATACAGTTCTCTTTCTTTCTCTCTACATTTTTGTTGTTGTCTGCTACCTGTTACTTTGGTTTTGCTATGTAACTTGATTAGTTTTACAGTATGCATATGGCATGTAACTTGATTAGTTTTACAATATCGCATATAACTTGGCAGGAAATCCATGCGTGACATTCTAATGAAGAAAAACACTTCTCCTTCTGATTAGATTTTCTTATGAAATTAAAGGGAGAAAGGAAGAGAAAAAGTATTAATGTATTAGTTTTACTATTTGCTGCTTTAACTTAGGGATTAATTGGACTGTTGGATTATCTTTTAGTGTTAATAAATTAGCAAAACCTTAGTTTCCCGTTTGAGATTCAATATTAATGAGCATATGTGTACTTTATTAAGGTACTACTCATTGTATTGAATCTTGAATTGTCCAAGTTGGACAGTTTGGGGAAAAACTTATTCTTCATTTGGTTAATACTTATTCCTTAATTCTCATATCTTATACTTGAAGAAATTTCTGTCTGCTGCATTTCCTTTTGTTCTCCGGGTGCACACTTTGTCGCGGTGGATGTCACCGCGGTCAAGTCGTGTACGTCGGAGACCAATGGGAAATGCTGCCGAAATTTCGTTAAGTATGGGCATGAAAGTTAAGGACTAATTGTTAACTGAGTGTTGAAGAAGTTTCTTCTCGAATGGGATAGGGCCATACCCTGTGATGAAAAGGAGTTGAAGATCATGGACTAAGTGAAGTTGGTGTTGTTGTAGTTATGGATCGTAATTGGATCGATGCTAGACGCACAAGTCATGAGTATGAGAATGGAGTGGAAGAGTTTTTAGAATTTGCTAAAAGAAATGTTCCCGATAGTAATGGAAGGTTTTATTGTCCTTGTGTTAATTGTTTGAATGAGAGACGACTGGAAGCTGAGAAAATACGAGAGCATCTTATTTGTGAAGGGATATGTAAGAGTTATACAAGATGGATATGGCATAGTGAATTGTTAGACAAACCAAGTGTGTCCCAAAGAGAGGAGGTTGATGACGTAGATATGGACGATCGACTAGAGGACATGATCCGCGATATTGGACAAGAGTCATTTCAACGAGCAAATGTGTATGATACTTTGTGCAGTGATGCAGATAAGCCTTTGTATCCTGGGTGCTCTAATTTCACACGGTTGTCAGCGGTGTTAAGATTGGTAGTTGTGAAGGCGAGAAATGGATGGAGTGATAAAAGCTTCACCGAATTGCTTGAGTTGTTGAAAGAGATGCTTCCAGAAGGTAACACATTGCCGAACCGTAACTATGAGGCGAAGAAGATATTGTGTCCGATGGGTATGGAGTATAAGAAAATACATGCATGTCCTAATGATTGCATATTGTACAGGAATGACTTTGAAAAGATGCACGAGTGTCCAAGGTGTGGGGTATCACGCTACAAAGTGAACGATGGTGATTCAAATTGTGATGTGATCACAAAGGGTCCTCCTGCGAAGGTGTTATGGTATCTTCCAATAATTCCAAGGTTCAAGCGATTGTTCGCTAATGTAAATGACGCAAAAAACATTAGGTGGCATGCAGATGAGAGAAAATGTGATGGACAGCTTCGCCATCCGGCTGATTCTTTGCAATGGAAGAGAATTGATAGTTTATTTCCGGATTTCGCCAATGAGAAAAGAAACCTTAGGCTTGGACTTGCTACTGATGGCATGAATCCGTATGGCACCTTAAGTAGTATTCATAGTTCATGGCTTGTTCTCCTGGTAATTTATAACCTACCTCCTTGGTTGTGCATGAAGCGCAAATACATTATGTTATCTATGATGATTTCGGGCCCAAAACAACCAGGAAATGACTTAGATGTTTATCTAAGTCCCTTGATTGAAGACTTGAGAAAGCTGTGGGTGGAAGGCGTTGATCTGTTTGACGGGTATTGCAATGAGACTTTCAAGATGCGTGCCATGTTATTTTGCACCATCAATGAATTTCCAGCATACGGGAACTTGTCCGGATATAGTGTTAAGGGCCATAAAGCATGCCCTGTATGTGAAGAAGGCACATGCTACCATCAACTACAACATGGAAGGAAGACAGTTTACCTTGGGCATCGAAGATTTCTCACACCTGATCACCCGTATCGTAGATTGAGAAAAGCTTTTAATGGATGCCAGGAGAATGAAATTGCTCCGACGGCCTTAACCGGAGATCAAGTTTATCAACGGGTTAAGGACATGGATATTATCTTTGGAAAGACCCATAAGAAGGCTACTGAGAAAAACATATGGAAGAAGCGGTCGATCTTCTTTGATCTTCCATACTGGTGCAAACTTGATGTAAGACATTGTATTGATGTGATGCATGTGGAGAAAAATGTGTGTGATAGTGTAGTCGGGACGCTTCTTAACATTCAAGGCAAGACAAAGGATGGTGTCAATGCTCGTTTAGATCAAGTTGCGATGGGCATACGAGAGCAGTTAGCTCCACAATCAGTAGGGGTTAAGCGGACTTATTTGCCCCCAGCATGTCATACTTTATCAAAAAAAGAGAAAAAAAGTTTTTGTGAGTGTCCGCGGGGCGTCAAAGTGCCACAGGGTTACTCTTCAAATGTTAAGAGGCTTGTCTCAATGAAAGATCTCAAATTAGTTGGTTTAAAGTCTCATGATTGCCATGTCTTGATGCAACAACTACTACCAGTGGCTATTCGTGACATCTTGCCTAAAAAAGTGAGACATGCCATAACAAGGTTGTGCTTATTCTTCAATGCTATATGTAGCAAAGTCATTGACCTTCAAAAACTGGATGAGTTGGAAACTGAGGCTGCTATTATCTTGTGTCAGTTGGAGATGTATTTTCCTCCTTCATTTTTTGACATCATGGTTCATTTAATTGTTCATCTAGTGAGGGAGATTAGATTGTGTGGCCCCGTTCATTTAAGGTGGATGTACCCAGTTGAGCGATACATGAAGATACTAAAAGGGTATGTGAAGAATCCACACCGTCCTGAAGCATCTATTGTTGAAAGGTATGTTGCAGAAGAAGCTATTGAGTTTTGTACAGACTACATGTCAGAAGCGGAACCTGTAGAGCTTCCTAAGTCTCGTCATGAGGGTAGATGTGATGGTAAGGGTACACGAGGTATTACTGTTAAGAGCATGGGTCGAGAGGAAGTGCTTCAAGCACATTTGTATATATTGAATAACACCGATGAGATTAATCCTTACTTATGTGATCACAAAACCATTGTCAAGCAAAATTACCCTCGAATGAACGAAAAATGGTTGTTGAACAAGCATAATAAGACTTTCTTAAACTGGTTTAAAGATCAAATTGCGGAGGATAATACTGCTTCTGATACATTAAAATGGTTAGCACACGGGCCTAACTTTGATGTCATATGTTGGAGTGGATACGATATCAATAAGTTTTCCTTCTATACAAAGTCCCAGGATGACAAGAGTACCATGCAAAACAGTGGGGTTATGGTTGTAGCCGAGTCTATGCACTTCTCTAGTTCAAAAGATACAAACCCCGTTATGGCATCCATATCTTACTTTGGAGTCATTGAAGAGATTTGGGAGGTCGATTACACTAAATTTAGAGTACCTGTTTTTAAATGTAAGTGGGTTGACAGTAACAGTGGTGTACAAACCGATGAGTTAGGATTTACATTGGTAGACCTTGACAAGGTAGGTCATACAGAAGAGCCTTTTATCATGGCTTTCCAAGCAAGACAAGTGTTTTATATCCATGATCCTTCTAACAAAAGGTGGTCGGTGGTTCTCCAAGGAAAAAACATGCATAATGGTAGTGAGGAAAATCAAGATTCAACTCTCGATATTTCCGATACTCCTTCTTTCTCAACACGGATGCCTACTTTCAATGAGGAAAATGAAGCGGACGATGTACATGCCATTCGTGATGATCATCATGAAGGGATATGGGAGAACATTACTACTTGACCATGGTGTAAGTTATGTTTAAAGTTATATTTATTAGTTAAGTTATGTTTATCTTGATAAATATAAGTTAAGTTTTTTTTGTTATTTGTCTTGATATTTATATGTTAAGTTATTGTGTAAGTTATGTTTAAAGTGATATTTGTTATTTATCCATCTTTACTGACATAGTTTATTATTTTTTGTATAAACAGGCATACATGGCAGATCCCTCGGGCATCCCTCCTACACGCAGCGGGTCGGATACCCCATTGACAGGAAAAAAAGGTAGACGCGCCACACGATTAAAAAAATTGGCCATCAACCGTAGTGGTAATCAAAGGTTGAGGGTTGAGTTTGATGGAGATTGCTTACCTATAGGGCCAATGGAAGATCAGTTTAAGAGTTTTGTGGCCGTCCTTGCCAAAAGCAAGGCTAGTATACTTATTGAGGATTGGGACCATGTACCGACGAACGTGAAGGATCAGATATGGGATAGTATCATGGTATTTTACTTTTACCCTCTTTGGTTGTATATATTTTATTTCACCATATTATTTTCATATACACTAATTTCTCCATTCTGTTTTGTAAATATAGCTCACCTTTGAAGTGCCGGATACCGAGCGTATGAAGAAAAAATGGATTTCGTATGCGGGTGAGCGTTGGAGAGCATTTAAAACACAACTAAGCGGGAAATACATACATGGGCGTGCAGACAAATCTCCACTTGAGATGTACCCGTTCCTTGATCAAGAGACATGGGATAGATTTGTTCAGATCCGATTGGATCCCGCCTTTCAGGTTAACTTGAGTTATATTGTTTAACTTTACCAACCAAATTGATTTTATTAATATACTGAATTCAGTTGATGTTATTTATATTAGGAGAAAAGGAAAAAGGCGCAGGAGATCCAGAGTAAGAATCTCTACCCCCATCGTTTGTCTCGTGGGGGATATAAAAAGCTGAGGAGGAAGATGATTGAAGAGAAGAAGAAACAACTTTTGGAACAAGCATCCCAAGCTGATCCTACGGCTGATCCACCTCCAGAAGTTGTTGATCCACCTCCACCCCCACGCCACCATACATGGAAGAGAGCCCGACAAGGACCATCGGGACAATATACATCTGAGGAGGCACGTCTTGTTGCCGAAAAGATTGTAAGTATATATTCAATTCTAATTGTAATTGTAACATGCTTATCCATCATCTTACACAAATTAATGTGACAATTGTATGTTGTAGGATTCCTTGGACGAACAAAGCACACAAGGAACCTTTGTGTCTACTGGACGCAAAGATGTCTTGGCTGTTGCGATTGGTAAAGAGGACCACCCAGGCCGTGTCCTTGGTGTTGGATGGGGTGTTGGCATTACCCAATACCATGGACCATCTTCACATCATCGGAAGAGGGATGATATTGAGTCCATCAAGGCGCAGCTTCGAGAAGAAATAAAACGAGATCTTCTCTCAGAGTTGGCATCTATGGGTTTTTCCCAGCAAAACACAAGTGCCCAACCGTCTGTACCTGTGAGCACTATGGGTTCATGTGATCATTCACATCAGCCTGATAAGGAGGACGATCAATGTGAGTTGTATGTTGATGATCATCATGATCGCCGGGTAGTGGCATTTGGGAGGGTACACAACTTGGGAAATACCTTACACCACCAGACATTAGAGGATGATCATGTGATGGTGGTGGTGGAAGATGTTCTAGATGTTGATGCTCTAGTCCTTGTCCCCACTGAGGAGGTTATTACAGTTGGCCAGGCCCCCGGTAATTTCATCCCTTGGCCGAGAAGACTTGTGAGGTTTTTTTTTCAGCCAAGGTATTCATGTAATTGTTCACTTACATATGTTTTTCTATATTTACAATTGAAATAACTTAATTGTGTTTACTTGTGTACTAATGCTTTACCTCTATTGTTTAGGATGATGGAAAAGATCATCGACCCAAAAGGCCTAGGTCGGATCCGAGAAAACTTGTGGCGTCTGGTTCATCGAAGGTATTCATATAATCATTCAATAAGTTAAGTTTTTTTTTTATTTACAATTGAAATAACCTAACCGTGTTTACTAATGTTCTATATTTGCTGTTTAGGGTATTGACAAGGATGTTGAACTTGATGCTCTGGAACGTCTCGCATTAGCTGCCGTGAAACTTGGGAAGGAGTCCGCTTTTATAAATTTGGAACACGATGGCAAGCCCGACACTTTCTATATCCCCCAGAGGGACATTATGGAGATATGCATTGATAGTGAAATGCTTTGCATGACAGTTGTCTCATTATGGTGCACGTAAGTTATGTTATTTCAACTAATTAATTTGTAAGTTAACTAATTAAGTTTTTAACTATTATAACTAATATTTATTTCAATATCTTAGGTATCTGCATCGCCTGTGTATTGATAGGGGTAACCTCCATCTTTATGGATTCCTTGACCCTCAACTAATTCAGGGTGAGACACTTAGGTCAGATGAGATTACTGCGTACATGCGACGTGTGCTTGATGAAAGCAAAAAACAGTTCTACCTAGCACCTTACCTCCATCTGTAAGTACAAGTTTTACTAGTGATTTATAATTATCTGTGACTTGTCTCTAACTGTTTCCAAATGCAGTAAACATTGGCAATTATTGATCATTTGTCGTGGTATGAGTGTTGTGGTCTTCTTTTGTTCGTTGGGAAGGAAGCCGACAAAAGAAATCAAGCTTATTGTTGAAACGTAAGCTTTTAATTAATTTAATTTGTACTACATTTGCTTTATTAATTACTCTGAAATATATAACATACTTTAAATTCATATTTTCTTCATTATGATAGAGCTATGAACGCAAGTCGTGTTTTGGATGGTGGTAGGCCTAGGCCTATTAGGTGGATTTACCCTAATGTAAGTAGTTTATTAATTAGTACCCGAGATTCAATTGCAGTGTAAAATAGTTACTATTATGTTTTTACTCATTATATATTCAAATTGTGTATTCATTTGTAGTGTCATAGGCAACGTGGCGGCTGGGAGTGCGGATATTATGTCATGAAGTGGATGTTCAACATTGTCTCCGCGAGTATTACAGATCGATGGAAGGAGGTAATTAACTAATAACATTTGTAAATAGTTATAGATTAATTATGTATAGTTATAGTTGATTAGTTATAATTAATGTGCAGATTTTCGACAATTCGGAAGCATTTTCTGAAGAGGACATTAAGGACATCAAGGAGCGTTGGGCAAACTTCTTTCTTGAGATGACTTCTGAACATTAATTTATATATGGATGACATTTTATTCTTTAATTTGTTTAATTTGTTATATTTCTTTGTTGTTTCTTTGTTATGTATTAATTTAATTAATTAGTTTGAATTTATTACATTATATAATTAGTTGAGTTTGTTGAATCAAAAGCTGACTTTTGCATAATCAATAAAGTATAGTTTGGCTTATTACTTAGTATATATAGTGATTTGGATTCTGTTATTGTTGGGATTCTATTTTGGCTGGGATTGTTCTGGTTGTACATATATGAAACAGGGTTAAGGATTGTCACTGGTTTAAAACAAAGTATTAAAAAAAAAAATGGACTATCAACATCGGTTACAATAGAGAACCGATGTTGAACTATCAATTTCAATCGGTTCTGAGTTACAACCGATGTGAAAATATACTTTCAACATCGGTTACACTACCAAACCGATGTTGAATTGTAAATTTCAACATCGGTTCTATATTATAACCGATGTTAAAAGATCTTTTTCAATAATTATTAATCTGTTGAATGAGAACTTTCAAAATCGGTTTTGTTTATAACCGATGTTGAAAGTTAACTTTCAACATCGGTTAAAAACCGATGTTAAAAGGTCGTACATTCTACATCATCTGTTTCTACATCGGTTCCATAACCGATTTAGAATGATATTTTTAACCGATGTTAAACATGTTTATTGCACTGGTGCCAATTCAAATAAAATGTTTAGGTACAATGCTGAAGTGAAGAAAAGGGAGACAACGAATCACCCTTTGTTGGCCTCGGAAACATTTGTGATAGATCTTAACCAACCTTTAACTAATAAAGGGTGGTTGCATCTTTATTCACTTTAGAGAATTCTAATCCCATAACTTTGAATTAAGTTCTTTGTGGCTAACAGTAAATGAAGCTAGCAACTCAAAGTAAATATAAATTCACTTTCTTCTACGATCCCCAAAGCACTTTAATGGAGCCTAACTTCTTGTCATTTAAGGTAATAGAGGGTCTGTTTGATAAAATTAGCTGTTAGCGGATAAGCTAGCTGATAGCGGATAGCGGATGAGGTAGCTGATAGCAGATAGCGGATAAGCTAGCTTATTTTCTGTGAAAGTGTTTGGTAAAACTAGCGGTTGAACTAGCTGAAAAATATAAAATGACATAAAAGGACATCTTCATTAATGATTTTACACAAAAGAGAGAGAAGAGAATAAAGATAGAATTAAATGAAGATAATAAGGATAAAAATGGAAAGAAAAATGAAACGCTATAAACTATAAGCTCAAACGCTACTTCAAATAGTGTCTGGAAAAAACGCTATAAGCTCGTGAAAAAACGCTATAAGCTTGTGACAGACACGCTTACCAAACGGGACTACTTTCTCATCCGCTATAAGCTATCCGCTATGAGCTCGTTGAAGTGCCTTATCAAACAGGCTCAGAGTCTCTTGTTCTCCACGGTTCACTTTTAATTGTGCAACAAGGTTAAAAATCTGACCCCTCTATGGCAACTAATTGGCCGCTTCCAGCTCTCAGAAGTTCTCCTTGATGAGAATTGAAATTGTTTACTTGTTTTGGATCTTGCAGTCTTGTTCGAAACGGAGTGATTTCCTGTTTATGTACTATTGTTAGTAAGTTACCTCTTTTTGTTTGCTTAAATGCAAAGTGTGTATTGTTTCCTGCTCTATTGAGAAAGGAAGCATAATTTGGATTGAGAATATTAGAGAAAGTCAAAAGTATATATATATTAAGATACGATTTGGTTCCTGAATTTCTTTATATTGTTTTGTTATTTTCTCGTTGTGCATTAGTATCGAATTGGAACAGTACAAGTTATAACTCAATAAACTTTCATGTATTTAGAGCTATTTATTTCTTTTATTTATAGAAGTTGAAGTGTTCTTGGATTGATGAAGTATGAAGTGTGGTGATTCACTGATTCCTAGCCTGTGATGGATTTATTGTTGTGCTTAAGAAAGGCATTTTGTGTTATATTTTACTATGATGAATTGAGCTTATATGTGGATCTGCTACAATATGACGAGGCATCTCCAATGAAATTTAGTGAATTGGTCTAATTGTGATAAATTCGACAATTGACATAATCACATTCTTCTATATGTGTTATTTAAATTGGTGAAATGTTTAGATTGTTGTTATTTGAAATTTTTAATTTGGAAGTTTGCATCATTAATTAATTAACATCATGATTTTCTTTTTTATTTTTCAATATTGCATGAGATTCACTTGTTGAATACATGTGAGCTACAAAATCCCTTGAAAGTTTTGTAGAAGATATGACATGCTTGTAGAAGGACTTTTAACTGTTGATCTTTTTTGTCCCTGTAGCTTTTTCCTCAATTGATCTGTTGTTTTGTGCAGCTGATTGAGTCGGAAGTCTTTACTTTTAAATCTACCATTCAACTATGAAATTGCTTAAGACATCCTATACGCAGGGTAAGCTTCTTCTCTTTGTGCTATCTACTTGTGATTACCAGACAACTTGTGCTTATTGGTGGTCTCGTTTAAACATGTGCATCACTATGGAAAGTTTATTGAGATTGAAAGTTTTCTTAACATCTCAAGGAAAGAAATCAAATGGTTGCAATGCTTGCAAGATTGAAGAAATTTTCTTGTACACTGTAACATGTGATCTTGTACATTGTACTTGTGTTCATCAATGTAAAATTGTAAAATAAAATATTGTACATTGTAATTGAGATTAATGTAACATCCACGTTCTTATACATTGTAATTGTGTTCATCAATATAAAATTGTCAATGAGACATGCGATATTGACATTATAAAAATGAACAGTGAGTAAATATTATGCCAGAGTATAATTCATATACAAATTCTAACAGGTTAAGTAATCAAATAAATTATACTAAATTATTAAAAATAAAATGATACATAATAGTAAACTAAAAGGTTAGCTTTTTACAAAGGGAAAAAAGGCTAAACCCTACTTTTGGACCCTTATCTTTATTTTATTTTTCGTTTTGGTCCCTTATTTATTATTTTTTTCTATTTGGTCCTTTATTTTGCAAAGTCATACCAATGTGGTCCCTCTTTTATTTTTTGCTTTGAAATGGTCCTTTATTTTACAAAAGTTATAGCAATGTGGTTCTCTCCATATTACAATTTAAAGAGAAAATACCATATTAAAACCAAAAATAAATATAAGAGACCAAATCAAAAAATAATAATAAAAGAGGGACCAAAACGAAAAATAAAATAAAGATAAGTGACCAAAAATATGGTATAACAAAAAAAAGAGTAAGATTTTGGTTACGATAGTTTTCTAACATCATCTTCAAAACGAACAACCACCCCATCATAGAATGATGGGTTTCTAATGCATTCTTGTTAAGAGTACTTTAATAAGTTGTCTGCTTTCCTATATGTCATATTTCTCAATCTTTTGCTAGGAAGATAATTCTTTTGATCCAAACTTGTCTAACCAAGGTTTGCTCTTCCACCATCTTGTCCACTCATTAGTTCAAATGAGGCCTTTAGCTTACTTCGCGAATCATATGCCAAATTAATCTCATGAGTTTGTACTTCAAATAATTTTGATGAAGATGTTAGGATGTGAGTTGTCTAATCAACAAAATCATAAATTTGATACCTCCCAATCTTTTCCATGTATTTGAGTCCTAATCATGTAGGACGATTGGTTCTTGTTTCAAGTCGATGATTAGTTGTTAAATGATCTCATTTGTCTGATTTACGAATACCTTTTTTTCAACATACATATCTAACAATCACAATCCTTCCATCTTTGTTTTTGTTAAAATAATGTTTTCGAACATTAAATACAATTTTCCCACCATAATCATTCCAGAGTTTCCAGTCTCTTCTAAATTATTGAATATTTTGCCTATTTGAGGCTCACCATCAAAATCATTATCCATGTGCATGGCTTTTAGTGCAACAAGAATCATCTGTCATCCTAAAATGGGGTAAAGAAGAATTTCAACTCTAAACAATATAATTTAAAAACATCAACTTGAAGATTGATTAATTCATTAAATGCATCATAATTAAAAAGTATAAATCATACATCATAATGCTTCTACCGATGAAGGATTACTAATAGCATGAGAATGTTCTTTCAACCATGGATGATGAACAAAGTCAACCATGCTAACCAGTAACCATGTATAACATAGAAAAAACTAATAAGCAATGAATTCACAATTTGGAAATGTTTAAAAATACCCCTATGATCGTTATTCTTAGTTTTACTTAGTATGTATGTGTACAATCCGATAGGTAAAATTTTATCATGTTGAATTTTAATAAAAATAGTCATATGGTTGTTGTAGAATCCAATAGGTTTTACTTACTGGATCCTAAACATACATATCAAATAAAACTAAAAATAAAGACTATAATGATATTACGAAAAGTGACATAACAAAAAGTGAAAGGATATGACATGGTGGTATGCGACGACCACATTACAGGAGATGCAGCAGGGTGGTATTCGATGATCGTTGGCGAAGAAGTAGTGTGTCACAACTATCAATTGCAACAAATGTTAAAAGATGGCTACAGGGCGAGGGCGAGGGCGAGGAGTACCCGCGCCTAGATCTCGTCTCTCATTTTTTTTTCCTTGACCCGGATCTGAAAAGTATTTTTCCTCCATCCCCGATCCTCACAATAGGGCTGGACACACTTATTCGAACCGACCTGGACCCGAACAACTTGAAAGAGAAAACAACTACACGGGTGGGTCAATTTGGGTTTACGGGTCGACGGGTGTGGCTGTCAGTTCCATTCGGTTATGGACGGGCGGGTGCAGGTCTTCAAACTTTTTTTCCGTCGGTACCCGACCCGACCGACCTATAACGCCCCTACGACGTCGTTTCTTGCATTACAGGGAGGGTTAAACTCTAAGACCTAACAAACTCTTCATTTTATTCCCTCAGTTCTCTTCTCACCTCATCACGAACCTTAGTCGCAGAGCTCAGTTCTCGTCGCCATTTTGGACCTGTGTTTCCTGCAGCGCACCACCGTGAAGCCATTAACCACACGGTTCCTCTGTTATGCGCACCGCCTTTGGAACCGTCGCGCAAAACCCATAGCCACCATCGCGGAGCTTGCAGAGCCACCGCGCCCAACCCCACTCTCCATCAAACCCCTCCGATGCACGAAATGGAAGATCTGCGAAGAAGAAGAAGATCTACAAAGAAGAAGAAGAACGAATATCCGCGAAGAAGAACGAAAATCTGCAAAGAAACTTTGTGGGTTTGATGCTTTTTGTTGAAAGTTTGAAACTTTCATGCTTTATGTCTTCCTCTGAAAGTTTGATGCTTGGAAAGTTTGAAACTTTCTGTGATTATTTGTTTATGGGAATAAAACTTTCTGGGTTTGAATCTTATTTGATGCTTTATATTCCTCTTCTCCAGATCTAGTTTGTAAACATTTTTTTGTTTGGTCAAAAACCGTTTGAACCCACCCGCCGATCCGCCGACTTGTTGACCCGACCAAACCGAAGGCACAAACTGACGGGAACGGGTGAGGATTTCTGCTTGTTGGTTTTTCTCGGATTGGGTTTTTTTGACCCGAACCCGTCTATTGTCCACCCCAACCTCACAAGACCAAAAAATTCATAAAAGAAAAAGTTAGGATCTTTAATAATACTCTATTTAATATCAGCCATTGATTTCTCTTTAGCAACAATGAATAGAAGATACTTATTCCCATTGTTATTGCCCTTATATAATTTTACCAATGATGAGGATCGTTTCCCATTATAAACGCCTCCTAGTGAAATGTTACAAATATATTCTGCAACACTCTCTTTTTAACATATATCCTCTTATTAATTAAATTTTATATAGGTCCCAATAATTCATATAATCCTATTAAAATTTCATAGAACCCACATGAATTTTAATCAATTAAAAAAATATATTATTAACATTTTTTATGAATCAATGCCGCACTAACAATGTATGACTTTGAGTGGCAGAGCGGTGTAATTTTGGCAACTCCGAGTGTCATTTCTGTATGCTACAACGAAAATATCTACTCCGACGGTCCTCTGCGAAAAAATGTCTCGAAGCTTCTTCGTTATATATCTATCTCCCGGACTCCCACGAAACTAAACTCAAAAAAACAGAAAGAGGAGAAGATATTTTTTCTCTCTCCTCTTCCCTTCTCTCTTTCTATAAGGAAAAAGTCTCTGCTTGCTATGAATCCGAAATTTACACTTTTCTCCTCCTACATTCATTTTTATATTTTCTGATGGCTATTTCGCTTTCGGTTCTGTTTGTCTCGTTTTGAAAGCTTTCGGTGTTCGATTCTCGGTGTCTCTTCTTCTTCATCATCTTCTTCTCTGATTTGATGGATCGAGAAGGAGGATCCAACGGTGGATCTTGCTACTACTCCGTTTTAGGGATTCGTAGGGATGCCTCCTTCTCTGACATACGCACTGCTTACCGGAAGCTTGCTATGGTAATCAAACGCCGTCGTTTCGCTCCTTCTCTGTTTTATAATTTCATTTTTTTTTTCAATTTCAGAATTCTAATAATATTTTGTATATTTGTTTTTATTGTTTTTGGGTGAGAAGAAGTGGCACCCGGACAAATGGACTCGGAACCCTTCAACCGCCGGAGAAGCCAAGCGACGATTTCAACAAATCCAGGAAGCTTACTCAGGTTACATTATTATGATTAATTAGACTTAATTATGATTAAGGATTTGGATTTGATTAGTGATTAATGAGTGTTTAATGGTAAACAGTTCTTTCCGATCCATCTAAGAGGTCAATGTACGATGCTGGACTCTACGACCCGTTAGAGGAAGATGACCAAGTTCGTATTGTTTTCTTTTCATTTTATTATTTGCAGAGCATGAGGCAAAGCTTGTTACCGTAAACAAGCCGAGGTAAAACTGTGTCGTTTTGGTTTCTATACCGCGAAACGACGATGTCGTTTTTCTCGTCTTGTGTCCGGTTACGTCATTGCTTGCCTTGCCAATTTTTATTTTTTATTATTTAACTGTGATCTACAAGCTTTTTTTTAATAATGCATTATTACATTTTTAAGAGTATTTAAGTTTTTCAATATACTCTATATGTGCTTTGTCACTTATTAAATATGTTTCACTCTTCGAATCATGAAAATCATGCAATAGGTGATATATGATTAATGGATAGTGTGAAAGGCTAGTGAGTATCCAAATGGATTTTGAATCCTTTCTTTTTATTTATTTTATTTCTTCTCTCAGATTAGAAAGATATAAAAATAAATTTGTTTTTATATGTGAATTTATTAAAATTTGATTTTATGTCTTTATCTTTGAGAGAAGCGGCCCATTTTTGAGAATTCTGGTTGAATATATTAAATTTTTGCGTAATAACTTTTGTTATGTATGGTCTCGTTTGAATTTTTTTCTCTCTTTGTTATGTATTTTTTATTTATGATAGGTTTGTGGATGTTTTATGTTCTAATAAATAATTAAATAATAAAAAGAAATTCAATTTTATAAAAGATACAAACAAAAGGTATTTGATTTCATCACTTAAAAATGGGAAAAACTACTGTTCCTGTGTTTGGATTCCGGTGAGGTTGTCACAAAACCACGTCTAGAAGGCATAAGCTACGAAATGACGTCCAACATTTGCAAACTCAATTTCCAAACATGCTAAACCCGTGTGGACAAATAATCGTATTTTTTTTTAACAAGATTTTTTTTAGAATCAAAATGAATTAACTCGTTTATTTTTTTTTTTCATCAATGGATTTGGTTGTACTTCTAAATCAAATCAATTAATTTATATATTTTGTTTCTATAAAGCGAAATTACACTTGTAACATAGGGCGTGCTCCTGTTAATTGCGGTGCGTTTTGATTTGATTATTTGATTCTAATTCAGGCAAAAATTGTCTTGTTTGTTAACGCAGGATTTTTGTGATTTCATGCAAGAAATGATCTCAATGATGAACAATGTGAAAGACGAGGTAAGTGATTTAGATCTAGTTTTAACAATTTTTCTTTTTGGCAAAATGTAAGAGGAAATAAAATGAAAGTTTTTACTTTTTTTTTTTTTTTCCTCTTAGGGGGACAGTTTGGAGGACCTACAAAGTATGTTGGTGGAGATGGTTGGTGGAGATGGGATGAGTTTTGACTTGAACCAGGATCAGACGGCTGGCAAGAGAGGACGCGGCAGTGGATCAAAGGGCAACGCAGCTAAGCGCACCAACTCTCGACATTAGTGCGGTGTACTGGATCATGTTGTAATTTTAGTCTTTAATCTTTTTCCCCATTGGATGATTGAAATGGAACTCTTTGAAGGATTACAGATATTAAAGAGGTCAACAATGGACCAATTGCAAATAAACCATGCTTCCCATTGGTAATTGTGGCATTTTTTTTTTTTTTAAACAAATTTTTGTTTTGATGTTTTTGATTTTTCCTGCCGACAAAAATAATTCGTTTGACTTTTACGTACTGAACTTGGACATCCATGGGGATTCCAATGCGACGTGGCAGCATGATCATGACACGTGAATGGCATGCAAAGCCTGAAGCAAAACGATGGTTGATGGAGAAAAAAGCGAATATGAGAATCCCAATGGATAAAGGATCAAGCTTTTATGACTTATATTAGCATTTTCCTATATTGGGTCTTATTAGTAAGTGTATGTTTGATAAGATATTTTCATGCGTTTATAGTGGATAAAAAAGTAATTTTATTTGATAAGTGTATCTGTTATGAGTTTATAGCATTTTTTTTGAGTTTATAGTATTTTTTTTAGACGTTACTTGAAGTAGTGTTTAAGTTTATAGCTTATAGAGTTCATTTTTCTTTCCATTCCTATCGATATTATCTTCCCTTAATTTTATCATTATTTTTTTTTCTTTTATGTAAAATCATTAATGAAGATATTTTTTTATGTTATTTTATATTTTTCAGTTAGTTAAACCGTTAGTTATATCAAACATTTTCCACAAAAAATAAGTTAGTTTATTCTTTATCCGTTATCAGCTACCTCATCCACTATCAGTTAGCTTATCAGCTAATGTCTAATTTTATCAAACAGGCTTTAAGTACTTGTTTGATTTAAATTATTTTTAACGTAAACGTGAAAATAATACTTTTTGAGATAATTATTTTGAGAGTTAGGTGAGAGAAATTTTCTTCTAACTTTCATTTTCAAACATGATTTTGCATTCGTAGAATCTAAAATAATCAGCTTCTAATTGTTTTGAAGACTTTTTTTAAGGAATTTAATGATAGAAATTTTTTATAATAATAATAATAATATATATCTTTTATAGGGATGGTAAAGTGGGTTGTGATTCGCAGGTCAACTTGTCAATCCGTCAGAATTTGGCGGGGTGGGTTGGGGTTCTCAACCCACCAACCCACTTTGATCCGCCCCACTTAACCCATCCGAAAACAGGTTGGTGGCGGGACGGGGCAGGTTGACCCGCCAACCCGCCATATTAAAAAATAAATTTTTTAATTAAATTATTAATTATTTAATATTATTTAATTTAATTTAATTGTTACTTGAAATTATTTCATATTACAAAAATAATATCTTTACTTTTGTAATACAAAATATATATTATAAAATATGATTATTTCAATTTTTTAATAATAATTTAAGAAAGGATATGAAGATTATCCAAAAAAAAAGAAATATTATATGATTTTTTGTTAATTTTTTTATTTTTATAACGGGTCAACACGCGAACCCGCCAACCCACCAACCCAAATTATGTTTTTATGTGTTTGGCGGGCCAACCCGCCAACCCACCATTAGGCGGGGTGGGTTGGGGGTTCAACCCATATGTCTAAAATGAGTTGGTCCGTCCAGTCCCATTTTGGGTGAATTAATGACGGGACGGGACGGATTGACCCACTTTGTCATCCCTAATCTTTTAAAAGTATATTAAGTTCATTATTACAAAAAAAATATTAAATATACTACTACCTCCATTTATATTACTAGAAATGAATGATTATTTTTTTAGTTTAAAATATAAGAGCTATGTATATATTTTGATAAATATTATATGTTTATTTTCAATTTTATTCTTATTTATAATAGATTTTAAATTTATGAGATAGTATCAACTTTTCATATTAATAAGTTTGTTCATTAATTATAGGGAATAATTTTATAAATTTTTATAAATATTAATTATAAATAATTCATATTTTAATGTATTTTTTGATCTTTATATTTTAGGATTTTATTTCTTATATATAAGATTATATGAAATATTTTCAATACAAAATTTTTATTATTAATTTTTTAAATCAATATTTTTACGGCATTAGTCAATATTTCTCTATTTTATTCTTTGATTTGTATGGTGATTGGATCCATGGTGGGGTTGATCAATAGTTAGATGGGCCCACTACATATTTTTGGGTGGGTGACTAGGTAGTTTGATGGCCTTGGGTTACTACCATATCTGTGTGCGGTGGGCCTTACCTCGAGATATTTGTATATAAGCGTAGGAGAATTTGGAAGATGGCATTGGGACCTGGGACTTGTAGGACTAGATTCCTCTACAGTGATTTCACTGGTAAAGTAAGTAAGAGTTTTTAGTTAGAGTTTAATTGATATGTATTATTAATATATTTTTATATTGATAATTAATTAGAAATTATAATATGTGTGATTTTTAAGATATTTAGGATAAGTGTCAAACATTTTAGTTTATGTGACAAATTCTGATTGATTATTTGTATAAAAAATCTTTATACTGACAATATATACCAATTAAATCCTTTTAGTTAAAGTATATTCCCTTTGGGCTCAATTATAAATAAAGTCAACTAATTTTTCACTTATTAAGAAAGTAAGTTAATTATCTTGATTTATGTAAAAAAATAAATTACAATTACTAAATTACCCTGACATTAATTATCTTAAAAAAGTAAAAGGAGAATTAACCAAGGGTGTTTTTGGAACACTAATATTAAATAAAGTTGATTTTCTTAGATTTTATTTATATTTGAGTTCACAAAATATAAGTACCTTTTTGCTTATAATTGAGTCCAGAGAGTATTAAGATTTGGAAAATACTAACGAATGCCGTAAAGATATTCGCAAAGAAAGCAATAAAAAAAGTTTTTCATGAAAAATTGATGTATTTAATATTTAAAGAGGTAATATACTTAATTTTTTAATAAAAAATTATTTTTTTTTTCTTTCTTAAAGAATGTTCGTAGAATACATGAGCATGACCCTTAATATTTTAATTCACTTTAGTTAATTAAGACGAAACCTTTATACTCAGTTTATTTTGAAGGAGTTTTGTCCGTGACTTGTGTTATGGTCAACTTGATGTTTTTTCCCACCGTTATGATATGCGTTTGGTAGAAGAGGTTTCTAATTCTTGCAAGTTTCAATTTGGATTGAAGATTACTTGAATTGGTAGTTCACTTTCAATACGGGAATAATGGCCAACAATTAAACTAGCAGCATTGTCACATTAGCTAAATTCCTCTAGAGCATTTTCAATGGTGTAATCCATTGAAGTTAATTAACTTCATTTCTTGTGGACCTTATTATGTCACCTCATTATTTTTTACTGTATAGTACTTTAAGCAACTCTACACTTCAATAGTATAATTCATAAAAGTTCTCTAAATGGATCGTACAAGTTATTTCACAACTTTATTTATATTTATTTATATTTCAGTTCAAAATATTAATTCAACAATAAAAAAAATTAATTCATTTGTGATTGAGTTACTGAATATTGTGGTTCTCTCTCTTTTTGCTATTAGTGGTCCTTATATAAGAAATATTTGTTTATAGAAACAATTGTCCTTATATGTAACATCCATATCAGATTGCTCCAATGATACAACCCACTAACACCTTGTCCTTAACTTTAAGAAAACATTAAACAACTCTCATTGAAGGTACTCTATAAGTCACAAATTAGGTAAGTTAGTCAAGCAATTGTTCCACTAACAGAACTCTTTATTTCCAAGGAAGATGGTTACCATATAGTTTTTAAGGAAATGCTAACCCCTTACCTTAAAGACATTAGTTAAAAAAAAAAAAAAATAAGTTTCCATGAAAAAATGGTGGAGTTAATGTATCGAGAAGTGGGATTTTTTGTTTTCCAATAAAACATTATATTTTTTTGATTCTTTGGATACTAATTAACAAGAGCCTAGTTTTTAAGCTTTTCATGTAGTCTTTCTTAAAATTCAGTTTCAAACTTAATATGGATTATGTACTACTTCCACTTCCACTATATTCTTGTACCAATAAATGTTTTGGTGATGCAAAATCTAAGAAGTAATCTATACTATATACATTTAGGAATAATCTCATTGATTACTTGTTCATGTGTCAACCTCTAAGTATTTCACATAGAATTTCCTACACATGTTGCTACCACAATCAATATTGATTTTTTTAAAAATTTGTTAATTTTTAATTAAAAGAATAATCAATAAATTTTGAAATTTCAAATTAAGTCAATACATTAATGGTAAGATACTTTTTGACTCATATAATATTTAAGAATCGAATATTAAATATGGAAGAATCAAACTATTGAATATTGAATGCCAGAAGAATCAATATTTGATTTTCATATTTTGGAATAATCGAAAAATTAGTCAATGATTTAAATTTGTTAAATTTGGCTTGAATTAATGAAATTATAACCTACCAAATTTGGTTTTTAGTTTTCAAAATTTGGACAAATCTATCTATCTATACTATATACATTTAGGAATAACCTCATTGATTACTTGTCCATGTGTCAACCTCTAAGCATTCTACATAGATTTTTCTACACATGTCGTTACCACAATCAATATTGATTTTTTTTAAAATTTGTTAATTTTTAATTAAAATAATAATCAATAAATTTTGAAATTTCAAATTAAATCAATACATTAATGGTAAGTTACTTTTTGACTCATATAATATTTAAGAATCAAATATTAAATATGGAAGAATCAAACTATTGAATATTGAATGCTGGAAGAATCAATATTTGATTTCAATATTCTGGCTGTTAAATTTGGCTTGAATTAATGAAATTTGGACAAAAAAGGAAACATAATTGATTGCAAATTTCATCAATTAAAGAAATTTTAACCTACCAATAAATGTATTTTGAAAAGTGATCATCGGAATAATTATTAAATGGACACTGTAATTAGAAAATTTGCCAATATATGATCTCACACTAATTATTTCAATCATGACCATTTCATATTATACAATTTCAAATTTGAAAATAATTATAACCTGTCACTAAAACTGTAATTAAATCAATATACGATTCAATTCAATATATATGTATAGCACCATTGAAACCTTACAAATCAATACCTGATTGAAACCTGCCAATAAATAAATGAAATTATAACCTATCAATAAATGAAATTTGAAATGTGATCTCTTTCTCCTTCCCTACTCCACGAAAGAAGGAAGACCAATGCCTCTATGCATCTCTCTCCACTGTGAGGCCATCACCTACCACCAACCGAAGAAGAAAAAAAGGTAAGACTACCTTCTCTTCTAAATTTTTTTTCCTACGATCCCTCTTAATTTTTTCCTCTTCGGTTCTTCGAAGGCCATATATATTCGTTCCCTGCTCATTCGGTTATCTTTCATATAAGGCAATGACTGTCATCTCTTCTCCTTTTTTATTATTGTTATTTTTTTTCATGTGATTTATGATTATCATTCTTGTGATTTTTTATATTTTTTATCGGTGCAAGGTTCTGAATATTGAAACCCTCTCATTCTCGCTCTGTTTGATTTTTTCACGCTCTATTTGATTTTTTCAGAGCACCGTCCCAAATCTTCAAATGGTAAGGCACCCTCTCATTCTTCATATTTCTGATTTCGCTCTTTTTGAAGGTTTCTCCAAATACCATTGGGACTAAGATGAATTTCATAGATGATAAAATAAGATGAAACACAATCTGGTAAGATATTTTTCTATTTATAATTATTTTTTGTTTCTTTATTCTTACAAGTTGTTTATTTGTGTACAAGATTCTTCAACCTGGCGACAATATCTTGCAAGCATGTTTTAGAAAAAATTGGTATGCTAGACTTTATTAGTTTTTCATATGCTGGACATTGTAGTTTAGTCATTTTAATTCGTCATCACAAGCTGTTATAACCCATGCTGAATTTTAAAGCCGACATGTGAAAAGATGATTGATTTGAAGGAGATACTCGAGGTTACTCATGTCGCCATTCAAGCCAATATTTCACTAGCCATAATCGAAAGGAGGGGCAGGACCGTTGTGAAGGTGCTGCGTATTTTGCAATTGACACATTCTTTAAAAAAAAATTCTCTTTAATATTGTTCAATTTCAATGATACAAGAATGATGATTACTTTCTCCATATTTCACAACTCTATTGGAATCTCTAATCTTTCTTGCATTGGTAATGAATGAGAAGTTCAGAATTTTGCTTTAGAAAAATTACGGATAAACTTTTTGTTTTAGAATACTATATTTGTCAGGTTCAATTACTTAACCTACACTTTTCCACCCTTAATTTCTCATGGAAATGTTAACGCGTACGATGTGTCAGAGTGGGAAAAAGACACAAATGAGAATATATGGAAGAATATTTTTTCAAATATTGTATTATAGTTGTTGGTATGTAAATATTGTTGGCAATAACTTTGATGAAATTGTGTTGGATGAGTGAAATGATGTTCTTTATTGAGATAGAAATCCAAGTAGATAATTCTAGATACTTTGCTTCACCTCTGCCTTGATGTAGGATTTTTAATTAGCTCATAGAAATAATTGAACATATTATCTCACAAGAAAGTGTCAATTCTATGATGTAAACATGCGAGCATTGTCATCTTCAACAATCATTAATATGAATATTTAATTTCTGATGTATATAATGTTTATTATATAAAATATAAACATTGTCATTTATACAATCATACCGTCATCATGGAATTGGCTGATAAATATATAATCATACGGGCGTATATTGTTTTTTTTTTTTTGTACTTTGCAAAATATGGAGAAAGTACACCAAGGAAAGTATATTTTCTAAAAATGTTTAACTTACACAGGAAAAATAGGATAAATAAATTAAATAGATTTTTAAGAGAGCATAAAAATAATAATATGATAGAGATTTTTTTTTTAAATGGTTAACTTGCATGCAAAAAAGATGAGAAATAAATCAAATATACTTTGAAGAGAGACAAACAAAGATAATGTGATAATTAAATATATTTTCTAAAAATGGTTACATTGCACGGAAAAAAGGAGAAATAAATCAAATAAATTTTCAAGAGAGAAAAATAATAATATAATAGATAAATATATTTTCTAAAAAAATTTAACTTTCACTGCGAAATAGGAGAAATAATTCAAAATATTTTCAAGAAATGTTTTTTTCATATGATAGATAAATATATTTTCTAAAAATTCTTAACTTGCATGGTAAAAAGAAGATAAATAAATCAAATAGATTTTTAAGAGAGAAAAAAATTCATATTGTAGGTAAATATATTTTCTAAAAAAATCATTAACTTGCATGGAAAAAGATGAGAAATAAATCAAATATATTTTCAAGAGAAAATAAAAATAATTCATATGATTACCAAGATATTGTAAAGAGTTTAACATTATTGTTTTAATAAATTACATCGAGAAATGATTAATTAGCTTGAAATATAGTTAAAGCTCTGAAAACATATATATATAATATTGAATTCAAAGAAGTACCATACCAAGATAGTGGAAGAAAAAATGGTTAGTGCTAATTTATTAATTTTCTTTAAAAAATAAAACAAATTCATCATAATATTGATGTTGAAATAAGTAGAATACCAAGGTATTGAGAGAAATGACAAATATTAAAAATAATATGATAGATAAATATATTTTATAAAAATTGTTAACTTTTACTAGAAAAGAGGAGAAATAAATCAAATAGATTTTGAAGAGAAAATAAAAAATTAGCATAGAAAAATAAATTTTGTAAAAATGATTAACTTGCTCGGAGAAAAGAGAAGAAACAAATCAAATAAATTTTTAAAAGAGAAGAAAAAATAATATGGTAGATAAATATATTTTCTAAAAATGGTTAACTTTCATGGGGAAATAGGAGAAATAATTCAAAATGTTTTCAAGATTTTTTTTCATATGATAGATAAATATATATTCTAAAAATGATTAACTTGCATGGTAAAAAAAAGATAAATAAATCAAATAGATTTTAGGGAGAGAATAAAAAATTTAATATCATAGGTAAATATTTTCAAGAGATAATAAATTTTTTTATATGATTACCATATTAGTGTTTAAATAAATTACATCGAGAAATGATATATTAGCTTGAAATGTAGTTGTTGCTTTGAAAACATATTTATAATGTTAAATGTTCAAAGAAGTACCATACCAAGGTAGTAGAAGAAGAAATAATTAATGCTAATTCCTAACTTTGCTTTGAAAAAAAAATAAATTCACTGTAATATTGATGTTGAGAGAAGTATAATACCAAGGTATTGGGAGAAATGCCAAATATTAAAAATAATATGATAGAAAAATATATTTCTACAAATGGTTAACTTTGACGAAAAAATAGGAGAAATAAATCCTATAGATTTTTAAAGAGAAGAAAAAAATAATATGATAGATGAATATATTTTCTAAAAATGTTTAACTAACACCGAAAAAAGAAGATAAATAAATCAAATAGATTTTTAAAATAAAATAAAAATAATAATATCGTAGATATTTATTATTTTTAAAAATGTTTTACTTGCACGAGAAAATAAGGAAAAATAAATCAAATTGATTTTGAAGATAGAGAGAAAAAATGATGTGATGAATAAATATATTTTCTAAAAATTGTTAACTTACACGAGAAAATGAAAGAAATAAATCAAATAAATTTTCAAGAGAGAAATTTTTTTTCGTATCATTACGAAGATCATTGTGTTTAATATTACTGTTTAAATAAATTACATTGAGAAATGATTAATCAGCTTGAAATGTAGTTGTTGCTTTGAAAATATATATTTACTATTCAATCTAAAGAGAAGTAGGATACTAAAGTAGTGGAAGAAAAAAACATTTTTTCGTTTGATCACAATCTTTTTGATTTTGTTTATATACATAATCTTTTAAAGTATTATCATTCAATTTCTTATCAAATAAACCTCTGTTTTAAAATAGCATTATTCTTCCTTTATTTATTTTTTTCTCCACATGTAAATATTTTTTATATCTACCTTTTAATATTGCATAAATATTATGATATTGCACGTAGAATGTGTGCGTTGCCGTGTAACATGCTAGAATGCATATTTACAAGACAATATGTACTTACTATTTGTACTTATAAGAGTCAATATGATATCAATAATTGTTATTAAGTTAATATCTGTTACACTTTGTGATTGGCGGTTCAAACAAAATAATTTTTTAACAATTTTTTGTATATAATTTTTATAAAAAATATTAAACCAAAAACGTGAAATAAGTGATTACATATTTTTTTGATCAAATCCTAAAATATTGCATATTTTCCATGCATGGCACGGGTCTATACACTAATAAAATAATATAAAATAATATTAATTAAAATGCAAATAGAACCATAGTATATAATAAATTTATCAATAAATCTAGATATTTTAGAGGGTATAGGCCCGTTTGAGAATATTCTAATCCGTAAATTCATTAATTTGTATCTTGTTATAATAAACAATAAACATAACTTCATCTAATTGGAATTAATGTTGTAAATTCATTTATTGATTTGCTTGTTTTGTTCATAACTTTATCATTTATTTGACTTATATGACTTACTTTATTTATGGAGTAAACATAATTTCATCACTTATTTGACTTGCTTGTTTTATTCATTTTAAATTATTGGAATTGGAATGTTGAATGTTTAACTTTTTTTTTATCCGGAGTTTTGATAATTTTCTATATCAGCTTTAATCTCAATCATCAATTTATCTTTTTCTTCTCTTTTTTGTTCATAAAGCACTACCTTGCATGGTTCATAATGTTTTACATTAGAATAAACAATTGATTTTCTTTCTTTTTGTTTTTTTTTTTGTTTTCCATTTACTGCATTTTTCACCTTTACATATTGTTACTTTTTAATTTTTTGTTACTGTATTGCCTCTGGGCAACAACCTATATTCAACATTTTAGAAAGGATGAAACATGTTGCAAACTCAAGCTACACACAACTTTCTCCTATTCTTTATAAACAAATAAATCTTGAGAAAATAGATTCATATGATTAACATTTTTCAAATGCCCTTTGTTTATTCTACCAAAATCTCTCTCACCCAAAAGTTGTTTATTCTACCAAAACCTCTCTCATCCAAAAGACATTCTGCTCTAAAATTTCTAGTTGCACTTGTTAGAGTACTTTTTCCCCAAACTGTATCCAAGACATTTGCATTTCAGTCTTAGATATATCATGATGAATATTTATAATATGAGAATATACTAAAATGACCTAATTTGTATTACATGTTTATATTCTTCTATTTTGACTGTATAATTTCTTATTCTGTTTTCAAACATCTCTAATTTCTTATATTATAATGCAAGTAATGTATGCGGTTATGAGTACCTAAGTACCTAACGGGTAAGTGTATGAGTATTAAAGTTGTTACCCACGCGGATATGGGTCCGGGTACGAGCAAACGCAAGTATGGAGATATGGTTCATTTTAACCTACGCATTCCAAGTTAGTGGGTATGGGTACGCAGACCAAATCTAATAGTGGATAGTGCATGATTAAAATGTAAAAGATATCAATGGTTATGAATGATATACTACAAATGGGAAGACCGGTTCCAAATTTTTTGTACGTTTGCCCCGTCCGGCCGTCCCCTGCCACCATTTCCGTATGTCCCTGCAAAAACAAAACACATCCCAGTTCACCGTCAAAGCTGACACTGAGACAACCCCTTCTTCGGAGATCTCATAGGTAAGCCGAACTCAATTTCTTAACGTCGTAGCACAGTGTGATAATATAAATTTTGGAAATATTTAAAACGAACAACACTGATATCACAACTATATATATCATACAAATAAAAGTATTGGCTCCATCAGTAGAGCCTACAACAATTGATACCAATTATCTCAGACTTCAGAGTACGCAACAAATGAAAACTAAAAGCATAGCAGCGGAAATAAAATTACAGACAACTTCCTCTCCTGGCCCCAAAAATACATGTCACTCAATCCATATACTGGCCATAACAACTACGACTACTAACCCCCAATATCTAGAGTCCTCCAGCACCGAGATCCAGGGCTCTCCCGCCAGCATCTGGTTCTATGAGTGTGCCATCAATTTCCTCTGGCAGTTCCTTAACAGGATCTTTTCATACAGTCGAGAAAAATAAAGTACGACATAGAGAAAATATAGGGGATAAGAAACAACAATTCATCATAAATGGAAAAACAGCTATAAAATAATTTATATAGATAGCAACACTTAACAACAGTATCAATCAATCAACTCCCAAATCGTTCTCCCTTAACTACTGTCTCACACACTCATGCAACTAACGACTATATAGACGTGATCACGACACGACATCTCCAAAAGATCAAGATATCTTGTTCATCCCTGTGCCACCTCCAGTAATGCAGGGTTCGGTCAAAAGCCCTAAGGCTCAACTCGCGGTTACGATATCCCCCCGCCTGCAGCCTAGGTCAGAACAATCTCCAGCCCACAACATAACTTACGGCAACGACATATTCCCTCGCCCGCAGGCCAGGTCAGGTCATTCGTCCGTCCGTCTACAATTCTACTAATGGGTACGATCATCTCCCCGCAGGCAAGATCGGAATCGCCCATACGCCAAACTAATCGGTACGATCATCTCCCCGCAGGTAAGATCGGAATCGCCCGTATGCCAATACAGTGATGATCAACAACTATGCAACATGAATCTTACTAACTCATCTCAGGATCAACACTTAGTGTGTCTCAACCACGACTCATAAAATACCACAACCAACTTTCCTCCGGCTTAACCGGGTATCAACTCACATCGTAATATCTACAGATTAACTGTATCTCTAGGTTGAGCACTACGACATATATATAATCTTGACTTTCTCACCACACATTCATCACCCGATTTATTAGAAATCACTGCCTAGTCCTACTCAAGCATTAGCAGTCACAACAGTACATCAACAACAGCCAGAATATATATTCAACAGTAAAATCAACTTACAAATAAATAACATTTAATCAATTATAGCATATAATAGACATCATACACATATCACATATAATATACCAAATATCAAATCACAGCACAGACAACCTCAATATGCAGTGAAATTAACCTAACGGTCAAACGACCTCTAGTAGGGTTTGGGTCGCCCTACGCATATCAATATATATTATTTAAAGCTTGTCTCCACTACGATATTATGGTTCTTTCCCCCACCTGATAGCAAACGTAGCAACGATCATGAACTCACGAGCATTCCTTGCTCCTCTGCACAGCCTCACAGCCGCAGCCTCGCTCCTAATCCAATCGGAAACCATACACGCTTTAGAACGATCAAACACGGTCTGATCCTCTTGAAGCTTAAAGAAAAGTGAAGAAGAAAGCTTGAACTTGAAGACAACAATAGAGGTTTGAAGAAAATGATGAAGGAGAGATGTGAAGAAAGATGTGAAGAAAACAAAAGAGGGGGAGGGGTATTTATAGGAGGAGTAGCCACCCCCTTGGTGGGTTTTTTGGCCCATGGCCCATTTGTTTAGATATTTTATGGCAAAAGAGTAATTTCTCGTAGGGATAAAATTATCATTTCAACAAAAGATCTCATAAATATCTAGATATTTTCAGAAAATATCTAGATATTTTCAGAAGCGTAATGATGACAGTGATGAGTCACAAGCATGCCTTCCTAGGCGATGTGACTTCATATTCATCCGTTTTTAGCCCCGTTACTTTCACGATTTAGTATTTCGCCCCAAGAAAGTCGTGAAAACTTATTTATTTTAAAATTTTTCAAAATCGCCGATAATGTTCGCAATTTTATTTAAAGCCTAATCGTTTCGTTCACGAGTCAAAATTAGGTCGTCTAAGCCGTAAAATAATACTGTCAGTGTAAAACGCAGACCGGACTCCGTTTGAGTTTTTGACCAAAATTTAACCATAGCCTCCTACGATAGCGTAGAGCGTAACTATAGTCTCGGAATAATTTATTTAATTTTCTAGACCCTCCGATAAAATACAATTACTTAAATACTGATTAATTAAAAGAATAAGAAAATCGGGGTGTTACATTACTATCCCCTTAAAAAGAATTTCATTCCGAAATTCTACGTACCTTTTTTAAAATAGGCTTGGATATTGCCGTTGTATGTCCTCTTCGCGTTCCCAGGTAGCATCTCCAATAGCTTCATCTCATATGATCTTAATCAACGGAATATGTTTACCTCGGAATTCCTTTATTCTTCTATCCGTGTTCCTTACAGGTAGAGCCTCATACTCAAGGTTATATCTCAATTGTATTGACTCTGGTTCTAAGATATGTGATGGATCGAGGTAATACTTTCTTAACTGAAAGACATGAAAGACATCATGAAGGTTGGATAGGTTTGGTGGTAAAGCGATGTGATAGGCTACAGGACCAATTCGGCGAAGAATTTGAAATGGTCCAATGAACCTAGGAGTAAGCTTTCTAGAACTTATTGCTCTGCCGATTCCAGTTCTCGGAGTCACTCTCAGAAAAACATGGTCTCCTTCCTGGAGTTCTAACAATCTTCTCCTTTTATCGCTGTAACTCTTCTGCCTATCCTATACGATTTTCATCTTTTCCCTTATCCTCTTGATTTGTTCCGTCATCTGTTGTACTACCTTCGGTCCTAACACCTGACTTTCTCCCGTCTCATACAAACACAGTGGTGTTCTACACTTTCTGCCATACAGTGCTTCGTAAGGTGCCATTCCAATGCTCGAATGAAAACTATTGTTATAGGTGAACTCGATCAATGGTAAGAACTCTTCCTTACTTCCTGTGTGTTCCAAAACACAAGCTCTTAAGAGATCTTCCAACGATTGAATTGTCCGTTCTGACTGACCATCCGTCTGGGGTTGATAAGCAGAACTCAACCTTAACTTAGTTCCCAAAGCCTCGTGTAACTGCTTTCAGAATCTAGATGTAAATCTAGGATCTCTGTCGGAAACAATACTAGAAGGCACTCCGTACAACCTTACTATCTCCTGGATGTAGATTTGGGTTAAATTTTCTAATGTATAAATTTCACCAATAGGTAAGAAGTGAGCACACTTTGTCAACCTATCAACGATTACCCAAATGACATCATGCCTCTTGTTAGTCCTTGGCAAACCAACCACGAAATCCATAGATATACCATCCCATTTCCATTCTGGGATATCTAAAGATTGTAACAGTTCCGCTGGCTTTTGGTATTCTATCTTCGCCTTCTGACACACCAAGCAAGCCAACACATACTCAGCTACCTTCTTCTTCATTCCGGGCCACCAAAACATTTTCTTTAAGTCCTGGTACATCTTGATAGCTCCTGGATGAAAACTCAACCTAATCTTGTGCGCTTCCTCTAAGATCATCCTTCTTAACTCTATATCCATTGGCACACAAATCCTATCACCATACCTCAAGACTCCATCTTGATTCATCCTAAACTCAGAAGTTCTGCCTTCCGTTATTTGTTCATTTACTTTCTAATGATACTGATCAACCTCTTGCTTCTCCTTGATCGTCTTCAAAAAGTCACTCGTCACTGTAACTATTCCTAGGTGTATCTTATCCCTAAATAATTCCATACCTAGATTCAAATCTCTAAACTGTCCAATCAGTTCTAGCTCTTTCACCATCATAGCAGATACGTGTAAAGATTTCCTACTTAACGCATCCGCTACTACATTCGCCTTTCCTGGATGGTATTGTAGATCGAATTCATAATCCTTTATGAATTACATCCACATCCTTTGCCTCATATTCAACTCTTTCTGATCAAACAAATACCTCAAACTCTTATGGTCACTATACACCGTGAACTTGGCTCCATACAGGTAGTGTCGTCAAATCTTTACAAAAAATACAATAGCTGCTAGCTCTAAATCGTGAATTGGATAATTCCTCTCATGAATTCTTAGATGCCGCGAAGCATATGCTACCACTCTCCGATCTTGCATTAGGACACAATCCAATCCTTGGTATGACGCATCACAGTATACGTCAAACTATCCGAAAGAATCCGATAACGTCAGTACTGGGGATGTAGTCAACCTCCTCTTCAGCTCTTGAAAACTTTTCTCACACTCCTCCGTCCATACAAAGGATATTCCCTTCCTTGTTAGTTACGCCATCGGCAACCCGATCTTTGAGAATCCTTCGATGAACCTTCGGTAATATCCATCTAAGCCCAGAAAACTTTGTATT
The DNA here is from genome assembly GCA_039655645.1 of Ammopiptanthus mongolicus. Classification (NCBI taxonomy): domain Eukaryota; kingdom Viridiplantae; phylum Streptophyta; class Magnoliopsida; order Fabales; family Fabaceae; genus Ammopiptanthus; species Ammopiptanthus mongolicus. Next base: position 6,001,114 of record CM077344.1, on the reverse strand, counting down.
TCACTCACCGACTTAGGGCTCTCCCATTGCACTACAGCTTCAACCTTTGCTGGATCTACTGTTATCCCAGCCTGATTAATCACATGACCTAAGAATTGTACTTTTTCTAACCAGAATTCATACTTGGAGAACTTTGCATACAGTTGTCGATCTTTTAACACTTGAAGTACGATCCTAAGATATTCCTGATGTTCTTCCCGATTAAGGGAATAAATAAGAATGTCCCCGATAAACACAATAACAAACTTATCTAAGAACGATCGGAAAATCCGGTTCATGTAATCCATGAACACTGCTGGAGCATTAGTTACACCAAAGGGCATAACCAGATACTCGTAGTGTTCATACCGGTTTCTAAACGCGGTCTTTGGTATATCTTCCCTCTTGACTCGAATCTGGTGATAGCCAGATCTCAAGTCAATCTTCGAAAATATTACTGCTCCTTTCAACTGGTCCATCAAATCGTCAATCCTAGGCAACAGATACTTATTCTTGACTGTCGCCTTGTTCAGCTGTCAATAATCCACGCACAGCCTCGAACTTCCATCCTTCTTTTTGAACAACAACACCGGCGCTCCCCAAGGTGAAGCACTCGGTCTTATAAACTCCTTATCCAACATGTCGTCTAACTGCTTTTTCAGCTCTGTTAACTTCGCTGGAGCCATTCGATAAGGTGCTATCGAAATCGGTCCAGTTCCCGGTACGAGATCTATAGCGAACTCTATTTCTCTCTCCGGTGGTAAACCCAGAACATCATCAGGGAAAATTTTCGGAAACTCCCGCACTATAGGCAACAAATCCAACGTAGGAGATTCCTTATCTTCCACAGAGAGTAGCAACACGTGTTTCTGAGATTTACTACCTAACTTACTATCCTTGGCAGGCATTAATCTAGATTGCTCAGGGAAAGATAAGGTCTTTTTAGAATAGTCTAATACTACATGGTTAGCCGAAAGCCAATCCATGCCTAAAATTATATCAAGTTGATGCATAGGTAAGCAAATGAGATCAACAGAAAAAGTTTGATTCTCAATGACAATAAGACAATTTAAACAGACAGTCATGGTTATCAAAGAATTAAGTAGGAGTTGAAACGGTTAAGTCATGGGGGAGTAAAGAAACAGGCAATCTCAAATGATCCACACATTCTTGGGATATGAAGGAATGCGTAGCTGCCGAGTCAAACAATATTGATAAGAGTTTACCTGACACTAGGCTCATACCTTGTATAAGATCAGGGGATTGAGAGGATTCAGCTCCTCTTATGGTAAGTACTGTTCCGGTGGCTTGCGGTCTCGCCCCCTGCTGTCCTGCTCCTTGAGCTCTGGTCGCTAGGCCCTGCCCGCCTATGTTGTACCTTGCTCCTTGTGAACATTCTGGAGCTATGCGACCTATTTGGCCAGATCGAAAGCATTGGCGAGTCTCCCTCACTGGACAATCTTGAATTGGATGTGATCCTCCACACCTAAGGCAGCCATTTGGTTGGAGTTGTCCTTCAGCTGGTCTTGTTGTTTGACGGTCATAAGGCCTCCATCCCGTCTAAAATCTTCCCTTTCCTCCTCTACTTCTCTGGTCGAATCTCCGGGTAGGTCCTCCAGTTCTGCCTTGCTGCAGCTCTCGCTTCTTGTCGATGTTCTCAATGACTAAACATCTCTCCAGCATCTCAGGCAGTCGGGTGATATTCAGTGGTGCGATCACCCTTTGCAAATCATATTTTAGGCCATCCTCAAAACGCCTGCAAACGTATTCTTCATCGGGAAACCTTCGGTAAAATTCAGAAAATTTGAGTAGCACCTTGAACCTTGCAGCGTAATCCCCAATAGACATGGTCCCTTGTTTTAGACCCATAAATTCTTTTTCTTTTTCTCTCCTCATCATCCTGGGAAAATACTTTTCCAGAAAGCATTCCCAAAATAGTCCCCAGTTGATAACTCTGTCTTCTGCTCCAAGCATCCTCTGCTTGCCTTTCCACCATAGTTCTGCACCTCCCATTAGCCTGAAGGATGCATAGGTCACCTTTCTGTCCTCATGGCAGTGCATCGCCGCAGAGATTTTCTCCAGTTTTTGTATCCAGAGTTCAGCTCCTTCTGGGTTGAAGTCGCCATTGAACTACGGCGGCTTCCCTTTCAGAAAAGTATTCAGTCCAACGTCTTCCGCCTCCATTCCACCCCGCTGATTCTGTCTCTGTTGCTGTTGCATGGTTACCTGCAATAGTTGAGCATTCTGTTACATCTGATGCAGCATTGCCGTTGCCAACTCCCTAACTGTCCTTAGAGTTTCAATTGACTCTATCCCATCACCAACATGGGAATTTCCTTCGTAACCATTCCCGAGTTCAGCGGCACTCGTCGTGGCCCTTCCGCCACGTCCTCTAGGTCGTTCGCGAGCCATTTAATTTCCTGAGGAAGAAATTATCAGCTCACATTTGTAAGACATACCAGACCATATTATCTTACGCATGCATCATATGCCTCACAAATGTTCGAATAGTTACCTCTTATGATAACTCGCGTATCGGACACTCTACCTAACTTCTAAGCATAGTCAATACCCAATGCGGATTTAAGTAGACATGGCCAGAAATTACAACCTAACCCAAGCTGTCCTTGATTAAGAATCAAACTGCTCTGATACCATTAAATGAGACATCCCCTTCTTCGGAGGTCCCATTGGTAACCCGAACTTAATTTCTTAACGTCGCAGCGCAGTGTGATAATATAAATTTCGGAAATATTTAAAAAGAACAACACTGATATCACAACTATATATATCACACATATAAAAGTATTGGCTCCATCAGTAGAGCCTACAACAACTGATACCAATCATCTCAGACTTCAGAGTACGCAACAAATAAAAACTAAAAGCATAGCAGCCGAAATAAAAGTACAGACGACTTCCTCTCCTGGCCCCAAAAATATAAGTCACTCAATTCATATACTGGCCATAACAACTACGATTACTAACCCCCAATATCTAGAGTCCTCCAACACCGAGATCCAGGGCTCTCCCACCAGCATCTGGTTCTACGTGTGTGCCATCAATTTCCTCTGGCAGTTCCTCAATAGGATATTGTCATACAGTCGAGAAAAATAAAGGACGACATAGAGAAAATATAGGGGATAAGAAACATCAATTCATCATAAATGGGAAAACAGCTATAAAATAATTTATATAGATAACAACACTTAACAATAGTATCAATCAATCAACTCCCAAATCGTTCTCCCTTAACTATTGTCTCTCACACTCATGCAACTAACTATTATATGGGCGCGATCACGATATGACATCTCCAACAGATCAAGATATCTCGTTCATCTCTGTGCCACCCCCCGTAATGTAGTGTTCGGTCAAAAGCCCTCAGGCTCAACTCGCAGTTACGATATCCCCCCGCCCGCAGGCTAGGTCGGAACAATCTCCCCCCACAACAAAACTTACGGCAACGACATATTCCCCTGCCCGCAGGTCAGGTCAGAACATTTGTCCGTCCGTTAACAACTCGACTCACGGCAACGACATATCCCCCCGCCTGCAGGCCAGGTCAGGACATTCGCCCGTCCGTCTACAATTCGACAATGGGTACGATCATCTCCCCGCAGGTAAGATCGGAATCTCCCCTACGCCAAACTAATCGGTACGATCATCTCCCCGCAGGTAAGATCGGAATCTCCCATATGCCAACACAGTGATGAATAACAATTATGCAACATGAATCTCACTGACTCATCTCAGGATCAACTCTCAGTGCCTCAACCACGACTCATAAACAACCACAACCAACTTTCCTCCGGCTTAACCGGGTATCAACTCACATCGTAACATCCACAGATTAACTGTATCTCTAGGTTGAGCACTACGACATATATATAATCTCGACTTTCTCACCACACATTCATCACCCGATTTATCAGAAATCACTGCCTAGTTCTGCTCAGGCATTAACAGTCACAACAGTACATCAACAACAGCCCGAATATATATTCAATAGTAAAATCAACTTACAAATAAATAACATTTAATCAATTATAGCATATAATAGACATCATACACATATCACATATAATATACCAAATATCCAATCACAGCATAGACAACCTCAATGTGTAGTGAAATTAACCTAATGGTCAAATGACATCTAGTAGGGTTTGGGTCGCCCTACGCATATCAATATATCAATATATATTATTTAAAGCTTGCCTCCCCGACGATATTGTGGTTCTTTCCCCCACCTGATAGCAAATGTAGCAACGATCATGAACTCACGAGCACTTCTTGCTCCTCTGCACAGCCTCACAGTCGCAACCTCGCTCCTGATCCAACCAGAAACCGTACACTCTTTAGAACGATCGAACATGGTCTGATCCTCGTGAAGCTTAAAGAAAAGTGAAGAAGAAAGCTTGCATTTGAAGACAACAATGGAGGTTTGAAGAAAATGATGGAGAGATGTGAAGAAAACAAAGGAGGGGGAGGGGTATTTATAGGAGGAGTAGCCACCCCCTTGGTGGGCTTTTGGCCCATGACCCATTTGTTTAGATATTTTATAACAAAAGAGTAATTTCTCTTAGGACAAAATTGTCATTTCAACAAAAGATCTCATAAATATCTAGATATTTTCAAAAACGTAATGATGACAGTGATGAGTCACAGGCACGCCTTCCTAGGCGATGTGACGTCATGTTCATCCGTTTTTAATCCCGTTACTTTTACGATTTTGTATTTCGCCCCGAGAAAGTAGTGAAAACTTATTTATTTTAAAAAATTTCAAAATCGCCGATAAAGTTCGCAAGTTTATTTATTGCCTAATCGTTTCGTTCACGAGTCAAAATTAGGTCGTCTGAGCAGTAAAATAATACCGTCAGTGTAAAACACAGACCGGGCTCCGTTTGAGTTTTTGACCAAAATTTAACCATAGCTTCCTACGATAGCGTAGAGCGTAACTATGGTCTCGGAATAATTTATTTAATTTTCTAGACCCTACAATAAAATACAGTTACTTAAATACTGATTAATTAAAAGAATAAGAAAATCAGGGTGTTACAGACACCACTACTGTTGCCCCTCCATGTCCAGGACTGGTTTGAACTGATTCAAGAAGAAAGAGTGAACTGGGATGCTCAAGGACGAGGGCAATAGAAGAAGCCAAAAGGCAGTGAACACTCGAGACCCTAAGGTGCTAGGATTGGGCACGAAGCCGAAAGCCAACAAGTAAACAACAATGATGAGGGTAGGGGTGTTCATAAACCGATCCAAACTAATGTAAACCGTAGTAACCGAACCGAATAGCCGATAATCGAAAAAACCGATTTTTTTTTACTAGATTGGATTGGTTTTCGGTTGGCATTGGAAAAACCGATCCAATCCAAACCGAACCGATATATTTGTACATACATAAAATTTTCAGTATGAAATTACCCTCATGCCCATACTATCCTAACCTAACGCGACCTATCCTCCTCCACTCCAGGGTCCTCTCATTTGCGCCCTCCCTCGAACAACGCTGTCCCTCCCTTCTCTCATCAGCAAACTCCTCTGCTCGCCCTTCTGCTCACCGTTCGGCTCGCCGTTCTACTCGCCTCTGCTCGCCCTTCTACTCACCTCATCGTCGTTCTCTCCGCCGCCGAGTTCTGTTCTTGTTCGTGCGACCACTATCAACTCTTCGTTCTATTCGTGCAACCACCACCTTCTTCTCACTGTAAGTCTTTTCTTCTTCTCCTTCTTCTTTTAGATCTGGTTCTTCTTTTCATTTCTTCTTCTTCTTTTCGTTTCTGGTTCCTCTTCATAATTCCTGTTAGGGTTCTTCTTCTTATCTCATTGTTGTTGTTGTTATTGTTACATTATTTGTTCTCTGATTTGATTTGTGTAAAATTTGTTCTCTGTAAAATTTTAGGGTTCTCTGATTTTTTTTGGGTTCTTTGCTTTGGATCCTCTTTGCTCTGGCTTAAAATTTGCCTCTGATTTTTCCTGATTATTTCTGATTTGGCAGTTAAAAGCATAAGCCTAATAGAGCTTGTCATCCCTATTAACTACCTGACCAGAAATGTCTGAGGTAAGTTTTGAGCTTATTTAGTAGAATTTTACTTTCACATCAATTTTTAATAAAATTTTAATTTGCTTGTTTTGTGTATGCAGACACAAAATACTCAAGATGTTGAGACAGTTTCTGAGAATGTTGAATCCATCAAGCCTTCAAACGAAATTGCTGAGCCACAAACCACTTCAAACAACCCAAATGTACCCATGAATGACAAGAAGAGGAAGGGTGGAGACACTTCAGCTCAAGAAGAAGATGATGCAGGTAAGAGGAAACCTACCAAACCTAGATCTTGGACATGGGATCATTTTACTAAAGAATTTCCTCCTAAGTCAAAAAGCCCTAGAGCTAGATGTAATTGGTGTGGGGCATCTTATGCATGTGATACACATAGAAATGGCACAAGTAATTTGAAAAATCACTTGTTGAGTCAATGCAAAAAGTTTCCAAAAGCCTCTAATGATCCTAGTCAAACAATTCTTAGTCTCCACCATTTAAAAAAAGAAGATGGGAAAGGGGAGGCAATACTTTTACTGCTGTTGCATTTGATGTTGAAGCATGTAGACAAGCACTTGCTAGGATGATTGTTGTTGATGAGTTACCATTCAAGTTTATTGAGGGGGAGGGATTCCGACATTTCTTGAGTGTTGTGCAACCTAGATTGACAATTCCTGGTAGAATCACTATTGCTAGGGATTGTTGGAACCTTTATATCAATGAAAAGAATAAGCTGAAAACTATATTTAGTGTTCCAAATCAAAATGTTTGTCTAACTACTGATTGCTGGAGTTCTGTGCAAAATTTGAATTATTTATGCCTCACTGCACATTTCATTGATAATGAATGGAAATTGCATAAAAGGATAGTGAATTTTTGTTTGATCAAGAATCATAAAGGTGAAACTATTGGTAGGAGAATTGAGAAGTGCCTTTTGAGTTGAGGAATCTCTAAAGTTTTCACTCTTACTGTTGATAATACAAGTTCAAATGATACTACTATTTCTTACTTAAAAGTTAGAATGGAGGATTGGAATGCTCATCCATTGAAAGGTGAATATTTGCATGTTAGGTGCTGCACACATATCCTAAATCTTGTTGTTAATGATGGATTAAAGGAGTTGCATAAGTCAATTACTAAGATTAGAAATGCTGTTAGATTTGTGCATGCTTCCCCTGGTCGTATGGATAGGTTCAAAAATTTTATAAAGGAATGTAGTATACAAGATAATTCTACAGTGCAATTAGATGTCCCTACTAGATGGAACTCCACTTACCTTATGCTTGAAAGTGCTCTAAAGTTTCAAAAGGCATTTAAAAGGTTGGGAGAGCGAGACACAGAATATGCATTGATGTCAGGTGGTATTCCAAACACTGAGGATTGGGATCATGCACAGGTGTTTGTTCGGTTTCTAAATTTTTTTTATGATGTCACTAAGAAAGTATCAGGCTCTTTGTTTGTGACGTCTTCACAATATTTTCATGAATATTGCATGATATTGAGTACTTTAAAAACTTGGGCAAATAGTTTAGATCCATTGCTTGGGAGCATGGCTGAAAAAATGAAAGCCAAGCATGATAAATATTGGGGCAGCATTAAAAATATAAACATGATGATTTTTATTGTTGTGGTGCTTGATCCCCGATACAAGCTTCGATTTGTGGAGTGGAGTTTTGAGAAGCTTTATGATAAAGAGGATGCTGAATTTTAAGGTGGAAGTGTAAAGGATACTTTTCTCAAAATGTTTAATAGTTATAGACTTTTTAATGGAAATGGTGAATCTCAATCTACAACTACTCTTGAGATGGAAACTTTTGATATAGCACCAATTGATACTTCTTTATTTGTGGTGGAGTTTGAGAAGGACATCATTGCTAATGAGAGTATGAATAAAAATGAGGTGGATTTGTATCTCATGGAGCCATTGGAGAAAAAAACTCTGAATTTTGATATCTTGAATTGGTGGAAGGTGAATTCTAGTAAATATCCTATTCTTGCTCTAATTGCCAAGGATGTATTGGCAATGCCGGTATCCACAGTTGCTTTAGAATCTGCATTTAGCACCGGTGGTAGAATTCTTAATAATTACAGGAGTTCCCTTACTCCAAAGACTGTTAAGGCTCTAATTTGTACACAAAATTGGTTCCGGTCCACTCCAATAACAACTGATATTGAAGAACTTGTGTAAGAATTTGAAAAGATGGAGCTAGGTAAATTACTTTATTCTAACTAGTGCTGATTTAATTCTGATTTTATTTATATATTTATATTAATTCTGATTTAACCAATCATTAACACATTTTTTTTTTAAAATCCTTAGATCTAATGCCAACTACACAACCTCCTATAGATGATTCTGGACCTGAGTCTGATTAATTTGACATTGTTGCTGATGCTTGTTGGTAGGTATATATTACATACTGCCTTTGTTTTTTTGTAAAATTAGTTGATTATTGAGTACTGATTGCACCTTTTATTTTGATGTTTTGCAAGTGTGGGACCTGTTGAATCTGTTGATGAAGGGTTTAGTGCTGCTGTTGCTATTGAACTGATACTTGGACAATCAGATTGTTGTTGTTGCTGCCTGTTGAATTTCTTGATTATATTGATGTTTTGCTAATGTGGGACCTGTTGATGAAGAATTTTATGCAGTTATTATTGACTGGTTGTTGTTATTATTGACTTGTTGTTGTGTTTATGAGGAACAGAGGAAGTTGTTCCAAGTTCTAACATTGTAATGAGATAGTTATTACTTATGTGTTTAGAAGAAAGTTATTACTATTTTAGGATGTATCACAAAAACCGAATTATCCAAACCGAATTTAATGGGATTGGATTGGATTGGATTTTTTTAAGAAAGTAAACCGATCCAATCCAAACCGCATGTTGTTTTCATCATTGGATCGGATGGTTTTTTAGTCTAAAACTGATCCAATCCAATCCGCGAACACCCCTAGATGAGGGCAACGACATTGAAGACGCCAAGTACCTAGCGTCTTCCTTGTCCTCTGCGATAATGGTTGACTTGATGGGATGAACTTCAAGAAGGAAGAAGATACCAGAGATGCAGACGACGAAGGGGACAAAAGACAACATGTGGGAAGGAAGCAAGGTTGTGCAAATCGAGCAAAGCAATGATTGGTGACTATAGCATCTGACTATTTCTCCAATGATTTTGTGTGCTAGGTTCCTTCCTTCGTCCTTCTCTTACCCTTACACTCTTTATTTTTTATTAAATATTACACATTGCTTATTATTTGCTTTGCTTGCTCACGGCCATGTAATGCAGAATTGACATTGAACTCTGCCTCGTGGAAGCAAAAGCTACTATCTTTATTCATCGTCTTCATGTTTTTCATTGCTATAGTGTAGTGTTTTACATGGTCAATGTTCTACGATGGAGATCTTTTTATAAACCCAAAGGTGAAGGTGGAGATTGAGGGTAGGGTGCTTCACATCAGTGGCGAGATTAGGAGCAAGGAGGAGGATGAAAAGAATCACGGCAGGCACCACATAGCAGTAGTGGCCACAAGACGCGGTCAAGAAGCTCACTGTCACGTTTCCAAAGGAGGAGGTTAAGAAGCTCGTTCAGATCATGGGTTGGGATAGCTAGCTGTCTCACTACCCCCACACTGTCATAACCCAAATTTCGTAGCCATGACTGGCCGCAAGGGAAAGTCTTTCCTTTCCCCTTTGCAGCCTCTCAAGCATACTAATTCGTCTTATCCAAAGTATTAAGAAATATCATTCAATAATACATCATAAGATTGAATAATATTATCAGACTCAAACTAAAACATACATAAATTACAAATTCCTGCGTACCTTAAAACCAATGAATTTAAACACTTCAAACAGTCCACATGGCATTCCAAGGCTTCTGACAGCATCGTAAATACCTGAAACTGAAATGATAAACGTGGGGTGAGTCCACTGACTCAGTGAGGGAGTTCCCCCCAAACATATGCAGTATACATAATCAAGAGCAAAAATAAAGGCACACAATCATGCAAAACTCTAGCTCAAACAAATAAATATTCATTTCAAAGCTACACGTCACAACCATCTATTCATATACAAATATATCCAGCAGCAAACAAATTACCCTATGGACATCTTGTCCCTCAATAGAGTACTTGTGGAATGGCTTGCATATATATTATTTTCATAACTCATGTTCCCGCTTATAAGAGGATTCATATTGAGTCTTTAGGGTTCTAATTGGGGTTGCTCACTAAGGTCCCCCGCCTCGACGGTTTTGCTTTCGTATCCCGGAGATACTGTCCCCTCCGGCCATCATCATCCCTCCTCAACTCCAGGGTTGTTCTCTAAGGTCCCCAACCCCGAAGGTGTTGATTTATATCCCGAAGTTACCGCCTCCTCCGGTCGGATTCCCACATATTCAAAAATCAACATTTGCAATCCATTTCACCAAGTATCTCTCACAAACATTGCATAATGCGCATACACATACATAGTTCCACAATCACATCAAGGCATTTTCAAGAATTGCATAGTGAGCAATTATCAACATTTTTATTAGACCTCAACCTCTTTATCAAATAAAAAAAATAATATTCACGGTGAAGATTCACAATACAACTCATGTTTACACAATCAATCCTATAGCAAACATTTTATCAAATCTGGCCTCATTATCAAGTTAACAAAATCAAGGTCCAAGTGGTCATAGAATCTCATATTGCCTACTATCATAGTCATAAATTCAGTAGGTACATACCTAACTTGAACAACTCCATTAAGTCGATACAAGCATCATTTTATACTTAAATACACTTCATAAACATTAAAGTAAGATAAAACAAAGGTAACACCCTTTAATTGTGTTTGCCCAGGCCACAGCTTAGGAAAAGAAAATGTTGAACATCTCACTTTTTTCCAGCAGCAATTGCATACTACGATCCTCAATGCATCAAATTTCCAATAATACAATAACAATTTCTTAATAGCACCTACTTCATAAATGAAAAGCTTCCCTTATGTGTACAGTTCATCCACGAGACAAAAGCAATTCAAATGACCATTAAGATACAACCCAAGAACAAGTAAATAATAGGATAGTTATATATATTCAATGAAATCCATAAAGCCCTACAGCCAAGAAAGGTAATACTAGCATATTTATCTAGTCACATGTCATCCATTCACGCCTACAGCCAAAAGATATATATACATATATAGGTCCAATTCATTTTCTAAGGCATCTACGGGAACTCATTCCATTTTATTTTTAAATAAAAAAAACAAGATGAAACTTAGAACAAGAAAACAGAACCACGCAGGATGCCTTAGAGGACAGAGTATCACACGGTGCCACTCTCTCATATATACATGAATATATATCTAGATCCAATTGCTTTTACCCTGAAGCAATTTTCAAATACTCATATCTATTTTCTTATGAACAGCAAAACATTTCATTTCCAAGTTATCGATTGAGTAAGATATAGCAAAAGAAAAAATGAAGAATTCCTGAAAGAGAAAGCCCACAAAAAAATTCACCCAAAACACATACAAGTCCCTCACCTTGAGTTGAAGATGCTTAGGCTTCAAGAGTAGAACTGAAAAAGAGGAAGAGAAGAAAAGAACACAAGCTCTGGTCTTACGTTACCGTCGAGAAATGAAAGAAGACTTCCATCTCCAAATTTGACTTAGACGCACAGCTCGCTTCTTTTTGGTGGATAAGAGGCTCGTGGGATTGACACGGGGGGGAGGGCTATATTTCTTGGAGCAAACTCCAGGCCAATATGAAGCGCATGGATACAAATTATGCCTTGAGTCTCTCCCATTAGTCCTTCTCCCAAGCTCTCTTCTTCCTCCTCTTTCTTAGGGTTTTCTAACTTTTGAAATTTTTTTAAGGGAAAAGGGAAAGACTTCTGTTATATAAAAACTCATCCTAAGGCATTGAACAATAATGTCCTTCACTAAAAAGACATTATAGGCAAGTCAGATAGATTACATTAACTTACTTGTTAAAATATAATTAACTTGCTAAAGGTATGTCAAGTTATGCACTACTCAATTGACGTCTTAAAATCCTCATTTAATTATCTAAAGAAAATCGAAGAGCATTTTTGAATTATAGCATATTTTATTATTTTTAAAAAAACATATTTAAAAAAAACCACGTAACCTTTATTTGAGGAAAAAAAAATTATAAACTTACCGAACATACATCATTTAAATCTTATAATTAAAATTATTAAAATTATCGGGCATGACACACACTCTGCAAAGTCTGCTTGATCCTCACATCCACCTCAATCTTTGCCTTCAAAGTGGTCGTCGTCGTCATCTTCTTCCTTCCGGTATGAGGAGTAACAGTGATGCCATCACACAACACTTCTACACGTGGGCTATTCAAAACTCCCATCTGGACCTCTGCCTTCGTCTCTATCTTCACCTTCAACTCCAACCCTTTCTTGCTATTCATCTTACCCTCTAAATGTATCACTTCATGGCTTTCTAGTGCATTCAAGTTGCGAGAAACCAAAGCTCTCAGTAGCGTGTGTCCTTCTTCTTCTGCATGTGTGTTCATTAACTCCAATATGACTGACAGTTAGAGGTAAACGGAAGTGTGTATCCGTGCGTAGTAACATTAGCTGTGTACGGTAAAACAAAATTGGAGATAGACACTATAATACCATACTCTACCCATTGTCATTTCTAAGAAAAAGAAAGAAGAAAACGATCGCTCACTCATACTACGTCGTTTCACCATTAAATGAACTTTAAAATCGAAAATGATTTTAACTTTTAATTTATTTTTCATGCTCGAAATTTGCATGGTAACTAAAAGTCTAGGTAGACAAATTGACGAAATTCCTAGACAATTTAACGGACCGACACTAACGAAATTTGATGGACGAATTATATAATTGTGAGTGATTAATCGATTAATTAATTTTTGTCAGAGATTAAAAGTGACTCGCATTTTTCTTTTCGAAGAATCAAAAAGAGCCTATTTTTTTTTTCAAAATGTAAAATATAATTGATATGCATTTTTTTTTACCTTGTCATGACTCATGAGTACGATTCATTTCATGTTGGCTTATGGCTTATGGCGCTACTGGAAACACCCCACACCGAGCATTCACAGCCGTACCACAGTTTTCTAAGTCTGTCCAAATTTGCCTGTTTTTTTTTTTTTACCTGAAAAAGTATAGACAAATAGTAGCAAATAAAATAAAATTGGACTAATGAGATTTTTTCATCCCATCTCTTACGATTAGTCGTACATAATCAGCACAACCAATATAATCCTATTTATTTTTGAACAAAGCAAAGCCTTATATTTAAGATGTGGTTATACTTAATTTAATTGGGTGATGCGGTAATGAAATCCATCCAATCCATCAACTAGGATAAGCTAATTCGAAAATGATTTTTTTAATACTCCAATTGAACATGGGATGTGGAACATGTCCCCATTCTTTTTTTATTAAGTGATAAGAGGATAGAGAAAAAAAATATAAATAAATATGTTAAAGTATAAGAAATAACGTTGACATTCAAATCAGTTTTCTAACACTATGTTTGTTTCATGAGAAGTGTAGAAGAGAGAAGTTGAGAAGAGAGAAAATGAGAGAGAAAAGATGATTTTCTATGGTTTGGAAAGGGAGAGAAATAAGGAAGAGAGAAAAAAAAGGTGTGAGACGCACTCAAAAATAAATCTCTTCCTGGGTGAAGAGAAAACAAGAGAGAACTTTGTGTGAAATTATTTTTTTTCACCTTTTTATTCCTTTCCTCACACCGTTAGCCATTATCTCTTCTACTTCTATGATAGCATCCTCTTAACAGTGATAAACACGGGATAGCAACATATATGACATGATCATGACATGATCAACTCCTATTATAATATTAATTAAAATTATGATATGATAAAAAAAAAACTAATGGCCACTCACATGCTTAATTGAAATCTGGTGCTTATATAATGTGAATTTTTAAAGATTACAAAAATAAGTATTTTTTATTTTTTATTCTTTAAATTATATATATATAATCAAGGGCACATATGTCTTTACAGGAAAAAATCATTTTCATTCTTTTCACTTTTCTATCAAACCAAACGAGTGAAGAGAAAACTCAACTTTTTTTTCTTTTCTATTTCTCTCCTATTTCTCTCCATCCAAACAACTTAAAAATCTATCCATTTTCTACTCATTTTCTTTTCTCTCCTACTTCTTTCTTTACTAATACTTTCCTAATCCAAACAAAGTGTAAAAGAGAAAAGTGAAATGCAATTCGATTGACGTTTTAAATGTTGATTTCCAATGAGAATATAATAGTTGTTATATATATATATATATATATATATATATATATATATATATATATATATATATATTTGGTAATCTACATAAGTTATATTTTATATTAATGAGTTGTTATATATAATTTTAAAAAATTAAATTAATTATTTGATTTCTATACGTGATACGGATTTTGAATTTGGTTTCTACATGTGAAAATTTTTGAAATTGGTTCCTATATGTACAATTATTTTGAATTTGATCTTCGTCGTTTATTAGTTTTATAACATTGTTCTTTGGAGTTAAAATGTAAGGACCAGATTAAAAATGATTGTCACATGTAAGGATCGAAATCAAAGAAATTTTTTGAATTCAGTCCCTACATGTGACAACTATTTTTAATTTGGTCCCTAAATATGATAATTATTTTGAATTTGAACCCTATCATATAATGACGTTATAACACCAATGAATGACGAAGATTAAATAAAAAAAAATTATATATATAGGGACCCATTTTAAAAAAAAAATCATATATAAAATTCATATTTAAAAATCAGTATCACATATAAAAATCAAATATTTAGTTTAACAACTAAAAAAACACCTAAAGTAGATAAGAACCTAATATTTTCTTCTATTCCAAATAATAGAACCCAAGCTAATTTTATAAGGCATATACATACACGCATTATGGAGATTCTATTCTATTATCTATATTCTATATAATAAATAAACTTTTAGGCTGGTGGAATACAAAGCTGACCCTTTTTAAGGGGTTACCACGTGTCCAATACAAGTGTCATCTTTTCATCATCTCACCTAATCCTTTTCCCTCTAAAACACTGAAGAAGCTTCTCCACTAAATCATCTCTCCCATTCAAACAATTTGGACCACGTGAATCATGGCAGAAACACAGAGCCCACAAGCATGCCTTCAAACCATGCAAGCACGTCCCTCCTTGCCAACCAGCACGACAACAAACCAGTTTCTTCTTCACTCTTTTTCTTACCTTAGTTTTTTGCTCATTTTTTTGTGACTTCTTTCTTCTCCGGGGGAAAGCTCTCATCTTTCGTTCTTCCCTTATTCCCTCTTCATTTCCCCCCTTTATAGCTATTTCTTCCATCCTAACTGATTCTTACGTTGATCACTCTATTTATGAAGCTGATAGGATTAAATCTATTTTGTTTCTTGACTAACTTGCTCTATTTCTTCCTCTTTATTTTATTTGATTTATATGTTGTATCACCTTATTTAAGATCCTTAAAAATTCCTAAATCTCTCATCTCATAACCTTGATCTCAGAAGGTTTTCTCCCCTCTTCCCTCTCCATTTTATGAAATAATAAAATCATTAAATTAAATGATCACAAGTTAGGCGGTAATACGAAGGACGTTTGAAGATTGATGTTGTGATAAAATGTTTTTGGTTGGTATAGAAATATGGTTTGAAATATGAGCTGTTGCAAGTCAGATAAATTGTGATGATAGCTTAGTGACCGGAGATGCAACATTCTTTTATGTGGTAAATATATTATCTACTCAAGAAAAATTGATCTTCAGTATCAAGACGAGAAGTATTTTATTGACTGATTGTTACAAATATTGGATGGAAATTAACTTTTGATACTCATACATCCATACCCTGCTGTCTCATGTAATTGTGATGGGGATGTTTGAGGCCATCCATTTAGAATAATAATAAATAAGAAGTAAGAAGATGCAGCTAAACTTTTTTCCTCCCATTTCTTTTGTTTCATTTATTTGTCCCTTTCATTTATATTTTGGAATTATTTTCTTATTTTTTTAGGTGCTTCCGGGAACTATCAGATGCCCTTTTTCTACTCTGGTTTGTTACTCTGATTTGGTACACACCAATATCTGCTGTGTGTAACCCTTTTGATTTGTTACTCTGATTTGTGTACACATTTTTAAGACCACGTCAACAGTTATAGTGAATAATGATACCTTCTATATTGATGGAATTTGATTGGAATTCATTGTGATGGATGTATGCCGATTGAATTTTAGTTGATGGAATTCATGATAGTTAAATTTGCTGCATAAGAACATTAATTATTAAGATAACCATGTGAAATGTGTCCCAGCTAGATGTTGAAGTGTGATTTTTGTCCACTATTGTATGCCTCAAATTCAGTCCTAAAGTTTGCTTAGTGCAATTATCATTGGTTAAATTGAATATTTGATCTATTTTTTTTATTAGAAACATTTTGGTTGAGTGCTAGAATGAACACGAGAAAAACCTGATATGCTGCAGTTGGCAAAGGAGAATTATCCCTGGGCAGCCTTATATGATATCCAAATAAGGAAGATCAAGCTTCACTTGCAAATTCATTTATTTAAATTTTTCCATTTTGCAGTTATAACATGGGAGCATTGCTACAATTTCATTGCCTTACATCTCTTGGAGGCTTACACATCTCCATGAATTTATCAATCCTTAAGTGAATTGTTTGTGTCAGCTAATAGCAAAAGAGGCATCTAAGATTGTTTTCATGTATAATGATATCACATAGTTTTGCTTCCAAAGAGTGAAAAAAGGTACACAACCAATTGTTTGGCTTCCTTTTCCCTCCTAGCCGAGCGTTTGCTTTTCACAATCAAATTATGCTTTTTTCCCTCTCTTTCTCCGGTTTCTATAATTTTGTGTTCCATTTTTGTGAAAAATGCTACAGTATTATCAAAATAACAAATAAGCATAGCACATTCATACGAAAATCTCTTAACTTTATTGGCCGGCCTGTATGTACAAGTAATGAGTTTATAGTTTATAGAAATTCTTCATATTTTTTGCATGAGGCTTCTACTTAATTGTTTAAGTCATACATGATTCCCATTAAGGAATTATTTACTGCTACACTAATTGATTAAGGTGTTGGTGTTACTTGAAAGAAGGAACCCAATCCAATATTGGCTACAAATTATTCACAAAAAATGCTCTCTACCTTCAGGATAGTAGCAACCCAAATTTGGTGACTGAGAAGTCAAATTCAATATCTTCAAGTAAATTTTCAGCATTTTACTTGCAATGTAATATGTATGGTTATGGTCACTTATTTTCGGCACTTTACTTGCAGCATGTTCCAGCCAAGAGGAAGTTGCCCTACACCACAACACAGGTCCCACATGCAATGAATTTAATTATGTGGTCTATTTGTCAATTTGACTTTGTTCATTCCTTTTTTCTTTCTCCATTTTTTCTTAATAAACTTGCTCATGAGATGAAAAGTACTGGTGCCCTTTTGTATCCAAGTGGATACTTTCCATATATTTTTTAATTTCTTGAATAGTCAAACACTTCGCAGATCACTTTGTTGAACCATATGGTGTCTCATTTCAATAATATATGTTCATAGGATGTAAAAGTGAATCAGTTATGTATTGCAATTATGTTATTTGAACCATAAATTACTATCTTTGGATTCTTCACCATAAATTACTATCTGTAGGTTGTTTTCAAGACAATTTCTTCTCCATTTTCGTTTTATTTTTTCATTTTTGAGATTGCATAGATTCATTTTGAATTTTTGAGATTGCGTAGTCTATTATATTTGTTGACTTGCTTACTTTTGCAACAAGCATGCATTCTGAAAGTATATCCTTCCATGAAGGTTTTTGCTGCTACCTTTACCTTCCATGTTACAGGTAGCTTTGCTGCTTTCTTAAACATTCTTTTTCTATCTTTTCAATACTTTTTTAGTGGAAAAATAATAATTTTGTTGTCTTGAAAGTGTTCATGCACTCATCTTCTGGTGCCTTTCGTCGCTATTGCTTCTGTTATCTTGCACACCGACTATCTTCTCTTCGTGCCTTTCCTTCGCATTGCTTCTTTGCATTTGCAGATTTAGGAAAATCATTTTAGAGTGTCAGCTGTTGTATAATGGATGTAAATGGAGAAAATACAAGTTTAGGTGTCGAAAATCATTGTGCTATGAATGTCTAATATCCCAAAAAGCACCAAACTCAAAAGGAGAATATCCAGGATAATAAGTTATATTGCTGCCATTTAAACTAACAAAGAAAACATTGCTTGGTTTGATTTGGATTCGATTTTTATAGGGGGAACTTTCAACTGATCTGAGGGGGGAAAGCTTCATTTTGTGTTTAAAATTTTGAGTACCCTTTAAAATTTTCAGGATCTAATGCCAATTGATTTATTGTGATTTATTATATTCACTTTTAAATTATGGAACTACCTTTTGAGTAAAAGCTTTCTCTCTTGCATGCCAGGTTTCAGGATGTAATACAAATGATGATCTTGGTGTTCGATTCGATGATCTTGCATTATACAACAGTTTTTACATTATAGGGGCTGCTCAAAAAGGATTTAGGAAATTTGTCCATCTACAGCAGAGATAAGGAAGGGCGGATAGCTGACACACTTAGTATGAGGAAAAGGTCATTCGGGGTGGAGAAGATGAGCAACTTGAATGAAAAAGACCTGCTCATGCCAAGTAAATCCTTCTTTTTTCTGAATCTTGTGATTTCATTTTTTATTTTTACTAATTTTAATTCATCCTGATAAGGAGAAATGCTTAAAGGATCGTGTGGCTTTAGTTTTGCTTCTGAATTTGTTTCTCACGTGACTTTAGGTTAAGGGTAAGGTGTTCTATCTCCTTCGATTCGGTCGTTTTTTCTACAAGCTTGATTACATGAATTAACTTAATTGACGAATTTATTTTAGTTACTGCATTCAGGTTTTTTAGGAGTGTTTGATTTATGAAAATAACAACTTATCTGTGGTGGGAAAAGCTACTATGATGCTTTATTATGATGTGGTTGGAGGTGAGACATGTTATTTTAGTCAATTAATAATTAGTGGATTGCCATCTTCGGGACTGATTGACTGTAGATGAAGTTGGAAGTAGCCCTCTAATTATAACATCAATGTAATCTTTCTTCGTTTGGGATGCATCAAAGTTGAAAAAGAATATCTACCTAAAATTTTGTACTGCTCGAGTATTGTTATGATTGTGGGTGATGCTATGAGAATTATTCCTTATTCATTCCCAGCAAAATAATAATTTGCCTGCACTTGATCTGCTTATAAAAGTGAAGAAATATGTCAATCTGAAAAGCACTTGATATATAGGTAGATTAAGGTTGCAACTCTGGACTTATGCCTTTGAGAATGATTAAATTAGGTAGTTCCAAGGTTCGCAAGATATATATATATATATATATATATATATATATATATATTCACGAGGGCATAACCACTAACCAATTACTTCACAAAATTGCTACCAACCCAAATATACTGATAGTATCCTATATTGATAATACCCAAAAGGAGATGTTTGCTACGAGATGTTTGTTTTGGATAAATGAAAAATGGTGCTTTTAGTGTTTTAGATCTTAAAAAAAGTGTCCTATTAGTCAATGAGCTTATAGTTTTTTGCAAGGTTTTAAATTCTTTCTTTTTCAGTACATAGTTGCAATTCTTAGAGTTTTGGTGTCAGCGTAAAATATTAGTGGCATTGTTTACTTGCAGGTGTTACTAAGTTCAGAAGCCTTCTACTGTTGTTCAAAGATACACCTAATGCAATTCATGAATTAACATAGCAAGTAACATTCTTCACTTGAATCACTTACTCTATTTTGTTTTTTACCCTCTTTTCCTTTGTTCATTTTCCTATGATCATTGCTAATCTTACTTATTTCTATAATAGAAGCATATCCTCTTCATCAACTATAATACAAGTGAATCTTAAATATGGATGATATTATAAAGGAAATTTCTACACATTTGCTTGGCTGTAAGCACTGCGATTTGATGATTAACTCTCTTCATTTTATTTATTTATTTCTTTGTCATTTAAAATTCATTGTCGGTCTAATCAGTTATCTTTGCATGCACTTTATTCAGTTTGCAGGAAGTGCATTTATGATAAAATTATAGATGACGAAATATAATGTTGTCCAATATGCAATGTGGAGTCTTCATTACCACCCTTTAATTTGATGTTGCACCACAAATTGTAGTTTGTGGTCCAAGCATGTAAGTGCTTTGCTATATTTTGCTATTTTGCTACCTTATGAAATGCTGGATCATTCTTAGATGATCTAATGGACATGTTGTATGGACAAAATACCTATCTTTGACTCTATCATAATATATACATTCTATTGCGCAAAATCATTAGTTATTTGGACATGTAAACTTTTTTTTAAGGAAAACATGAAACTTCATCTTAAATAGCACAGTTTGGTCCTCTTCTACACAAAGTTTTCATGTTAATAAACTACTTGGATTTCACATTAGTTAAGAAGCATTTAGTCAGGTGTACAGTCATTTACCAATTATATTAGTTATATTTTTATCAAATTAACCGAACTTAATGATTTTTTTATCATTGTATAAAATCTTAAATGTCTCATGGATTTTGGAGGCAGAGCAAGTAATAAGAAGCATACCACAAGTTTGAAAGCAGAAAGCACCAACACAGATTCTTCCCTTCAACATTTGTTTTACATGAAGCTACTAAAGATGAGTGAGCATGGATTGAACTATCATACCTTCAAGTAGAACACAAACACTTAATTGGATTAAAATGCATAGTATAATTTTCCACTGAGTATAATTTTTCATTCAGGCGTGATGCTTGATAGTATTAAAATGCATAGAAAACATGCTACACTGCTACTAACTTGATTTTCAATTTATTAGTGTTTGTGTCTTCTAAAATGTCTGATAATGATGATTTTGTGTACGGTCAAAACAATCAAATTGATTCAGACCAATTTTAGAAAATAGTGAAGTATATCAGATCTGGTGTTGAAAGTGGAGCTACCCTTGAAACTAGAGGAGATAGCTTGGCAACAAAGACTTCAATATCTAGCCTACAGTATTCTCAAATTTTAAGGTGTATGTTTTGGTTGCACTCATCTTATTAAAGGTGAAAATACAATTCCTAATGTTTTTAGTAATCTATGTTATAATTACTAGAATGGCATGCTAATTGCTAAGTATGATATATTTGCCCCAGTGCAAACCATATTAAAATTCAAGTGAGAGCAAAGAATTCTATTTTGCGAGGAATTTAATTATTTATATGCTTTGCATTGTGCACTAATTTTTCTATTGATTTCAAGGACCTTGGTGAGGTAGTTTAGAGAGCAAACAAGAGACGTTATATATTGTCTTGCAGCAGGGGTCTTCACAAAGAGAACATAAACACTTTACGAATAAAATTCATGGTAGGGGATTGTTGCTCCTTCTATTTGTCGTACAACCTAATAATATTGCTTTAGTATCTTATTAGCACTTGGATCATGAAAGTGAGAAGAGATTTGGAGAACTATGTTATAAGTGTATAAGATTGTGTTAACCACCTATTCCTACATAATTGTTTTATTAGACAGTGGTGATTGTCAATTATTTTTCTTTTCATTTTGTTAGAGGTTGTTTCTGATCTTTTTTGTTCTTCATTTACTAATGAAGGACTAATTTTCTCAGTGGCATTCCTTGCAATGTTGTCAAAGGAAGAGTGTGTGAAGACGTTATTTTGTTCGAGGGAGATGGTGCTGACCTGTGGATTATCATTTGAATGGAAAATCATCTGGATCTATTTTGTAGCAAATCATGTTATGTCATGTCACATTTTGTTTTTCAAATCTATTAGAAGCTTCAGGACACAGTTTTTCAGAGGAGTGATCATTCTTTAATTTCATGGTTAAAAAGTTTTTGAAATGACAATTCCATTTCTAATTTTGATTATGCAAAAGTAAAATTCATCATTTCGCTTCAACAATGATTGTCCATTTTGATAAGTCAGAATAGAGAATTATTATTTTTTTAATTTGCCCAAATCCATTCCCTAATTCAACCAAATCCATACATTAACGTAAAAATGATAAAAGAATCCTTTAAAGTGAATTTGTCTATAAAGTAAACAAACAAGTTAACAAGCAAGGTAGTATTTACCTTTGATTTCATAAAATTATATTAAGATCTTAACTCATTAAATAATTCAAAGATAAATATATGATTATCTACTCACATTAGAGATAGACCCATGAAGAGTTTTGTCCCTAAAATTAAGTCATATTTTTTAGGTGAATAAAACTCAATGTGGCTAGGCCTTCTGCCTATCGTTGTTTGTGATCGAAATAACTACTTTCATTGTCATGTATTGTCATTTGTCCAATCAATTGTTAGAGATTGTTGTTTGTTTAGCTTTTATGTAGTTAATGATTAAATGATTTTCCTTGATAATAACTTAATATAGATCACAATCTAAGTACCACTACCTCTCAATTTATTCTTTTCAACCAATGGATAATGTTTATGTGAGAGCAATGGTCTTGCAAATCTTAAACTCCAATTATATGATTTTTTTTTTTTTTTGCCATTTATGTACACACACAATTATGGGTCAAGACTTGCTTCTTTAAGATAATTGCCTTACTCAACTCAGTTTGATTCAGGCTTAGGCCTTATCTTCTGTCTTTGTATTTTTTTTTTTAATAAAAAAGTAAGAGCCTACATTTATATATATATTTTGTGAAATATACAATTCAAATTTATTTATGTATTTTCAATCTTTCATATTATTTATATCAGTTTTTATATATTATAACAGAATGAATATTAATAAATGATTTATTTTATTCAATTTTTTCTTATGTGTAAAAAAAATGAATAATTTACAATTTAACTTTTAATATAAATATATTAAGCAACTTAACATGACCCGTACAAATGCTAGTTTTCTTTAGAAAATAGAACAGTCTTGAAATTTCCATTCCCTTTGTTATATGGCCTGTGACTGCGTGGGTAGGAGATTTAGACACGTCATAAGGACACGTGGTGGATCCAAAGTCTGAAAATTGCTGGTTACCACTATATTTTAAGAAAGGAGGAGGGTGTTTTGGTGATTGTGAAGGACATCCCTAGGGTTTTTGGGGTATATTCACATTAGTCGGTTCCTCTTCTAGCTTCATCATTTTCTATCCGTTTTCTTTAGTAATAACAAGAAACAACTCTGCTGCATGCGATAGCAACTAGTACGGTACCACCGTACACACTTTCGGTGATTCGGTTACTGCCGTTTCATTCTTAATATTATTTTTAGCCCATTGTCGTTTTTAGTCTTCTCAGCCTGCCTTGTGTACGTAGTTGGATCAAGTGGGCTAGCTCATTGTAATCATGGACCTCAAGAACAAGGTATGGTCTTGAATTGTGAACTTAGCTAGAGTACTTCTACTAGTGTTGATGAATATGCTAAATATGTTTTGATTATTATGTTACAGGAATGGTCATATGAGGAGTTGAGTGAGAACAAGAAGTGTTGTTCTGATTGTAAAACCACCAAGACCCCACTCTGGAGAGGAGGACCAGCTGGGCCCAAGGTGATCCATTCCTCACCCTATAAATACCCATTTTGTAGTTTGTAATAATTGCTGATTTTATTTTGACTCTAATATTCTATAGTTTTGGTAGTTTTTTGAGAAATGGTGACTATATCGATCAATTTTTTTTTTTTTTTTTTTTTATAAAATGTAACTTAACTGCAAGTGTGGTCAATTTCTGTGAGACTTTGTCTTCCTTCTGAAGGGTCTAATGTCATTATTCCTGGTCTCATGCAAATGGCTTCTGTTTCCAATTTTGGCTATGATGTTTTATTGTGATCTTTCTATTTTCCTTTGTTTCTCAAATTTGAAGTGTGTGTGGTGTTTTGTTGTTTAACTGCCTTGTGATCTTACCTTTTTGTGCAAAAGAAATTTGTTTACTCTCGTGGCCTTCTTGATTGGTTGCTCTTTTCCTTTTTAGGGCATGTTTGGTTTAAGGGTCCAAACGTATGTTTGGACCTTTACTCCAAAAGAACTCTATAGATATTTTGTCCCAAACGTACGTTTGAAACTTACAAACGGTAAACCAAACATGCACTTAGTAAATGCCAATAAGCATTTTCTTGCACATACCCTTAAAAGAAGGAGTGACCCGCAACCCAGCTCATGAGGTTCTCAATGGATTTGGGAAGGATAGATGTACGCAGCCTTACTCCACAATTGGAGAGGTTGTTTTGAACTTGTGACCTCCAGATTACAATGCAATAACCATACCCTTGGGCCAAGGCTCACTCTCTTCTTGCCCATACCCTTTCAAAGATTAAAATGCACCATTGATATTTTTGAGGGGAAAAAAGGGGAGAAAAAAATGGTGATGATGTTGTCTGTGAGGTTTGTGTCTGAGTAACACTGTTTTTGTTTGCTTTTTTTTTTTTTGTCCTGCTATGTTTGTTAATTTGTACTTATTGCTATACGGCTATACCTCTGTACACCAATTTCATACCCTTGGCTTTCGCCTTTTTTGGGGTTGATTTGGGCAAGTGAATTTCAGTGATGTTTTTTTTTTTCCTGATGCAGACATTATGCAACGCTTGTGGAATTAGGTACAGGAAGAGAAGGGCTGCTACGGTTGGAATGAACAAAGGACATGAGAGGAAAAGAGAGAGAGCACAAAGTGGCACAGCTAAAATGGTCTGTGTTGGTGGCAGAGATTTGAGCAAGTCTTTGAAAGTGAAGTTAATGGCATTAAGAGAGGAGGTTTCGTTGCAACACTCAACCTCGCTTGTGAATAAACAATTAGGGGAGGAAGAACAAGCAGCTGTATGTTTGATGGCATTGTCCTGTGGCTTTGTTTTTGCTTAAAAAGGGTGCAAAGCATTTGTTAATTAAGGAGATAGAAGGTAACCTTAATCAGTAATCAACAAAGAACAAATACCTTTTTGGTTTTTGCTGTAAATATAGCTAACCCCCTTTTTTTTTTGGGCATTATGAAGTGATGTACCCTTTATTTATGTTAAGAGGGTATTTCACAATGTTTTCATCTAGTTAGGGAGAAAGAGCCCATCCAACCAAAGGGACTGGCTCCCACCCCCCCTTTTATTTTCCCCTTCCTTTCACTTGTTCTGTTTATATGGTAATATGTGCAGTTAGGTATTAATATAAATACTCCAAATGTGTGGGTAATTATAATATAATCTTCTCGGTTCCTTTGTTTGATCCTCTCTTTTTCTGTTGTTTATTTCCCGAATTCTGCTTTCACAGATTCACATTGATTTGTTCTTAAACCACTAGAGGATTAAAGCCATGATAAAATTGAGCTCGTCTAAATTTTTCGAGGATAACAATGCAGGGTTTTGTTTTAGAGTTTAATTAATTGGTATGTACTCTTTATATGATTAACCAATCAGTCAAACTATTTGACTGTTATGACAAATTATGATTATTTGAAAATATAAAAATGCATATTTAAAGGTTTTTGCCATTGATCATTGTTTAATTACAGCTAAAGGCTTTGCTATTCACCATTAAATTTGGGCAAATGAAGGGCCATAAGGGTGAAAACAAGGTAGCCTATAATAAAATGGCATACAGTCATTCCAGCGGTGTTTGGGCCTTTCAATGTCCAATTGCGAATGGATATCAATTTTTTTTTGTTTTTGGTTTTTTTTAGAGATGTATAGAATTTGAAGTTGTAGAGCGACAGATAGTAAACGTATACAGCCATCTCAAGTACCAAGGTTTGGTCGTACATGATGCTTCACCAATGTATCTTATTATACCAAAACGATATTGAGGTATATATAATTGCACCCCATAAAAAATGAGAGAGACGTACCTCAGCACGTGATGGATTTTTTTTTTTTTTCTTTTCAAAAGGGAGTTTGTTTATGAATTGAACAAGTATCAGAAATGGATATAAAAAATGGATATACCTTGCTTGTTCATACTCACTTCATCCACACTAATTGAATTTGTATCATTTACTTCACTTAATGTATCTACTTTAGTTTTGAGCTAACTATTATAAGGATTTATTTGGTATGTACTGTCAGTATAAAGATCTTTTACACAGTCAACTAATCAGAAATTGTCACATAAATTAAAATGTTTTATTTTTATCCTAACTACCTTAAAAGTCATTCATATCATGATTTTTGATTAGTTGATAATATAAAAAATTTTACATTGACAGTGCATAATAATTAAACTCATATTATGAAGGATGGCGATTGTTTGATAAAAAAAAAAATCTGGTTCCTCTAAAGTGAGAAAGTCTCTAAAGTGTGAAAGTGAGGGTGTATCTACCATTGGATCATTTTTAGTGGGTTAAGAATTTATGCATTTATCAAATCAAAGGTGAATATATCCTTGCTTTCTTATTTTAATAACAGCTGACCATAATCACGTAATTATAAAATTCTCGTGTAGTAACTTACCCAAAAAAAAAATCTCGTGTAATGCACATGCAGTCAAATATTGCACTTAAAACATTGTCAGTAACATGATAAAGTTATTTTTCTCTTCGTTTTTTTGGTGCATTCTTCGATATCTCTAATAATTTTGGGGTAAAAATTATCCTATCCAATTAGAATATGTCATCTCAATTAAATGAATCATATTGGTGGATCAAGTCACATATGATTCTCACAACCTGATTGGATCACCTAACCAGGATAAAGTTACCCTTAGGATATCATAGAATCCACTTTTTTTTTTTTACTAAATTATTTTTCTCTTGATAATTGGTTTAAAATGTATGATAATTTTTTCCCTATATTCGGTTAAGGATTTATTTTCTGAACGGAAAGATTTGATTATTGTGTCCATTGAAGTTTCAATAACAATGCAATCTTACAAATTTGAGTAGGCCCAAGTTGAAGACCCAAAAAGAAAACTAGTAAGTTTTGTTAAAAATGTTTCTGCTAATATGATTTGTATTTGGATATTTTTTTTTTTTCAAAAGCGTGTTTGACAAAATGAAATTTATTTGAATTTGAATGATACATAATCAAAAGCATTTTTGAAAGTGTGGCTACTTTTTTTTTTTTTACTGAAATATGTTTATAGCATTTCATTATGGATCAAAGTAGCAATACAATTGATGCAAATCAAGGATGATCAATTTTGAATGAAATTAGAATTTATTCTATTTAGGTATTTTTGTGAGTTGAGCATTGGCTCCTCCTCTTCAAGTTCTTGGATTAGAACTTGCTTGATTCTTATCAAAGAGTTCTATCTCTTTGTGGCGAATTCTCCTTGGCTTATCAATCTTCCAACTTCATGGATGATTGTAGCGCCTTCCCCTTCATCTTTTTTCTCTTCCATTTTCTATTTTGCTTATGTTCTTTTTAATTTATATTTACGTCATTTAATTTCTGCACCTTTCATTTCAGTTCTGTCCTCTTTTATTTAATTAGAGTTTTTTTACTTATTTTGTTCATCTTTTAGTTTTTTATTTTCAATTCCTAATCTATATCCTTCATATGCATTTGGATGTCCAAGAACATCTTCTTCTCCCCCAATTCTTCTCATTATTTTTACCTTAGAACTAAGAACAAGTTCTTGAATAAATCTTCAATTTCGGTGATTCAAACTTGGATCATATCAACAACTTGGTAGAAGATTAAAATCATGGGGCAAGAATAAGATAGGGACACTTTCGCTAGACTGTTAACGATCCTATTTGCTTGTTTCCTAAAAAAACTCAATGCTAGAATGAGTAAAAGAAGATAATAGAATAGAGCAGTCCTCGATGATGGCACCTACTTCTGAGAAGTCATTAGTAGGAGCATGCAATCTGTCCACAACTAGTTTAGAATCAACCTCAAAAATGGGAATGTGCAATTACTTAAGAATGTATGAGTTTTATAATGTAAAAATATTAATATTACTTTTTCATTTCAATGCAGCATATACAAGGTAAAATGGGAAGTGAGAAGGTTATTGCCATCTAAGATTCCTTATAAATCCTCTAACGAATAATTGAAAAAGTAATAGCAAGAAGGAAGTTGCTTTTGTTTCAACTTAAGTTTGAAGCCAAACTTGCATTTGCTAATGGACACAAATGAAAAACTAAACGGAAAAAAAAATTGTGTTCATTGATGTCAAAGTACATTAAGGGGGGGTCCAACGGCAAACCATACGTAGACTTATAACAATTACTTTAAAAATTATACATGAGATGATTTCTAAGTGATTGACAATATAAACAATTTTGTATCAATATTGTATTAAAATTAAGCAGGTATTTAGAAGTTTCCAAAGAATACATGGTTCTATTACAATTTACAATGACAAATAATGTATTTAATTGGTATGCAGTGTCATTGTAAATATTTTTTTCATAGTCAATCAATCAAAAATTTTTACATAAGTTAAAATATTTGACTCTTATCCTAACTACCTTCAAAGTCACTCATATTATGATTGATAGTGTAAAACATAAGGTTATGTTTGGTTTATCATTACAAACGTATTTTTGGGGTTCTAACGTACATTTTCCCCAAAGCAACAAGAATGATATTTTGATTTAAATATACGTTTGCAGTTTTTTAAATGTAAACCAATCATGCACATTACATTGACAATGCATAATAATTAAACTAAAAATCAATTCTATTAAAAGAACACAAAATAAGAAGGAAAAAAAAATGAAGGAATAGGATAATAATAAAATGGGTCTTGCTAACCAATATTCTAAGAGCACTGATTAAAAAATCCATAAAAAATAAATTTTTATTAAAAATCTAAATGTCTAACATCTTAAATTATTAAATACAACACTTCTTAATAAAATTTTTCTTTTTTTTTTTTTTAATTCCGTATATTATCATTGTCCTAATAATAATATAGAGGAGAGAGAAACTGAGAAAAGTGAATTGGGTGTTGAGTG
This sequence comes from Ammopiptanthus mongolicus, assembly GCA_039655645.1. NCBI lineage: Eukaryota > Viridiplantae > Streptophyta > Magnoliopsida > Fabales > Fabaceae > Ammopiptanthus > Ammopiptanthus mongolicus. The sequence goes on along the minus strand of CM077344.1, from coordinate 5,972,097 downwards.
CAGTAAAAGCGAAAGAAGGGGCGATCCGCAACTTACGTTGGTTGTTGAACGGGGCACGTTCCCCCGTTTGTTTGTCCCAAAACTTCTCTCTCTCTCTCTCTCTCTCTCTCTCTCTCTCTAACACTCAAACTATATAACTACCACTTTCCTGCAAATGCTTTTCTTTCACAGTTCCAATCAGACCCTCAATCAGGTAACTCATATTCTTCCCCTTCTTCTTTCTTGCCTCTTCAATTACAAAATGGAACCCTTCAAATTTTCAATCTTTGGCATTCAAACAGACCATTTCTATCTTCACTTCTTAGATGAAAACATGGGTTTTGATTTTCCCATCTCTATTCAATGAGTTGAGTGAACATTTATCTATTTTGTGAGTTATTATTCCTTGTACCAATGGCCTTGTTTTTTTATTTTTATTTTATTTTTTAGCTTTCTTTTTATTTCAATTATTTATCTTATTATTACAGATAATGCTTATAAAGTGTTCAAGTATTGTTTTTTTTTTTTTTTTTTTTTTTATATATAGGGGGAAAATTATGATTTGATTGAAATAGTTAGCATTTTGCATCTTCTTATTGATGCTGCTATCAGCCTATGCTCTGAGATAATGAACTCCAATAAATGTCTTGGTTTTTTTGTTTGCTTGCTTAGGATATATTATGGGATTTGATAAGAAAAAAACAATGTCTGTCTGTTATCTTTAAGAAGAATATTGTACGAGGCTGGTTGTTGCGATTAGTATATCACATCTCATTAAGCCCTGTTAGATTTGTTTCAATAATGATATGGGTTTAATTTATAAAACTTAAGCTTTCCCTTCATTGGGTTACCTATTATTTCAGCCATTGCAATTTATTGACATAATAAGACATCATTGTTAGTTGTTACCTTACCACAGTTAGTAAGTGGGTACAAGTTTGAAAATTGATACTGGAGTTTTGATAAACCTGAAGAAGTTCTCCCAATGAAACCACTTGCAGCCATTTTTTCTGGTCAACTATTTTGGTCTTGAGGAAAATGCTATATAGTATTGTAATTCAGAATGTAGTTCATAGTGGATGCTTAGACTATAGGTTTTCTGTGATTCTTTGTTCTGCTTCAAAAAGAATTAGGATTCGAGATATATAGGGTTTGCATAGGGTCTAGTTGTCATTCCTGCCATGGAAATTTGTAACATAAATCCAAGAGGTCCAGCCTCTGAATTTTCCTTTTTAATATGAGTCTTTCTTTATTCTTCATGAGTTTGTAAATTGTAAGTTGTAACTGCTAACTACATGTTTGTGTGTTGCTGCTATGCTGGAATTAGCAGCCTGTATGGTTTTTCTTTGTTTGTCTATTACATTTTTACTGTTTTATTTGCATTTCAGGTTGTAGCTGCTGGCTCATTTGATGAAGAATTCTTGATCAAATAAAATTCTTAGTTGTTGTTATTGAATTCAGATGAGGACCGGATCCATGATTTTTTCACTATTGCAAGTACCTAGATGCAGAATACACAGCTTAGCTAGTTATTGGGGGGAAACCTTCAACAGTTTCAGTAAGACTTATGGAAACAATTCTAGTGTCAGGCTGCTTAGTTCTAGAATTTATGGGCTTCAGGGAGGGCACAGAAAGAAGTGGACTCAAAGACCTATAACTACAAATACAGAAGGCACTGGGAGCACCAAATCAAGAAGTACCAAGAAAGAAATTTTGAATAAAACAATTTTAGCAAGTGCTACTGTAAATGTAAATAAAGCACAGCTAGATCAATTCCAGGAAATTCAGTATTGTGACATACAAGAGATTGCTCAGAATAAAGACTTGTCTAGCTTAGTCACTATTATTGTTTTTGATATTGAGACCACCGGGTTCAGCAGAGAGAATGAGCGGATCATTGAGATTGCACTTAGAGACCTTCAGGGTGGTGAGAACAGCACTTTCCAAACTCTTGTAAATCCTCAACGCATTATTCCTGATCATGTTTCACGTATTCATCGCATTACTACTGAGATGGTCAACAAACCTGATGTTCCAAGGTAACCTAAATCTCTATAGCTCTTGCATATTTTGGTTTCCTTTGATTATGCTTACCTTTGCAAAACAAAGTATTTCACTTCGTCTTTACAAATTACATTACAATCTCATTATATGTGTGAAATTTTATTTGATTAGATGGTGCATAAAAAATTGTAAATTTAGCAGATTTGTTTTTTTTACCCCCAATCTCTCCTTAAGGTTATAGAAATAGTATTAGCATTTATGACCACAACTTCTTTACTTGAGGGGTTAAAAAGTAAGGGTGCATTTGTTTGTGCTTTTTATTTATAGAAAACCATTTCTCAGACAGGCACAACCATTTGGACAATATTTTGAAACAAATCAGTTTTCTGCTTTTAATAAGAAGCTGTAATGAGTATCTTCTAAACAAAAAAAAACAATTGTAGGAGAGATGCAATAGAATAGAGAGAATGAAAAAAGTGTTTATTGTAATTGTATCCAAACGCAAAATAACTTTTGTTACTTATAAAATCTTTACAAACAAAATCAACTTTTGTGCTATCTTAAAATCACATTTTATCAAAGCTTATCCAACTGCTTCCTTAATTACTTCAATATTCAATTTTCAGAATTTCATTTGTTATCATTTGTTTCCTCTTATCTTATTTTTATGTGTAGGCTAAAATATACTTTTAGTCCTTTATGTTATTTTTTGATTTCGATTTGGTCTCTACCCTTTCTGTCACCTCTGTTAGTAACGCCGTTGATTTTAGCGTACATGGCAGTTAACGAGATGATCTGGACAGTTGAGTTGACATGTGCTCCACGTGGCAGTATGTGTTGAAGCCTCGTGGGAGGATCAAATCGAAACCAAAAAAATAAGATAAAGGACTAAAATGAAACCCTATACCATGTGGCGATCTTTTTGCCCAATGGGTCTTCCCCAAATAGATCTTCTTCGCCAGGTGTTGCCTTGCATAGACAACCATGGATGACTCTTCCTATTCATTTCATGTGGAGCTGTTAAAAGCAAAAAAATCAAAAGAAAGAGATCTGGTTTTTAGAAGTTGTAAAAACTATCCAAAATTTTTGTGATTTGCAAAATTTATCTTCTTCTCCGAACATTGGTGCTGCAACACAGCAGTCATGATGGAACCTTTATTTTTTCTATTTTTGTTTTTTCTCTTCAAGTTCATGCATACCCTGTTCTGGGTTTTCCCCAAAACCCCAACCCCCCCTCTCCCGAAACTCTATTTTCTGATCTCCCACCTCTCACCTCCTTTCCATCCCATGGTTTTCATTTAACTCCACTTTCTTCATCTAAAATCGTCATCCCAAGCAATGACGGAACCGACTATTTTAGCCTCCTCCTCGTTACAACCTTCTGCTCACTAGAAAACCAGCCAGAAACAGATTAGAAACTCATTCACAACTTGCAGTGGAAAGAGCTCCCACTTGCAGTAATAGAGCAGATGCAGATCCACAATTAATGACACATTACCAAGCTCCATGAACGGCGACTTACCCATCTCAACCCCGGTAAAAATCAACCCACTTACCACACCCCACTCTCACTATAGATCCCCTTGTTCTCTAAGCATTATACATGGTTTAGATTTATTTTTCCTTTCTTTTTTGTTGTGTTGTGTTGTACAAAGTTGGATGAAAAGAATGAAAAAAAAAAAGATAGATTTTTATTGGGTTGATTTTTTCTGCTTTTAACAGTTGCGAACGAAATGAATAGGAAGAAGCATCAGGGTCATCCGTGGTTGTCTCTGCAATGCAACACTTGGGGAAGAAGACCTATTTGGAGAAGAAGATTGCCACATGATTTAGGGTTTCATTTTGGTCCTTTATCTTCTTTTTTGGTTTCGATTTGGTCCTCCCACGTGGCTCCAACACATACTGTCACGTGGAGGACATGCCAACTCAACTGCCCAAATCATCTTGTTAACTGCTACGTACGCTAAAATCAACAATGTTACTAACAGAGGTGACAAAAAGATTAAAATTGGCAAACATTTGAGATTAGAGGGCTAGAACGAAACTGTTTAAAGATCTGACCAAATCGAAACCAAAAAGTAAGATAAAGGATCAAAAGTATATCTTAGTCTTATGTTTATGATAATTTCTTTAAAAAAATCAAATTAGTGAATTCCCGTCTACCAAGTGTCCATAGGCTTAAGAAAATAAAGTTGTTGACAGGAGAATCAACATATTATACCATCTCACATTTATCTTATAGGAAATGCTTTTCTTGGGAGTATGTTTTGGTGGGTGTTGGATCATTGCACATTGCTAGTCTTCTTAGTTCCTATTCTTAATTTTTAACTGCTAAATGGGTGTAGAATTGTCCCTGGAGTGCTTGCTGGTGGTCAGTTTAATGTGTGGGGGTTAGTAGCAGTATAGCACCTCAATAATTTTCCTTGTTGATTATGGCTAATTAGGCAAGAATCTATGGTTTGAAGTTTAAATTGACAAGCCAACTACTGAAGGGATTGAAGAACCATGTGGTATGGGTTGGAATCAACTACTATATGGTGTGTTATATACAATGAGTACATTGTTTTTTTTTGGTGTGCACAAGGGTATCCTCCAGCCGATAGCCGAAGACTAACAATGAGTGCATTTTAGTTTAAGAATCAGTGAGAGATCACATCTTTTATGTTTAATATTATGATGAGTTTGTTGGAGGAGCACGAATTCACATATTTCCAAATATGTGGGGATGAATTGGTAGAATCTATGACCCCACTCATTTTTTATAGATAGCACCTTATGGTTAGTGTAGATTTACTTCTATTTATTTACATAACTCGTGACCTATATATTCAGCTAGCAATTAAATTTATTAATATCTTAATATAGTAGTCCTATTCATCCACAACTTTATTTATGTATCATGTTAATCTGAGAGTAGTTTATTTATCACCATGTTTTGTTTATTCACATCGGTGATCAAGTTGATTGACACTATTAGTTTCATAAGGGAAATCATCTGAGTGTTTGTGTGCTCTTGTGAATTTCTTAGGATGGAGGACTTGATTCCCATCTTATTGCAATATGTTCAAAGCCGTCAGAAACCTGGGGGATATGTGTTATGGATTGCTCATAATGCTCGCTGTTTTGATGTGCCCTTCATCATTAATGAGTTAGGTCGTTGTTCTATGGAGGTTCCTTCTAATTGGCTGTTTGTGGATACCCTTCCTTTAGCGCGTGAGCTAAAGAACCCCGAAGGTTTCTCTTTGTTCTCTTAAAGCAATACTAACAACACACTCTTTATTACACTCTCTCCATCGTATTCTTTATTATTGGATGGATTTCACGTGGGACCCGTTGAATAAAGTGTAGGCTCTCGTGATTTATTGAGGCCCACATGAAATCTAGAGAGTGTTGAAAAGAGTGTGTTGTTAGCATTTCTTCTTCTGTTAAACACGCAAATACTTCTTGTTTGTGTATGAGAATGCCTTAACTTTACAGTGTTAACAGGAACAAAACTTTCTTCAGCATCCCTTGTCGCCCTACGTGAGCTCTACGGAATTAAGGTGGATGGAGCAGCTCATAGGGCCATGGTAGATGTGAACACATTGTCCAAGATACTTCCTGGTTTGACCTCTGATCTGAAGTTGACCCTATCTGACCTTGTCAAAAAATCATTCAGAGCATCAGATATTATCAACTCTAAGAGGAAGAAGAATTCATAATAGTTTTCTGACAGTATTTTGCAGTAATACTGTAACAAAAAAATTATTTGTAACCAAAAAGTGGACTCTAGGAATTTGTATTTGAATAGAAACATTGTTTGCAATTGTCAACTAACTATTCTCAATAAAATCCATGATTAGTATGTCTCAAATATTATTGTTCTCCATAAAATTTATGATTATGGTGTACCAAATTTTGAAGCTTTTCTCCTCATTGTGAGAATTGCTGATTTGATAGTAGTGAAAGGCATGACCAGGAAAGTGAAGGGTTGGTGGCCCTGTGCATGTTTGGATAGGAAGAAAAATAGAGAGAAATATTGTCCCATAGTTTTATAAAATATAAGGAAATTAAATGGGATATTTTATTAAGTACTCATCCAGAATCTTGTAATAATCATTTTTAATATTTTATATCAATTTCTTTAACTTCATAAGATTTTAAATATAAAAGTAAAGGGAAGGAAAAGTCTTGTTTTGCCACCCACATTCTCTTCACATCTCTATATTATTCCTAGGATTTCTTCTATCCTCGAACGTCCAAAAGTGCCTGATAAGGTTATGAATGAGAAGCATTGGTTAGGAGAAGATAATAATAATAATATAGAATCAGATTTTTCAATTTTGTGGTTGGATTGTAAGAGCATCTCCAATGGCAAAATTTTAAGGAATCCATTTTAATTTTTTAAGTGGGTCCATGAATGCCAACTCAAATTTATGACACTCACTCAATTTTCACTCCAATGGGGGTTTCTATTGTCAAGTTCCTTAACTTCTCTCTCCCTTCAATGTCTCATATTCTCTCTCTCACTTTTACACTATCAAATACAAAAAAAAAAATATTTAAATGCTATGAAACTCTCTTTTTAGGTTCCTTAGATAAGAAATCCATTTTAAATTTAAGGAACCCAAAATCATATGTGGCATATTGTAATAATATTTTATTCTTAAGGAATCTGTATGAAACCCTAAACTCTCACTAAAGATGCTCTAAGTTGGTAGAATTTACTTTCTATATTTATGAATCGTGATATTATTTTACATAAAAATCAGGTGGAATTCTGCCAAAGCAGAAATGTGAAACAAGATCAGAATTCAAAAACAGTGAAAGTTTGCTTTCGTTGAGAGTCGAACTCAAGACCTCCCGCTTACTAAACGGGTGCTCTAACCAACTGAGCTACGAAAGCCAACTTGTACAAGTTGTTTTAATATACTATTTTATTAATTTTGCTTTAAAACTGACAGCACTAGCTTCTTGAATAAAAAGAATAAATATCCAATTTGATCCTAAAATTTTAAGGTCTTATCAACTTAATCTCTATATTATCAATATTTTAAAATGATCCTTGAAATTATAAAATGTAGCAAATATATCCTTGACATTATTCACGTAGTTTCAAATGCGTCATTGACATTACCAACTTAATGTCATTATAATCTATGCAAATATCAACGGAGAGATGGATCTGATTAACTTTCTGCAATTCCAGGGATCATTTTGGAATATTGATAATGTGGAGGACTAAGTTGATACGACTCTGTAATTTCAGGGACCAAATTAAGTATTTACTCTAAATAAAAATAAACAAACTAAGAGCAACTTGGGTAGGTATTGCTAATGGATTGCTTAATATTAAAATATTATTTTGGTGGATCACATATGATTTTCAGTTAAACAATCATTCTTTATGGGTTGGCTTATGGGTTGCTTAACATTTGTCCATTTGTGTATGTAGATATAGGATAGAGAATATGAGATGTTGAAGAGAGAGGATATTTTTTAGTTAAGCAACTTGTTGATAGGAACTCCGGTTGGAGTGAAAATTGATTGTGTTGCTTAAAATTGATGTGACTCACTTAAAAGAATAAAGTGGGTTCCTTATAGTAACGTTCATAATTTATAATACTAACGTATATATACTTTTTTTTTTATATATAAACAACATTTATATAAAAAGTTATAGACACATGTTCTTTTATATCCTTTTATATTTATCAACTAGTTTAACCGTTAGTTTTATCAAATACTTCTATATCAATAAGGTAACTTATTCACTATCGGCTGTCCGCTAACTTATCCACTATCTTCTATAAATTCATCAACTGTTAGTTAACTTATCTACTATCCGCTAATTTTATCAAATAACTCTGATACTCTTAAACAACTCAAATGAGTTAGAACCTATCACATTGGGAGAAAGCTTATCTCATATAATTTTCAAAATAATTATCTTAAAAATTGTTATTTCACGTTTGGGTGGATATAAATGTAAAAGAGGATAAAAAAGAGTGTTTTGGGTTGCTGTCCTGAGTGGTGAAATTGGGGAGAAGAAGCACCTCAACCTCTCAACCTCATCAACGCATCACATCACATCCTCTTCTTCCTCAATCGTCAATCCCTAGCTCCTTCACTTCCTCAACCCCCCCCCCCCCCCCCCCCACACACACACACACACTCATATCTATCATATCACCATTTCCAATTCCTCTCTCTCTCTCTCTCTCTCTCTTGAAGATCCAATTTCATACATAAACAACACATCAACAACAGCAGCTAGCTATGGATGGTGATTCTTCTTGGAGCTCTCGTCTATCCTCTGCTTCAAAACGTTATAACTTCGCTCTTCAATCCCGATCAGGTTCTATCTCATTTCTCTCCTTCTAGATTTAATTTCCCCTCTTTTTCTTTTTTCTTTCTATCATACTCCAATAGCTCACTTTATTCGTGCCCATGACTCCAAAACAACACCCAACAAAAAAATTCATAATAATTAGGAAAAAGAGCTTAGCTTTAGATCATTGGCATGGTTGGAGAGAGAATTGGGGAAATAGGGTTTGGACATAGAACTTGAAAAAATTTGTTTTTTAACCCCTCACTTAGTACCCCACTGAACTTAACACCACTGTTATGCTTGAAAGTTTATTTTTTTTACCATTATTTTTTGAAAGTTTTTTTCATGTGTTTCAATTGTTGCTGCTGGTAGAGAAATGGACATGATGTGAAATCAGAATCAGAATTTTCTCTGATGTCCAATTCCTAGAAGCAGTGTCCTGTTTGCATAGGATAATTATAATAGCAATGACAAAAGGGATTGGTCATCTATAAATCTTGAAATCTATCATGATATTATAAATTTTATTGCTTTACTGAAAAGAAGATTTTTGTAAATCATAAGATTATGCCGCCCAAGCCCCTTATTGCTCGCTTTCAACTTAGGACTTTTTGCATTCTGTTGTTTGTTTATGCACTAATTGATGTGAGATTGTGCAAATGTAGATATGTTCATGGGTTTCGATGAAAATGAGGACGATGATATAAGGGAGGAATTTCTATGCCCATTTTGTTCTGAGTATTTTGATATTGTTGGGTTATGCTGCCACATTGATGACGAGCATCCTGTGGAGGCAAAAAATGGGGTATGTATGACTATTTTCATTTGCCATTCAGCAACTTTTTACAAGCAACTCACAAGGTTTCCTGCATTTTTTAATCTAGTTGTTGCAAAATTAAGGATTGGCCTTAAAAGTGCTTGTTGCTTTCTACATATCTTTCTAGTTTGTCCTAGGCATCTAACTAAGACCTTTAAGAGTTTAGGCCTGGGTGAATTTTTAGGCGAATCATGATGGTACGATGATTTTATATATCTTTAGGATTAGTAGGGTAATAGGATTGCAAATATTTCCCCCTCCTTCTTCTCTTTTCTTCTTTGGTGGGAGGGTTAATTTGATTTCTTTGGGGGTATTTGATATTAGGGAAATTTAATTCTAAATTCAACTTTGGTATCTTTGTATGCAGGTTTGTCCAGTTTGTGCATTGAGGGTGGGGGTTGATATGGTTGCACACATAACCCTACAACATGGAAGCATACTTAAGATATCCTTTTCTCTTTTATTTAATATTTATTTGTGCCAACTCTTATACTGTCTTGTATTAAATCTCTGACTTTCCACTTGCAGTCGCAGGTTCATTTTTTGAGCATTCAGTTAGTCAACTTTTAAAACATTATGAGAAATTTAGCATATGGTGTAAGCTATTTAAGTTTCTGTATCTCTACTGTGCCTTTTTCCAAAGAGTATTTTTTTGCCAAGGATAATGAAAAGGATTTAACCCAATCCTCATAGTTGGTAGGTAGCAAAGTACCTGGTTTTCTAAATGGATTGTTGATTTAAGACTTCTGCTTAACCCACTCACACACTACCAATATTTGAACCCTTAGTTGAGTTTTAGTAAACTTAATTATGAGCACACACTTCTACCCTCTGTTATGCTTGTCAGATACATATGATTATGTATGTACAAATATTGAAACTTTGAAATTGATTGTCATAGTACTGATGTAAGAAGTTCTTCTGGTTGTTACCAGTTTAATTATCTCTTTAAATTCTTTTGCTATTGCATCACTGTGTCATTTCTACTGTCTGTATTAACACCAGGATGGGATTTTGTATATAATGCATTGAATTCCTTAACTAGTGAATACATGCAGCGCAAGAGGAAATCACGTAAAGGTGGATCTTATTCAACGCTATCGTTATTGAGGAAGGAGCTGCGAGAAGGAAATTTGCAATCCCTTTTTGGTGGGTCATCGTGTACAGTGTCCTCGTCTAATGCAGCACCTGATCCATTGTTGTCATCATTTATAGTGCCAGTAGCTGATGATTTTGGTAGTTCTCAGCCTCAGTTTCGTACTGAGACAAAGCCATCCACAATAAACTCAGATGCTATTGTATCAAAACGGTATGTTTATTTCAATTGTCAATTCTTTTTTTCTTAATGCCACTAATTCTTCATTATAATCTGCTTATTATTGTTTTGCGATTCCTGTATGTGGTGATGATATCACATTGTAAGTCTCCTGCCTTCCATTCAATATCGCCATAGATGATTTTTGTTCATATTTAATGTTGAAGAATTTGAATCATTTTAATCCCCCCCGACCCCCCCAAAAAGAAAAAAAGAGCTTCGGTGGTTTCTTTGTGTTCAAAAATCTGAACATTGACTTTATGCCCACAGCCTAGTGATTTGCCTTTGTCTTTAACTAGTGTCATGGATATTAAAATCACTTATATTTTCAGTAAAATTTACGTTACGCGATGAATCTTGTACCTCCAAAGATGAAGACAGTCTAGAACATGACTGTTGATAAAAAATGTATGGAAGTTGGGACCCATACTACATTGCTAATTGCTTACTACCCTAAAGGCCAAAATTTCACATTGATACTTTATGATACACAAATCTTGGCTATCTGATACATATGTTTTTGGAAAAGCTAAAGGAAAATCAACAATGTTTTCTATCAAAATAAGATAAAAGAATCAACAATGTCATACATTGTTGGCAGATAAAGCTTGTTGCTGCTGCTGCTTTCAGCTTGTATCATATAAGTATGTCTGCTAAAAGAAGCTTGTCTCATTTCTTATCTACTACTAGTTTTGCAAGATCAAGCCATATTATGGCCTTCAGTTTTGATGAAGGAACAAGGATTTTATTATATATATTGACCTCTCAGTTACTGCTCAATAGGATAAGGATTGTTTCCTTTTTCCTAGATTAATTGTCTCCATTTCCAGAGTAGTGAACACAAGTCACACAACAGTCCTATTTTGTCCCTCTAATTCCATCCATATGTTGTTGGCTTAGTGTAATTTGAGTTTATTTATACCTCCCAATACATTCAATTGAACATTTTATGTGCTTGCCTTAAATGTGATTTTTTTTTGGTTGTTTTAAAAACATTTTTGTTTTTCCATTTCTATAATGTTTCTATGTCTTTTTTAACCTTACAAACCAATAGCTAAGTGCCTGGATGCGGAACTAACCTGGAATACATGTGGGCAAAATTTCCTGCATTCAGTAGGTCGGAACCGTTGGAAGAAGATTTGACGCTTCATATTTTAAGCTCGGTAAATCGGATTTAAAAAGTAAACTCGGAATGTGAGTCGTCCGATCTTTATCCAACGATTCCGACCTACTAAATGCAAGTTGCTGAAGGAAATCCAGTTCCATGTTTTTCCTTGCAAAGGGCATATTTTCTAACTGCAATACATCAAGTGCTGTAAGTTCAACTGTCTCCTAGTATCTTTCTAGTTTTTAACATGTTTAAAATTTATGTTTAGAAACGTGGAGACATCTCCCTTATCAGACAAGGATAAGGAAGAGAAGGCAAAAAGATGTGAGTTTGTTCAAGGGCTATTGATGTCCACCATCTTTGATGACAATTTATGAAGAAAAGTCATCTCAACGGTTACTGCAGTAGCTGGGCTTTAGTTCACATATATGCGATTACCTGCAACCTATGATGTGTAATGAAGTTGTCAATGTATTTGATCAGAGTGTAATAAGATGTAGAAAATGAATGTAATTTATGTTGCATATGAACTGAAGTTTTCAGTTCAAATATTTCATCTTATCCTTTAATTTCAGATCATAAAGCTCGAATTAAATAGATAAAGTTCCTTTCCTATTGCAACTGATATTCGTATTAATCTTTGGCACATTATGTGATATTTTATGAATAAATACGATACCTAAAATTCGCATAAACCTCAGGGAATGCGTTTTGGTCACGCCTTACCTTAACTGGTAAGATTAGATAAATTTGACAAGATGTTGAGTTTGATTTGTGCTGATAGATCTTCATCAATAAATCATACAAAAATGCTAAGTAGTGCAAAGACGAAATTTGTATGGTTCACACCCTGATTTTCTCTCCAACCATTAATTGACTACACACAATTTAATTGGTTAAAACCAATTCGTGAGAATTCAGTACAAAATATTTTGTACCAAATAGCAAAACTGTATCATATGTAAGTATTACAAGCTCTCATTAAGGTTTATGAGATGTTTAAACCTTAGAATGGGACAATTGTAAATTCGCATAATTTTTCTTTCACCAAAAAAAATGCCTTATAAGAGCATGTTTGGGAAAGATTGATTTTCTCTATTTCAGTTGTTTTTTTGGTTAAAAAGTTGTTTCATACATAATCTATTATGTTTGACAATTAGCTTAAATTTATAAAAACTAACTTCTAAACAAATATTATTAAATTATACAAATAACTCCATACCCTTTTCCTAATTTATTATGTAAAAGTGATTTTTTTTTCACTACCTAAACGAAATAAATTAACTTAAAATCGCTTTTCAGCAAACATATCCAAACAAAAACCGATTCTAATTATAATCGATTATTGTAAGCATAATCTATTTTTTTCAGCTTTCCCAAACACTCTAAGTCTCGTAATTTGTTTTCTTGAAAAAATGCTAGTTGAACATCCTGTATGAGGTATGTGCACAACTTTGTATCATTAAAAAAGAAAAAAGAGGCAAAAGTGCAAAACCCATAGTGTGTATGAAAAATACTTTATTAGGAGAGGCAAAACAAAGTCCGACACAATTGATAGCTAGCTAGATTTCTTAAGCATGTTGTCAGGGGTTCGATTCTTGCCGTATGAATTGAAAAGATTTTGTTGTGAAAGACAAAATTCACGTGGATCATTACCCTTGATACATGCAAGAAAATTTTAGGGACAAAAGGTTTATCATCATTTGTGATTCACACGTGATTAGATCCTTGCATACTAAGGGTTTTCCCCTCATAGCTAAACGTGAATTAGAATTATCCAATTTGAGCATAGAAGCCAGGAAACATGTACATTCTGAAATATGATTTCAAAGGTGAAGTGGTGGTTATACTGATGGCATAACTAGTTAATTTTGGAGAAATCGTAATATGCAACAAACTGTAAGTTCTCAGGCAAAACATCAACATAGACCAACAAAGGGAAGAGTGGGATTCAATGGAAAACATTTTCACTTTTATCATATACCTTATTTGGGATGCCAACAAGAGCCACTGCCTTGTGTCCATTACAAACACATCGCTAAGTTTGATTGCTATGATCTCTTATTAATGAGTTATTTGAAAGTTCCCTTTACATATTATTGAGTCCGAGTGCTTACCCTAACCTTGAACTGAGGCAATTATCCCATTATTCTGAATTTTTATGTTAAAAAATATTTGGAATTTTGGCGATGAGAAAGTAGGCTAAATTAGATTTTTGGTCTTTTATCTTGTTTTTTTAGATTCTTTTTGGTTCCTTATCTTTAAAAAATTCATTTTTGTCCCTTAAGTATGAAATGTTAGTCAAAGTTGCCCTTTTCTATCACATTCGTTATTAACGACGTTAATTCCCTTTTACGTGGCTGTTAAACGTCTGTCTGACCATCTGATGTGGCAGTTGCTTGGTGAGGTGGAGCCACATGACCGTCTTCCCCAAATGGCTCTTCTCCCCCCAAATGAAACCCTAGAATGAAGATCTGCACAAGGCTCAAAACTTGATTGCAACTTTTTTGGTTGAAGAGACTTTAATCATTATACTAACATATTGTCTGAAAGCTATTGTACATATAGAAAGTTCTGGATCGCTGCTCTCAGATAAATTTATTTCTATATATCCTACAAATATGAATTATTCCTTGTTCCTAAGATGTAGTCACCAATGCTCTGCCCTCTTTAAAATAAAGTAATTTGTAAATTGAAAAAGATTAGACATTAAATTCAAACTATGCCCATATAGTGTTGTCGGATTAAACATATTTGGTGGATGATAACATAATAATATGCCTTGAATAATCGAAATCAAGTTCATAATCACATTATAGTAGGTAATATGATGAGGATAATTGCGCTTATATGTGATTTTAATCTTCATTCTAGGGTTTTATTTGGAGAAGAGCCATTAGGGGAAGAAGGCCACATGGCTCCACCTCTCCAAGCAACTGCGACATCAAATGGCCAGACAGACGTTGAGTTAATATCATTAATAACGGGTGCGACGGAAAAGGCAACTTTGGCTAACATTTCATATTTAAGGGACTAAAATAAATCTTTTTAAAGATAAGAGATCAAAACGAATCTAAAATAAAATAAGGAACCAAAAATCTAATTTAGCTGAAAAAGTATTGGCATCGTAATAATGTGAAAACAAAAGTACTCATGATTCACGAAAATAAAATTTATAGGGGGGAAAATATCATGAAAGAAGCCATTCGTGCTTTAAACTGTAAGAACTTCAACATTGTAAAAAAAAATTAAAAAATGTAAAGGAGCTTCAATATATCAAAAACGAATAAAAGAAATTATTTTATTCAACAAATGAAGTTTTGTACAAAACTTGCGTTTCAAATTATATTATTTTAAGAATCCGATTCATTTATAAATCACTGTGTGCTGTGTTTGAGGATTTGTAAATCTTATCATTTCATTTCAAATAAAATCTTTTCAATTCTGTGGTTAAATCGTTTCCAACTGGGTAAGGCTTATATTCTTGATCACCGTCGGTATGAGTGCCCCGATTTAACAAATTAAAGTTTAGAACAAACACATAAGGCAGTCTTTCTGTTCAATGTTAGTGAGTCATTATTATATGTATAAACCAGTAAATGAGATATTCTTGTCTTAACTCCTAACAAAAAGACGTGCCTCTGGACACATAGTAAGAATATTAATGCTAAATACCTAATCTTAACCACTGTGACGACATTCTTATGTCCAAAATCCTTTTCACCACTTGTCCTACAAAAGAATCAAAGCAAGATGAGCAACAACCTTTAATTAGACTCGTTTGTCCACCAGCCATTAGTTCAATGTGGGGACAGACGGATGGTGGGGGCACATTGCAAACCTCACTCTTCTTGTGCTCAAGACCACAAGCTGCTAGTATGGTGTGTGTAGAACTCCTTGCAATGTCCTTGAAAGTACTATGGCCTGAATCAATACATAAAAGGCATTTTGAAGATTTCAAGGAGATGAACAAAAAGCAAATCAATGGAACCACGATGCAATTTCCCTGTTAAAAGAAATCATGATGGAAACTTGTTCCAATGCTTGATTGAAAAAGGATTAACTCACACACACAGGTGCCTCAATGAAGGTTTTCTTCACACGACGGAAAAGAGAAATGTTAGGAACATACTCTTTAATACACACTCTTCAACACATTCTCTATTATTGGATGAATTTTATGTGAGACCCATTAAATCATATGGGTTCACTCTCTATTTAGTGGGTCTCACATGAAATCTATCCAATAATAGTGTATTGAAGGGAGTGTGATAAAAAATATGTTGTTAGCATTGCTGGACAGGAAAGCCTGTCCATTTTTTTTGCAATAGCCTCGGCCTTATGGCCCGATGAATGATGATGAACCATACTCTAAAGGTGGGAAGCCACCACCTCTGCGCTGTGTGCTCCCTCTCCCCATATGAGGAAGGGGAAAATGGTAGTAATAAAATATCTGTAGCTGATAGAAGAAAAACTACACTTACCTAAATCAATATCTCGAGACAAGCTCTTCAGGTGGCTTTTAACCATTGACTGCAGCTGCTCCTTTACAACGGGGAAGTTACTCTCTTCTTTGATAGCAGGGGACAAGTTACCATCAGGGACAACGTTTGATCTGCTGCTGAACTGTTGGACTGGTCCATAATCTGATATGGTGTGCGTCCCCACAAATGCAGGCCATAGCACCCCATCCACGGGCCTGTTGGCAAACATAGTTGTTGAATCCTGAACGACCGGCCTTCTTGAATTGCTTATTCCCATGGAGAAGGGAGCTCCATTCTGCATTAATGGAGAGACATTGTTGCATAGTCTCTCCTCAAAGAATGTGTGATATGATGTTCCCAAATCCTGGGTCCTTGTATGTTGAATGGTTGTTTCCCTACTTTGATCAATTTGAGAGCTACACAAGTTACTCGTTGAACTGGTAGCTGAAATACCATTAGTTCTGCTAGTTGTAGACGTCATTCTATCAGTTGAAAGTAGCTGATGAATATGACGGTGTATCCAGCGTCTCTCTGATAAAGTTGGTGCCCCTCCTCCAGATACTGGAGAAGCTCCTTCAACACTTCTGCCAGAAAATCTAGAAGATGAAATATGCCCAAGTCCTTGAATAAAAGATGTACGAGGTGAAGAAATCGAGTGGAGGTCTATACTTTCTCTCACATCAACAGGTGATGGTCTAACAGGCGGCAGGCTTTGGGTTGTCACCCTTGGATCAGCCACACGTCCTTGAACTTGAGAGCTTGAGGATCCCAAGGCAACCGGTCTACAACCATCACAATACCAATTACCTTCAGGTACTTCCCGCCCCAGACCAACACAATATGTGTGAGCAGGAGAATCACAGATATCACAGAGTAACATGAGGCCATCATCTCCACCTTGAAGGCACTCTGAACAAATAACATACTCATATGGATCAATATAGCTCCTGAGTTCTTCTTCAGAGGGCTGATAAACCTGCATGTGAAATCAAAACATTTTCACCAGGAGCAACCAATTGAAGAAAGTGCAAAACCATAAGCAAAAAGTCAAAAACTACAAGAAGAAATAATATTCAAATACCTGATCACGTTCTGGCACCTGTATCACTGCTTCTCTCAAATCAATCCCTGCCATTGATCTTGCAGGCTTACTAATCGTTTTGAATCTCTGTTTACACAAAGGGCACCGAGACTCCACCTTTGCCCACTCCATAATGCAAGCAAAGCAAAAATAGTGAGTGCAACAATTTAGGACTCCCCTTACTCTTCTTTTATTTTCCTCAGACAGACAAATTCCACACACCTGCTTTGCCACCTCATTTTTTGAATCCTCTACCTTTTCCTTACCCTTTCTTCCTTGAGGTTCCTCTATCTTTTCCTTACCCCTCCGGCCTGGAGGCCTCCGTTGCTGTTGTAGATCTTCATGTGCTCCAACCTCTTCATTTTTCATTTGAAGGGAAGAACTCCTCCAGTTCCTTCTTAAACTTCTACTCAATTCCTTGGCTTCTCTTACCTGTTCTCTCTCTTCTTCAGAGACAGTAAACTTATAATCAGGTGATCCAGACACACAATCTGAATCGGAATTAGAATGTTCCAGGACAAGCATTCTCCTCTCCCGGGCCGGTTTTTTCCTACTCTTTGTCCTGATGGTTGGGCCATTATCTATAAAATCATCTACCTTGTCACATCTTACTTTCCTCCTTAACCCTCCGCTCTTTCTTCTTTTCTTTCTCAAGGGCTTCTTTGAAGCTCTAGATCTCCTCCTTTTTCGACCTCTGATAGAAGTCACAGAAACCCTTCTTTGCAAAACCTTCTTGCCTATTTTCACACCATTATTTTTCTTCTTTCTCCCCCTTGTTTCTTCTTCCAGGTCTGAGTAATGTTCTTCTTCTGGTGTAAATTCCTCATCGTCGTCATCATCATCATCATCATCATCATAATTGAAATCTTCATCCTCATCCTCATCTCCATCTTGTTGCTGTTCTTCTTCTTGTTCTAGTTGCTCTGCATATGTAATCCTACCTCTCTTTCGTGAGGTTTTACTTGCATTTTCCCTCTGATCACAAATGCTATTTTTGGCCTTTGATCTGTTGAATTTCCTAACTCGTTGAATTTCCTCCTTGTCTTCTATAAAACCATCAAAACTATCCTCTGATGCACATTCATCTGAAGAGAAGCAAAAATCCTCTGGACAATCAGACACATCTCCACCTTCATCTGAAACCACATAGTCCTCATCGGAATCATCGGAACCGCCTTTTTCTGACGGAACCATTTTCCTGAAATTGAATTTGCCACTAACCTTTCCTCCCCTTACCATCTGTTCTCACATACAAACAAAGAACCAAAACGCCAATTTATCAGAACCCCATTCAAGGACATAATTATAAAGCATGAAAACTTCTCAAAATAACAAAAAAAAAAAAACACATGAAATTGAATCATATCATTATAAATTCCAAGATTCTTCAATTCAAAGTTTGCCCTTTAAGCTCAACCCAAATGAGATACTATAATTATTGGTACCAAATAAATAAATAAGATCTGATTTAGCAATTAGCATAAACATGAGACAGAAATTAATTACATAGATCCCAAAATTAGTTTGCTCATAAATTATTAGGAATTGTGCCAGCGAAGCAAAACAAAACCGATCAACAGTAGCATGAAAAAAAAAAAAAAATTATTAGACATCATTTTCCATGAATTTCTAAAATAGAAAAAAAACGAAATCATGTGAATCAAAAACATGGCATGGCAATTGGGCATAATTATATACCAAACACGAGATTATGCGTAGTTTAAAGTGGGAATCTTCTGAAGAGAAAAAGAGAGAGAATTGCGTATACCTGTGAGAGAAGGAAGAGGAACAAAGCAAAGCGCAAAGGATGAATTGGGTTTCTAAATTCAAGAAAACGTTTCGTTCTGCAACTGCGGTTTTAGTTTGGTGGTTTCTTTGTTTCATTTATTTTATTTATACGCTTTCTTTTTCTTTTCTCTGGGATTGAGAGAGAGAGACACACTTTGTATTATTTTTCATTTGTGAGAACGTTCATTTGTGTACGTCACGCTTCAAATTATCAATACCTCCATGGCAGTTAAAACTGTAACTTGAAATTCTTTTTTCTTTCACAAAATATTCTAAAGCCATTCTTGTAACACTGATTTATTAGGGATTATTGTGATTTTTTTTTTGATTAAAAATATATCATTCATTCAAATTGATAAAATACATCAAAAACACCACAAATTCAACATCGTTAAAAATCGAAAAAGATAAATTTGCAAACAAATTCACAATACCTAGGTTAATAGCATAAAACGGCAAAATGCCTACAAATGCGACAAAATCAAAGTGATCGGAATATCCATGTCTCTGGATCTGTAACGTTGACGTCTAAGTCTTGATTGAATCTGTAATGGATCGAAACTAATCTACCAATCTGAACCAAACGAACACCGCAACAAGACGGAAAACCAAACAATTAACGCCACACCAAGACATAGAACAAAACAATGCCGCACTCAGACGACGAAATCACAGAAAAACACGAAAGAAAAACCAAATCTATGTGAAAAAACCACTTATTTAGATAAAAGGAGAGAAAAAATCATGTATAGGGATGATTCCAAGTCAAAAAAAATGGCCCAAAACCACCCCTGCGATGGATGAGGAAGAAGGAAGAGAGGAATAGAGGGAGGCGGCTCAAGGTTTTTCACAATAGGAATTATTGTGATTAGAAGTAATCTTACTAGGAATTATTGTGATTAGAAGTAATATTTTAAAAATTGAACCGGTCATTCATTTGATGAAGATATTGGTTTATGGTTCATTGGTCCAACTGCGATCAAATCGTTTTAATTAAATATATATATTTTTAATTTTGCATAATAAATTAACATACTAATAATAAATATATTTTTAGTGTTTTTAATATGAGTTTAATTGGTATGCATTCAGGAACGGAGCGAGACTTAAATGATGGAAGAGGCCAAGTATAAAAATTAAAGTTCATCTAACAAATATATGTGTATCAAATTCTATACAAAATATTTATGATTATATGTTTCAAAACGTTAATTACATTAGTAATTTATCAAAACATAGAACTCATCTCCAGTATGTCACGAAAATAATTATCTCTAATTAAATCTAAATAATTATCTCTAATTAAATCTACACTAAATCATCTGTCAACCAATCAGAAATCATAGCATGAGTGACTTTTAAGGTAGTTAGGATAAGAAATAAATATTTTTAATGATATATCAATTTATGATTGATTGATAATATAAAAAATCTTTATACTACTCATGTATACCAATTAAATCCTTTTTAATATTTTCAATTTTCTTACCAGATTAGTCTAAGTAAAAACCAACTAAGAAAAGCTATAGCCCATTAAACAAATGAAGTCTAGCCCAAAAACTAAAATGTGAAGTCTATTTTATTCAATGCTATCTTTCTCTCTGCTTACCGAACGCCTCCACCTCCTTTCCAAATCCTCAACAACCACCATAACAGGTTCATGGAAGCGAACTCTGTGGCGTTGAAGCAAAAGAGATGGCACGGCCCAAGGCGGGACCTGGCATCACGATGGTGAAGGAGGTTAGGGGCGGCTTGTGGGTTCGCGGCTTAGAGAGATAATATGATAGTGGATGGAGAGTAACACTATTTACGGATCTGTTTGGTTCGGATTTGTAAGAAAAAAAATTTGAATCAATTAAAATCAATTGATTCCGTTCGGATCGAATTTGCAATTTTTTTTCCGCAAATCTGAACCAAAACAATCCGATGAATAAAAGGTTAAGTACAGTTTGGTTCGGTTCTGATCCGAAAATATTAAAAAATTATATAAATATTAAAATATAATAATTTTTAAAATTTTAAAATATATAAATTATTAAAATATAGTAAATATTGAAATATTAAAGTATTAAAATATTACAAAATATAAATATTAAATATTAAAAAATATATAAAAATATAAAAAAATATAATAATCGGTTTGATTTGGTATGGTTTGGATCCAAAATCCTTGAAATCGAGAATCGAACCAATGAACATCGGGTTTGGTTTGGTTCGGATTCGAGCACACAAAATTCAAACCAACTTAATTGGTTCAGTTCGGATTTTTGGGTTGGTCGGATTAATCCGCACCAATGAACACCCCTAATCGCGAGTCACACGATGGGTGGCGAGCACAAGGGAGCGATGGCTGAGAGCGGTTCTGACAGTGGTGGACGGCTAGAGGCAATTCTGTCAAAGTTCACGCTTGTCTAATAGTGCCATTTTCCTGAACCAGTCAAAACCGCTAAACCTCTGATTTTGACAAGTTTTAAGGATTTTGTACAGGTTCTAGGCCAATTTACAAGAAGCTCGATTTGAAGGGCCACCTAGCCGGTTCACCGGTTGATCTGGCGATCTGGCGGTCCAATCCTGAATTTCTCAACCATGATTAGGAGGTATGCTTAACAATTATCTTCTTGTTTTTAATGTTTACACATTAACTCTGTTCATGAGAATAAGGTTAACAATGAATCAATTTGAGCCAACATTGATCGAGCTCAAACTAGGAAGCTCGATAAATCAAACTTCAAATATGTATTAATATGTTTTAATATATTAATATGTATTAAACTCAAATTAGTTGAGTTTCAAGCTCTCTTTTTTATTACATGCATGATTTTCCAATAGAGCTTGTTGAATTGGAACCCAGATGGGGGCTGATAGGATTTTGGTTAATGAATGTTTGCTTACAAATTTTTTGAACCTTTTTATTTTGCATCCTCAATAAGGTTACGATTGAGGCCCTACGTTTGAAGCACCAATGTTGAATTTACCAATTTTTGCTTGGACTTTTTAAGTATCTGTATAGGTATTCTTCTCCCAAGTTCTTAAATCCTTCTAATCAGAAATCCTTTTTATGTCGTTCAATAACTGTACCTTTAGAAACTTTGAGACAAGTTATCCAAACAATGCATATCAATGACAACGTATAGAGTGTCAACTACACATATAGGTTTGCATTCAAAACAAAGAGGGGCATCATCAATAGTATCATTATATGACCCAACTTTGTCAATCACATTGCCTTGCTTTTGCAGTGAACCTTCTGATGATTGGTTAAGCACTGAAGTAGGTTCTTTGACTTAAAAGAAGGGAAAGGTGGTGAGAGACTTGAGTGTGTTTGAAAGAGTTTATAAAAAATTTATTTGAGCTTATGAGAATAGTTCATGAAAATAAATTTATAAAAATAATTTATGAAAATAACATATTTTTAACTCATTTGAAAAAGATTTATTAAAAATCTGTTTACCCAAATGCGTCCCACGATACTTAAATGACTCCATGTCTTAACACCTTTTTGGCCTATACCATCTTTTTTGGATCTTTGGAAGTTTCAGATGAGTTAATAGGATGGCCAGTTTGATCAGCAACTAGTTGGGATCCATAGGATGAGTAAATAGGCTTTTATGAGAAAAGTGTACCAGTCAATCACTTATATTGATTAGCAATTTAGTTGTCGAGATCTTTATCCTCGAGTATGTCGGTGTCTTCATCTTTACCTTAAGGGAGATCGTGGATGTTGCCATGGATGAGCAGAAAAGGCCAATAGGATGCAAATAGGCAAAACAGACGCATTTAACATTGTCAAACACTTATGTACGGGTGACTTTAGTAGGAATGACAATGAAACAGAGCCGACACAAATTGTAGTTTCCCACCACCTGCCCCATCGAATGAAAATTTGTCCCATGTCCGCATCGATATGAGATATCCATTAGTTGAATTTTTAGCGGATATATGAATATCTACGGATATCCATATATATTCATAAACTATAAAAAAAATTTAAAAATACAAATTTAAAAAAAAAAAAGTGCACAAGTTGTACAAACAAAATAACATAATACTTAAGTTACAAAAGCATCCAATCCAAAGGGATATTATGGCAAAACACACAAGCAGCACTTTAGAAAGTCAAAGCTAGCATGTCAGGATTTATTTTTGTACTGAGTTAATGGTTTTAAGTACTTCTTCATTTCCTAGGGCAAAAGACGGGTAGGTTTACCAGGCAAAATTATTAACAGATATGGTAATTTTGTAGCTAGCAAAAATAATTTGGCCATTCAAGTTTGTATATAAGTAAATAGGCATTTAAGTAATTTTATTATCCGGTTCGGATATCCATGAGTACAGATACCTTAATACTCGTCGCCGCCACATTAATGAGCGGGTAGAGAAAAAAAAACTCGTTTATTTTATCTGCAGATACACATCAAGTCCGGTTTTGAGATTTTGGATGTCCTGTGCGAACTGAGAAAATGATGCCCTCATAATCATTTGAAGATTGTCCTCCTTGCATTTTTTTACTACAAAATAATTAATAATTCATTCATAATCAAGGTTTTTTCAAAAATCATTTTCGATAGAAATCAAAGCAAGACTGTTTAATCTATCTTGTGACATAGTAGATCGTAAATAAGAATCAATTTAGAAAAACTTCTCTCAACTGATACAACAGTAACATGGATAGTTAATATTATTCTATAAGTTGTGCATGCATTAGAAAAACAATTAAATGTCTTCAAAGAACTCAATATCATAAAGCTTGATTTTAATTTAACTGTTAAAACCTCTCTGATGACTTTTCATTCTTCAAATAGAATTTCTTCATTAAGATCATAAGAATTATCATGTTTTAGATAAAATTCAATATGTTTGTTGTGACACCCTTAACCCCAAAATAGATTTGTTATATAAATATTGATTTGCAAAAAGATTCCTTACGGAATAAAGATACGAGTTTTACCATTAATAAACATTTTCACAATAGTTAAGAGTATCACCAGTTATAAACTCAACTTCAAATCCAATTAAATTAAACATATTGTCATAAAACGTTTTCAAATTTCACATAAATAATAAATAGCTTAAACAAGATAATCCCTTAGCCCGATGTCAAATGGATCAGAGCTAAACAAAAACCCATAAAGAAATAAATAACATGATCCAAAGCCGAAAGAACAACATCAAAGTGAAAACAACTCCTAATAGAGCATCCACAACTCCACGTAAACTACAATGCGTTACTCCTCAATCGCTTGAGCATCATATGTACAAATCGTACATTATACAAGAAGAGACACAAATACAAAAGGGTGAGAAGACATACTCATATACATATGTTATGGAAGTAAAATGGAAATTAAGGCGAGTGCACATACATAGTCATAGCACACATATATACAACACATATAAGTATTAAGCACTCTCATACATAATGTAATTATTATTTCAAATCAAGTCAAATCATCTCATAATAGTTTGACATACATTGTATCATCTTACTATATCTTGTATACATGTCGCATTACAATCACAAGCAGACAATGTCCTCATGAACCCACATAACACACATACTTGAGTACCCACAACAGGCTCTCTAAGGTCGGGCCCCATAAACAGGCTCTTAGCGGTTGGATCCCATAAACAGGTCATTCCATGGCTGGGTCTATAAACAGGCCCTTCCGAGCTGAGTCCCATAAGCAGGCCTTGCTGAGCTGGGTGTCACACAAATATTCACAAATTAGTACCCATAAACAGGCTCCTTAGAGCTGGGCCTCACACACATACAATACATCACATAACATATTATTCATGATTAAAATTCATCAAACATTATCACAATAACATTTACAAACACTATATTACTTATAGTAAAACATATATATTTATAACATTTTTATAGCAACATATATACTCTTTATGGTATTACGTTCATTACCCATACAATGAATTCAATACAATAAATATAATACAATAATCATCCAAACCATTGCCCCAACAATGGTATCAACAAAACACTCAAGGCACAAGGGGATCATGGGAATCCCCAAGCACTCAACCTCATTCCAACATTCCCATATGATACGATCATCCTTTCCCCTCCCCCTCATTCCTGGTATGACGCACTAGTAGAAAATATGGATTTTACGACCAGATTTAACGTCGGTTAAAAAAAATAAACGTCAACAAATACGTGAAATAGACAAATGCAAACACTAAAAGGGGGGTTGAATGGTGTTTGACAAATTTATGCGAAATTTAGAAACTTTTTCGCAAGCACAAACGGGTGATAGTAGATGAGTAAACTTAGACAGGTCGATCAGACTAATAACTCGTCTGAAGGTTTTCACAGAAAACACACAATCATGCAAGATGAAAAAGGTTTGATAAACACAATTATAAACCCCTTTAGTTAGATGATAGTTAAGATAAATAATCAAACTAAAGAGTTAAGGGAAAGAGAGAGATCACTCAGCAGGTTTTATCCTGGTTTACCCCTTAACAATGAGGCTACGTCCAGTCCTTGGCAGCACCAAGTTTTCTCACTATAACTGATTTAGGTTACAGGACAGACAAGTATTATTTTCACACCTAGCCTCTTCAGGCTCCAGACGAGTATTGTTTTCACACCTAGCCTCTCCAGGCTCCAGACAAGTATTGTTTGCACACCTAGCCTCTTCAGGCTCAGACGGGTTTGTTTGAGAGACGTTGTAAAATAAATTACAATTTGCAAGTCTTTCACAAGCACTCAGACAAGTGTATTAAATGTGAAGTTCTAAAAGACTGCGTAATTACTTCAAATGATTGAAGAATAAATAATGAAAGAATGAAGATATAAATGCACAGAGTAATTGCTCTTTGATTGCTTTGATCATTCTCTTGTCTACTTGAATCTTCAAAGTCTTCTTCATTAAATAGGCTTCAAGATTTTAAAGCCATTAGACAGAAAGTTTGAAGGCTTGGCTTCTTGCAGATCTTCAATAAATGCAATAGAGTCGTTCTGGTCAGCCATTAAAGCATAGGAAACTTTGCTTGTTCTCTTTCATCAGAGTGATACAGACTTCTGATATACCTTTGGTCTCAGCAGGTCTGTATACGTGCTTTTTGTTTGCAAAGGGAAGACTTTCCCTTTTGGTGTAAGATGCAGTTGTGTTCAGGCAAAGCACTTTGTTGAAGTTCCTTATCAGAGACGAGACAACTTTTATCCAATGTATTCCTTAACGTTAGTCACTAGACGGATGAGTAACTTAATTAGACGGGTTGACTCTTTAATAAAGAGATGACGTCAGTTGCAAAGTCTTTTAGACGGGTGAGTCTTCCTTTGATCAGACGGTTGAAGACTTCATTAGACGGGTGAAATTCTCTTAGTTCAGACGAGTGAACTTATCTCAGTTCAGACGAGTGAACTTTAGTTAGTTCAGACGAGTGAACTTATCTAAGTTCAGACGAGTGAACAGTTCATATAGACGCTTAACGTTTTAATCTGCACACTAAGTAGACGAGTTAAATACCATAGACGAGTTTAATTAAATCATTGAATAACTGTTTTAATCTCATCAAAACTATGGTAAATGCACATCAGACATTTGGAGACTCAACAATACACGGTGGCAGAATTGTAAATAATTAACTCATTTAAATCATAATTAACGTCGGTTTATTTTATAACAGACGTTAAAACTTAATTAACGTCGGTTGTCAAAAAAAAGACGTTAAAATTAAGGTTTTAACGTCGATTTTTTAAAACGAAGACGTTAAAAGTTTTAATAAAATTTGACTAAGACTGTTAACGACGGTTATTTGAATAACCGACATTAAAAAATTAATTTTAACGTCTGTTTATTTTTTAACCGACGTTAATAGATTTACTCAAATTTTGTTAACGTTATGTCGCGCCCTAGGTATCAGTTCTACGTGCACTCATTACAGTTTCTCTTCTCCGTTTGAAAAACTCTTGTCTGATTGTGTCTCTTCTCCGTCGAACCACCATCGTCGCGCCCTAGGTATGCTTCTTCTCCCTTTCTCTTCTTCCTTTCTATTATCCCTTTCTCTTCTATATTTCTCATTGAGCTTCTCTTCCCATTAGGTTTCCCACTGCTGTTGTTGCTCTTCTCCTTTGTATTCTCCATTCTCTTCTCCTTTCTCTTCTTCAAGCTGCTGCTGCTCCTGCAACAGGTAACTCATTAGGTTTTCAACTCTTAATATCATTTTCTTTATCTTGTTGTTCCTCTCATTAGATTTTCCCACTGCTTGGGTCTCTATTGCTGCTTATGATACTTTGTTTAGATTATTTTTCTGGCTCATTGGCATGCTCTCTTATAGTAGAGCAAGTTATCTAGCTGTCAGGTTAAGATGCTGAAAGTATTAGAGGGCATATGATGCTGAGGGTATATATAGGGTATATGATGCTTAAGGTATTAGAGGGTATATGGTATTTGAAATTTAATGCACATATAGGGTATGTTAGGTTATAGGGTATATATATGGTTGTTAGGTTTTCAAATATTAGTGCTTTTTCAATCTCCCCTATTGTCCTTATATTGGATATTTGTGTGTATATCTACAGAACCTCTCTAGTTATGGATCGTAGTTGGTGGTTAGTAAACGCACAAGTGATGAGTATTTGAAAGGAGTGGAAGAGTTTATCGAATTTTCTCAAAGAAATCTTCCTGATAGTGATGGAAAGTTTTGTTGTCCTTGTGTCAAATGTTTGAATTTAAGGAAATGTGAAGTGAAGGATCTACGTACTCATCTTATTTGTAATGGAATTTGCATGAATTATACAAGATGGATATGGCACGGTGATGTGTTGTTAAATAATAAGCCTAGTGTGTCCCAAAGTGAGGAAGTTGACGTAGATATGGAGGATGATCGACTAGAGGATATGATCCGTGATATTGGACAAGAGTCTTTTTAGCGAGCACATGTGTATGAAACTATGTGCAGTGATTCGGATAAGCCTTTGTATCCGGGGTGCACTAAGTATACACGATTGTCAGCGGTGTTAAAATTGGTCACTGTGAAGGCGAGAAATGGTTGGAGCGATAAAAGCTTCACTGAATTGCTTGAGTTGTTGAAAGAAATGTTTCCCGAAGGCAACACATTGCCGGACCGTAACTATGAGGCGAAGAAGGTACTGTGTCCGATGGGTATGGAGTGTAAGAAGATACATGCATGCCCTAATGATTGCATATTGTATAGGGGTGACTATGAAGAGTTGCACAACTGCCTCAAGTGTAGGGTATCACGGTACAAAGTGAAGGATGGTGATGATGATTCTAGTTGTGATGTGAACAAAAAGGATCCTCCTGCGAAGGTGTTGTGGTATCTTCCAATAATTCCAAGGTTCAAGCGATTGTTCACTAATGCAAATGACGCAAAAAACATTAGATGACATGCAGATGAGAGAAAATGTGATGGACAGCTTCGCCATCATGTTGGTTTGTTGCAATGGAAGAGAATTGATAGTCTGTTTCAGGATTTCGGAAGTGAGCCAAGAAACCTTAGGCTTGGACTTGCAACGGATGGAATTAATCCGTATGGTACTTTAAGTAGTATTCATAGTTCATGGCCCGTTCTTCTGGTAATTTACAACCTACCTCCTTGGTTGTGCATGAAGCGCAAATACATGATGTTGTCTATGATGATTTCGGGCCCAAAACAGCCAGGAAATGACTTAGATATTTATCTAAGCCCCTTGATTGATGACTTGAAAAAGCTGTGGGTGGAAGGCGTTGATATGTTTGACGTCCATTACAAAGAGACTTTTAATATGCGTGCCATGTTATTTTGCACCATCAATGACTTTCCAGCTTACGGAAACTTGTCCGGCTACAATGTTAAGGGGCATAAAGCATGCCTATATGTGAAGAAGGCACATGTTTCACTCAATTGCAACATGGAAGGAAGACAGTTTATCTTGGACATCGAAGATTTCTCAGACGTGATCACCCATATCGTAGATTGAAGAAAGCTTTTAACGGATGCTAGGAGAGTGAAATTGCTCCAATGGCCTTAACCGGAGAGCAAGTTTATCAACGGGTGAAGGACATCAATGTTATCTTCGGAAAGGCCCAAAAGAAGGCTACTGATAAAAACATATGGAAGAAGAGGCCCATCTTCTTTGATCTTCCATACTGGTGCAAACTTGATGTTAGACACTGTATTGATGTGATGCATGTCGAGAAAAATGTGTGTGATAGTGTAATCGGAACGCTTCTCAACATTCAGGGCAAGACAAAGGATGGTGTGAATGCTCGTCTAGATCTGGTTGCGATGGGTATACGAGAGCAGTTAGCTCCACAGTCAAAGGATGGTAAGCAGACATATTTGCCTCCAGCATGTCATACTTTATCAAAAAAAGAGAGAACAAGTTTTTGTGATTGTCTACAGGGCGTCAAAGTGCCACATGGTTACTCTTCAAATGTCAAGAGGCTTGTCTCAAATGATCTCAAATTAGTTGGCTTAAAGTCTTATGATTGCCACGTGTTGATGCAACAACTACTACCAGTGGCTATTCATCGTATTGCTCCTAAAAGTGTTAAACATGTCATAACTAGGTTGTGCTCATTCTTTAATGCTATATGTAACAAAGTGATTGACCCTCAGAAGTTGGATCAGTTGGAAGATGAGGCTTCTACTATCTTGTGCCAATTGGAGATGTATTTTCCTCCTTCATTTTTGGACATCATGGTTCACTTAATTGTTCATCTGGTGAGGTAGATTAGATTGTGTGGCCCTGTTTATTTAAGGTGGATGTACCCAGTTGAGCGATACATGAAGATTTTGAAAGGGTATGTGAAGAATCCACACCGTCCGGAAGCATCTATTGTTCAAAGGTATGTTGCAAAAGAAGCTATTGAGTTGTGTTCAAACTACATTTCTAAAATTGATCCTATAGGGGTTCCTAAGCCTCGTCATGATGAGACAAGATGTGAAGGCAAGGGTACACATGGTGTAATGGTTATGAGCAAGGGTCGGGAGGAAGTGCTTCAAGCATATTTGTATATATTGAATAACACTAATGAAGTTCAACCTTACTTATGTGATCACAAAAGAGACTTCAAGGTAAGAAACCCTCGAATGAGTGAAAAGTGGTTGTTGAACATGCATAACAAGACTTTCTTAAAATAGTTTAAGGAAGAAATTTTGAAGGATGATAGTATTGCTTCTGATATATTAAAATGGCTAGCACGTGGGCCTAGCTTTAATGTCATATGTTGGAGCGGATACGACATCAATATGTGTTCCTTTTATACAAAGGAACAAGATAACAAGAGTACCATGCAAAATAGTATGGTTATGATAGTGGCTGAGGCCATGCACTTTTCTAGTTCAAAAGATACAAATCCAATTATGACACCGATTTCTTACTTTGGAGTCATTGAAGAGATTTGGTTGGTTGATTACACTAAGTTTACAGTGTCTGTTTTTAAATGTAAGTGGGTTGGCAGTAAAAATGGTGTACAAATCGATGAATTAGGATTTACATTGGTAGATCTTGGCAAGGTAGGTCACACGGAAGAGCCTTTCATCATGGCTTCCCAAGCAAAACAAGTGTTTTATATCAATGATCCTTCTAACAAAAGGTGGTCAGTGGTTCTCCAAGGAAAAAGCATGCATCGTAATGATGAAAATCAAGATTCAACTCTTGATATTCCTGAGACTCCTTCTTTCTCAATACACATGCCTACTTTCATTAAGGAGAATGAGGTGGACGATGTACATGCCATTCGTGATGATCATCATGAAGGGATATTGATCTTGCTAAAATTTGATACTATAGTGTAAGTAATCTTTATCCATGATGTGAGTTTTGTTTTTTAGGGTTATATTGTTATGTTTACAAGAAAGGAATGTCCCTTATGCAATTTTAGTTACCATTTTAGTTACTATATGTGTCATAGACGGGTGGTCATAGACGAGTGTCATAGACGGTTGGTCATAGACGGGCGGTTATAGACGGGTGCTCATAGACGGGTGGTGATAGACGGGTGATTATAGACGAGTGGTCATAGATGGGTTCCTTCACTCCCCCTCAAGTTGCTTCACATGTTATACATGATATACTAACGTAATTTATTTATACATGTTATATTAACCTAATTTATTTATACATGTTATACTAACCTAATTTATTACTTTTTTGTCTAAACAGACATACACATGACTAATTCAGCAGACATCCCTCATTCACAGGATGAGTCTGTCATGGCTCCACTGACTGATAGTGTAAGTTTTATGTATACATATAATGTTAATTAAGTAGGCCAATTATATTTTTATGTATCCATGTTAAGCTAAGGTTAATTTATTATTATTTTTTTGTCTAAACAGGCATCACACAGGGCTGATTCAGCAGTGTTGGGTAGTCGGCCTACCCAAAAAAGGGGTAGGAAAGCCACAACTTTGAAAAGTTTGTCCAGATCCAGGATTAATAATCAGAGGCTTGAGATCGAGTTTGATAGTCGCCTGGAGCCCATGGGACCCTATGCTAAGAAATTCACCAGTTTTGTGGCTTTGGAAGCTAAAACTCATACTAGCATTTTGTTTGATGATTGGGATCACGTACCGCAGACTGTGATGGATCAGATTTGGTAGTCAATCACGGTATTTTTCAATGATCTCTTTGTTTGTATTTACATTATTTAAGCATATAATATATGATCCATGCATTACTAATTCCTCCTTCTTGTTCTATAATTAATGTAGATCACATGGACCATGCCGAATACTCCTGAACATCAGACAAAATGGCTTCAACTTGCGGCTAAGCGTTGGACGGGGTTTAAGTCTTTTCTGGGTAATAAGTACATATTTGGAGAGAAGATCGATAAATCTCCTCTTGATGTTTACTCGTTCCTTGATAAGGATACGTGGGATAGATTTGTTTTGAGCCAAGCCAGTCCTGAGTTTTTGGTTAAAAAGGAAAAGGGTAAGGTGAGTCAGGCGAAGAATGTCCAGCCCCACACCATGTCTCAAGGTGGGTATAGATTGGTGGAGCAGAAGTTGATGGATGAGAAGTTAAGAAAGAGGGAGGAGAAGTTGAAAGAGAGGGTAGAAGCAGGAGAAGAAGTATGTGAAATTGTTGATCCTCCGTCTCCACCCCCACGCGAGGACACATGGGTGGAAGGACGAAAGACGAAATCTGGAAATTTTAATGTTGAAGCCACACGCGTTGTTGCTGAAAAGATTGTAAGTAACAAATTAAACATACTACATTTCTACTTGTAATTGTAACACATTGTCTTACACATTTTTTAAAAATTATGTCTTTGTAGGAGGAGCTGAAGGAACAAAGCTCGCAAGGGTCCTTCATTCCACAGGGACGGTCAGATATCTTGGCCGTTGCTCTAGGGAAAGAAAATTACCCTGGCCGTGTTCGTGGTGTTCGAGGGACGATGGGCATTAAGAAATTTCATGGAACATGCGAGTCACGTAGGTGGGTCGAGCAGTAGATCAATAAGGAGGAGCTTAAAGAAGAGGTTAAACAGGATGTTATCTCCGACCCAACTTTTAGACAAGAGCTTATGTTTTCACTTTTAAAGGACCCCACCTTCACGCAAACGCTTTTGAAGGAGTTTTCATCAAGGCAATCCCAAGAAGTTGCCCAACCTTCACATATGGAGGTGGAGTTGTCGAAGCGGGAGTTGGAGTTGTCGCAGCGGGAGTTGGAGTTGTCCTTGGTATTCATAATCATTCTCAATTACTTATTTTTTCTTTATTCTCAATCTCAATTACTTATGTTTACGGTATTCTCAATTACTTATGTTTTCTTTATTTACAATTGAAACCGAAGTCGAAGTCGATAACGCATCTTCAGTATCTGTTAGCTCGTCTGTTTTGATTTGGTTTGGATCATGCACATGATATTTTTGTAATTCCGATGGAACACGATGGCTTTGCGGGAGAACCTCATCTTAGCATCGCTGGTAAGGATATTGGTCAATTTTGCACTGATGGTGAATGGATAGCCAACACAATTCTAAGTATTTGGTGCACTTAAGTACATTTTGTGACCTTATATATATTGCATAAGGTATTACAATTTTATAATTTATTTCAATATATTACGTAATTAAAATCAACTTATTGCATATCTTAGGTATCTGCATCGCCAATTACTTGAGAGGGGCAGCGATCATGTTTATGGATTCTTAGACCCCACCGTCACTCTTGGTAATTTCATGACTGATCACGCTAAAGTTAGTGCATACATGCAGACTCTAATGGAAAGAAGTCGGAAACAAATATATAAAACCATTTTTAAGGAATGGCCATTGACAGATGCTCCTACTTATTCTTAGCAAGCATATTGTCGTCTTTTTCTGCTCATGTCACTTTGATCCGGCAAAGGAGGTGGTAGCCTAAATCAATACGTACGTAAACTTTTATTTAATGTAATTTAATTTATAACATTTGCTTTTATTTTATTAAACATATAATTGACAAGAATATTTTTGTTTATCATAGAGCTATGAAGGCATGTAGCATTTCTTGTGCAAATGGAAAAAGTAGGTCTTCCAAGTCAAAATCAAATCCTGATTGGTATATCATAAAGATAAGCAGTTTATTAATAGTAATTATTATTACTATTATTACTATCATCATCATTACTATCTATACATTAACTTGATATCCAATTTCATATTCATTTGTAGTCTCGTAGACAAATACCAAGTTGGGAGTGTGCTTACTATTTGATGTTTCATATGTTGAACATTGTCTCAGTATCTATTACTGATGGATGGACATAGGTAATTAATTTTCAGGTTCATATCTTAGGTATTTTGTTTTTGTTGAAAACTTAATTTAATGTTGAGTTTATTTGAACTTGTGCAGGCTTTCAGTGATCAGTCTCCTATCACTAAACAAGAAATCAAAGACTTGAGAGTGCGTTTTGCAACCTTCTTTTTTAAGTATGCTGCAGAGAAAGGAGTAGAAAATATAGATCCTGCATATTTAGTAGAGAATGATGATTAGTTTATATTTGTATGAATTGAGCATTATAGAATTCTGAATTGTACTGACTAGCTTAGAGAGAATTCTGCATTGTACTGACTACTAGCTTAGAGAGAATTCTGAATGTCTGGACCAGTGATGTTGAGTAAATAAATGTTGCAAAATCTATATATTCTGGAATAGTATTGAGTAATTATGTAAAATTCTGTATTCTGGAAATTATGGTTGTTTGTAGAATTCTGCAGGGAGCTGGGAACTAAATATGACCCGTATTAAAAAAAAAAATTTAACTTTTAATGTCGGTTTTTAATATAACCGACGTTAATATAACTTTTAACGTTGGTTATTTAAAACACCGACGTTAAAAGTTAACTTTTAACGTCAGTTATTTATAAAACTGACGCTAAAAGATTTTTAATTTTACAGATATATATACTTTGAACGTCCAGTGTATAGTTAACAGACGTTAAAAGTTAAACGTCTGTTTTTTTCATTAACCGACGTTAAAATAATATATTTAACGTTAGTTCATAACCGACGTTAAATATTAGACTTTTAACGTCTGCTGTATTAACGTCTAGATGGAAATCGACGTTAAAATTCGATTTTAACAGACGTTAAAAGTGCTTCGTGCACTAGTGACGAAACACATAGCCTAAGGGTAAGAGAAATAAGGATTCGCTCTTGATTTCCTCCTCACGGTCCAGCGCTTGATCATGATCTACCCAGCAAGAACAGGATTCATACGTACAAGAAGAGTTCTTGATGAAGATCAACCAAAACAAGGATTTCTCTTTGGTGGTTTAAGAAAGAGATCAAAGGGATTTCATGAGAGATGAAGATAGGCCGTTTTTCTAAGTCGAAGATAGTGAATAATAGGGTTTAGGTTGTGCTCAAAGGGTTTAAAAAGAGTTAAGATGAAACGGGCCGAATTAAGAGTTAAGAAGAAACGGGCCGAATTAAGGGTCCAAAACTCGTTTCTGCAGAAAAACGCAGCAATAATCGATTATGATAATCGATTATGACTGTTCTGACTCGACAATCAATGTTCTTGAATACCCATAATCGATTATGGTTGTTCTGAAACTCATAATCGATTATAAGCTGTTCTGACTTGTAGATAATTCTCTAAACTTTCCAACGCATCCAAAATCGCCTCATTCGGACATCTAGAACTCAAGATACGTCCAAAACCATAAAACAGGTTTCTTGACCTTTTCTAAAGGCTAAACTACCCAAAACATACACTTAAACATCAAACTTGGAACTAAGGATACAGATCAACATATGAAAACATATTTAACCACATCGATGCACATAAACGAAAATTGGGGTGTTACATTTGTAACTTAATTTCAAGTCATTATCAAAGAATGACCTAAGCCTTTCAATACTAAACTAAAAACAAAAAAATCTCCTCATATATTGTATAGTGCTCATATAGAGAAAGATTGAGAAAGATAGAAAATCGGAGAGACTGAGATAGAGTGAGAAAAAAGAATGAGATAATTAGGGAAAAGGAAAAGTCTTAAATAGTAAATAAATTAGTAGTGTAACAAATTTTAAAATATATTAAATTAAGAAGATATTCTAATATATACATATACATTTGTCATATTATTTTCTATCACTCTATTATTAGTTTTTTTGGAATGATGATTTTTTATTGGTAAAAAAATAATTATATAAAATTTTTATTTAATATTTATATATACGACGTAAAATTTTACCTACTATCTGGTGCCCCCCAAAATGGTGCCCCCCAAAAAATAGGGCCCTGGACGATCGCCAACCACAACCATGCTCAGGACCACCATTGGTACCCATTAATCTACCCGCCTCGTGCCCATTACGGGTTGTACCTGTGGATACAGATAAAATTGTCATCCCCAAGGGTTTACCCACAGAGGCAGCAACAATGTGCACAAAGAGGGGTCTACAACCACGTTGGGCATGCACAACGACAGCGGGTGTAAGGAAAAGTTGCAACAACAACCAATTGGCGATAAACATATATGGGGAGACAAAGCTGGTATGGCTTCACATAAGCAATGAGGGAGACACCAAATATAAGAAAACCACGAAGTGGAAGAGATTATTGGTTTTTTTTGGAAAACCTTGTCAGAGTCCAATTGGGAGATACTTGAATGTTATTACCAAGAATTCTATAGTTGGATATTTTGAATAATATATTCGGTTACCCTTTAAAGTTTCTAGAAATCTTTTTTGAAATTCTTAGAAGTGATGTAGAATGTGACCCCAAGACATCATGAAGTTTGCTTGACTCGTGATGTATATTTTTGGGAATATGTCATAACTCTCAAAATACTTTTATTATATAAAATGTCATTTAAAATCAATTTTTCGTTGCAATTGATTTAAATAGAATAAAAATATAAAAATTAAGGTGATTATCACACATAATCATATTGTTTTTATATTTTTTATTGATTTTTTTGTAAATTTTAAATTTTTTTATAATTAATATGTTATAATTATTGGGAATATAACATTCCAAACCGCTCTTCGATGTCCAAGTGGTGAGAATATAACATACCAAACCGCTCTTTTAGAAATGAAAATGAACAAAAACATGATTGCGTTGCCTTTCTTGAAAAAACTAATTTACGGGAATATATTTTTAAAACTTAAACCAAACATAAAAATATTTGATTCCATATCGACATTTTTCATAAATAACTTAACTCGAAG
Source organism: Ammopiptanthus mongolicus (assembly GCA_039655645.1). NCBI lineage: Eukaryota > Viridiplantae > Streptophyta > Magnoliopsida > Fabales > Fabaceae > Ammopiptanthus > Ammopiptanthus mongolicus. Next base: position 5,935,553 of record CM077344.1, on the reverse strand, counting down.
CAAACACATTATGAAAAAAGCATTTGCCTAGTTTGGTCGATTTTTATCTTCACCGTAAGTCTTTGGTTCTTAGTTATTTCATTCCTTTGCTAAAGAACAAGTTGCCTATGATAATTTCTCTCTCTTTAACGGTATGTAATCATAGGGGTGGTGGCAGATTGATTGGATTGATTTTGAGTCAAAATATCGTCCTATCCAATATAAAACAAGTTGCGGTTCGGTTCGGATTGGAATGATTTCAAATCCGAACCAATCCAATTTGATTAAAAGCGGTATGGATTGGATTAGGTAATTTGACTTTTACCAACACAATAACTAAACATAAATGATGAATAGTGAAAATGTATCTCATACTAAAAGACTTAGGAACAATCCATGACATTCATCATGAGTGGATTTTTATTTCTAGTATTTTATTTATTAAGAAAAAAAAAGATATCATGCGTGGATAAGAGATTGTACTATTTGGACGAAAATCATTTCGTCTCAAGTACCAGTCATGTAATTAAAGGGTAAGTTTAAATAACATTTGCAGTACCACTGTATGGTAAGAGACGAAGCCACGCGAAAATAAAATAGTCCAATGAAATATGGTCTTTGTCAGAAGTCATACGAGGTAGAAATGGCAATAAGAAAGAAAGTCTTCAGGAAAAGCCATTCGTCAAAACCTACGAAAATTATTTCGTATTATATATCATTACTGTATATTATATAAGTATAACATAGTAAAAATTGAAAGATGAGGTAACAAGTATCAATCTAATATTTGAAATATTAATAATAGTAGAGAATTACATCCTATTAAACTAATAAGTATTATTTGAAAAATAAAATCAATATTTGCTTGGTCCGAGTGATATCAGATTCGGACTTCTTAAGTAAGTGATAGGGGTTCGATCTCTAACTCTTATGTACGGAGAAAATCTGATTGGGAGAGATAAGCCATTCAATGTCATCTAGTAACTCGTATTATTAGCCTCCGCAGTTGTGCGCAGAGATACCCCAAAAACCTAAAAAAAATTATTAAGAAAACAAATAGCCTAATACGATGTTAGGTTAGGATATACTCATAATACACTAATAATCTAATACGCCGTCGCATACTAACAATAAAATAAATAAATAATAAACTTTATATATGTGATTTAATTCGGTTCTAAAAGGAAAGAAATTGAAAATTAAGTCGAACCGATTAGTTTTTTAAAAAAAAAATCCATTAACAATCAGATTTGTTCGATTTTTAATTATTTTGGATCGCTTTTCGTTTTTTTTTATCGGTTTATATGTAAAAATTTCTCATCGTTGTTATTTGATAATTAAAAAAAAAGTGGGATTCTTTTATAAAAGAAGGAAATTCTTATATATATTCGCTGTCTAAGCAGTTCAACTGCATCTTACTTTGGAAGCACTTTGAGAATGAGTACACCCATGTACATGTCAAGTAGAGATCGCAAAATTATCCGCACATGCGGATATCTGCATGAATTATTCGTGATGAATAATAAATGGATACCTATTGGATGAAGATGGAGATCATAGTATCCGTCCCACGGATACCCGCATATTTATAACAAATATTTTTTATTAAATATATAATATATATTATGATAATTTCTATCACTTTCAGATGAAGTAAACATTATTTTTTTTATTGTTTCATACATTTTGGTGATTAAACTCATAATAATAATTTTTTAAATATATATAGTATATTATATAATGTTAATATAATATATTGTTATATTATATCATATAAATTTATTTTTTTTCTATTTATTTTAGACTCTTAAATATCTATGAATATTTATGGATATCAGCTACTCACACAAATATTCATGGATATTGATGGGGATGAATGCGGGGAAAGCACTACCCGCATCCACCCCGCCCCATTGCCATCTCGTCCTTGAATCACGATCGTTGATTTCAACTTACTGAGAGAGGATGGCGCGATTTTAACGACATCGTTTTGCTTGGAGGAAGGGAAAAGCAAGAGTAAATACCTAATTTGGTCCCTGAAATTGTAGAGTCGTATCAACTTAGTCCCCCACATTATCAATATTCCAAAATGATCCCTGGAATTGCAGAAAGTTAATCAGATTCGTCCCTCCATTGATATTTGCATGGACTATAATGACATTAAGTTGGTAATGTCAGGGATGCATTTGAAACTAAGTGAATAATGTCAGGGATACATTTGCTACATTTTACAATTCCAATGATTATTTTGAAATATTGATAATGTGGGGGACTAAGTTGATACGACCTTACAATTTCAGGGACCAAATTGGGTATTTACTCGAAAAAGCAAGGGTGTTTGCAGATCAGGCACAGGTGTACAGTGGATATATCAGATCACAGCTTTGTCAACAAATAATACCGACTGGAGTGGATTATCTCCCACCATTCAGCCAAATCCCCACCGTCTATCAAAAAGGGGAGAGAGAGTCTTTATAATATAATAATGGGAGAGAGGAGATTTAAGGGTGGGATTTTCCCACATTATTTCCGCATGTTGTTTTTCCACGGGAGAGAATTCACTCCCAACGCTAGCAGCTTTGCTTTTCCCGAACCTGAAACGATTTAATTGATATGAATTAATCGTGCAATTTTTTTTTACATTGTCAATCATTCAGAAATTATCATATTAGTAAAAATAATTGATTTTTATTTTAACTACCTTAAAAGTCACTCATATCATTATTTCTGAGTGATTGACAATATAAAAAACTTTACACTAACTTTACAATTAAACCATGCCGAAATTGCAGTAATTTTATCCAAGACACTTTAATATGTATTGTTTATATATATAATTTTTATTATTTAATTATAAATTATTTTTATATGACTACATTATAGTTCTTTTACTTATATCTGATATGAGATTATGTGAGCTTAATTAAAAATGTGTACAAACACCAAGATATAGTTGGTCCTAGTGGTAAAGGAGTCAGATACCTTAAGCAAGTGATCAGAGGTTTGAATCCTGACTCTTGTGTATGGAGAAAACCTAATTGGGAGAGAAGAATCCATCTAGTGTGTCAACGGGTTCCCTGACGAAGATTAATCACTATTAACAGTGGTGAATAATTCGTACTTATAACATGATTACAAAAAAAAAAAAAATTTGTGTGCAACAACCAACAATACAAGACCCACCATGTTAATTATTAGATAGTTAGATTCCTTAAAACTTGTTCTGCTAATCTATTTCAATTTGAAGTTAATTATATTAGGTTTTGGTTTTAAAATTTAGATATAGAGTGTCTATGTTAGGGATGATGGAGTGGGGAGTAGTATCCCCCTTTGATCTTAGTGTCTGTTTTGCTTTTTCCTAATATATAAAAAAAAAAAATATAATTTGCATCATCCCAACTTAGTCTAATTTAACACATTCTTTTAAAAGCTATAATTTTTTATAATAAGATATAAATAATAAAATTCAGTAACTTAAATTAATCATCTTTACTTAATAGGATAATATATTTATTTTGATATTATTTATTTTAAAATATATTATTTTTCTAGTTTCATGCTTCTTTTTAGTTTTACGATTTAATTATGTTTAATATTTAAAATTTTATGTAATATAATATTAATATATTGAAGCCCAATTCCAAATTAACTATTATCAAAACATGAAATGTCGAATTTAATTCTAAACAAATAACTCAACTAAATTATCATGTCATATTTAAATCAAGTTTAGACTCATCATTATCTATTCCATATACACACCTACTAAAAAACAATTACTTATTAGCGTCCACATGCACGCCATGCCGACGAGCTTGTTGGGTTGTAGTTTTGTTGTTTTGTACATGCAAAGCTGGGCGGCATAGGATTTTGGAACCACTTGCTCTGTGCTCATTCAGTATCATTTTACTATTTTTGCTTACCAATCAGAAAGAGGACAAGGAATTGTCTAGTACTCTAGCTTAGCGGTGTAAGAAGAACACGTGTAGCCCAACAGTTTAATTAAACATTCATTCCATAAGTTTTTTAAATAAGATAAAAAAAATTTATTTTATAAACTTATCCATAAACTTACTAAAATAAGTTAAAAAAAAAATTATACATAAGTCGTAAATTATTTTTATAAACTTATTTTTATAAGTTATTTTCATTAGCTTAAATAAGTTTTCTATAAAGTCTTTCAAACACTTCCTAAAAACATGTGCATTTTTAATTTGAGATTTGAGACATCATGTTATTTTAATATATCAAAAATGAAGATTTCAATATTTAAATATTAAAACAATCAAATAATAATAATTTAAAGGCTAAACTACATTTGTGTCCCTTATTTTTATTTTAGATTTTATTTTGATCCCTCTTTTATTTTTTGTTCCGAAATCGTTCCTTATTTTACAAATGTTACACTATTTTGGACGTTTCTCTTAGATTTGCATTAACGATATTAGTAAATCACCGTTAGTCGTCAGAAAATATCTTCCCTCACCGGATTTTGGGTTTCCTCATCAGAATCTGGGTTAAAGAGAAACTCAAATTTGAGTTCTCTTTTTCTCTTTCCCTCTCTTCTTTTTTTCTCTTCTCCCTCCTCTTTCCTTTTCCCTTCTATCTCTTGCAGTGTAATTTTTTGCAGACGCCACCCTGAGGAAGATGTTGCTCAAGGCGCTGAATTTTAAGATATAGGTAAATTAGGTTGATTGGTTCTATACGTGTATTTAATTTTTTACATCAGTCTCATAAGTTTTTTTATTTTCAAATTGATCTTACACATTATATTTCGTTCTCACGTTAGTCCTTTCTGTCAATTTCAACATAATTCCGTTAGTTTTGAACTGACGTGACCCTGATATTAATATGACACGTGGCTCTTGATCTGACATCGTAAGGTCGAAATTGACGGAAAGGACTAACATGGAAATGAAACATAACGTGTAGAATCAATTTAAAAAAAAAACTTATAGGACCAATATAAAAAATTAAATAAACATATTTGATCAATCAACCTATTTTATCTAAGATATTGGATGAAAAAGCATATATAGTGGTGAATTTTAAGATTAATGATGAAATAAAGAACCTTGAGCATGTCTAGGAAAGAGTGAAGCAATGTCACCATCAACCACGATGCCTCTTGCTCTTTGCAAATCTTCGTCCAACTGTAAGAACACGTTGGGATACAATTGGGAACAATTACAAATTGAGAGAATTGAATAAATAGAACAGAGATCGGAAAATACATTGTCAGCTAAGGCGGGGTCCAAGAGCTTGTGAGAGAGGAGAAAGTAAAAGGGAATGGATTTTGGAGTCAGGACGAATGGCACGCTGGCGGAGTGGTTGCTCATCGCTTGTGGCCTTTGAGATGTGAGCTGCTATTGAGTCTTGAAGATCCTTTACTTCTTCTACCACACTCGCTCTCTCTTCCTTTATCTTTTTCGAGAGTAGATCTTCTCATGTTAAAAAAAAAAAACACGAGAAATTTATGTTTTTAATTTGTATTATCTCTCTCCTTCAATATATTAGAAGAGAGGTTAAGATTCAACATAAGAATAAATAATATGAGGGGATCCATTCCCATCTTCTCGGCTCCCGTGTTCATGTTCCAGTTGTTGATGATTCTTCCATCTTACTTTTCTCTTGTGCAACCCTCTCACCCATCAATGATCATACACACGCTCAGGCAACCACACCACTAATCTAATCTCCCATTTCGCTATTTTATTCCACTTTTTTCTTGCTTCAATGGAATTGTTAATTGGGGTTAGGGTTTTGTTAGGGAAAGGGAGAAGGGAGAAGGAAGGATGTAGATGGATTCCGACGAGAGAACCCAGATTGGACGAGGGAAACCAAAATTCAACGAGGGAAGATAGTTTCTAGTGACTATCGGTGTTTATTAATATCGTTAGTGTAAATCTAACGAAAATGATAAAAATAGTGTAATGTTTGTAAGATAAGGGACTATATCGAAACAAAAAAATAAAAAAGAGATCAAATCGAAACCTAAAATAAAGATGAGGGAGCAAAAATGTAGTTTAATCTAATTAAAAAGAGGGATACTGTTTCAGATGTCATGTTTATTTTTTTAAAAAGTAGCACACACTTATCTTATTTATTTGTAGTTACATAATCTCTCATTTTTAATGTACATTTTGATGTAAATTGGACAAAATCAATATATTCATATATTCATATATTTGAATAAGCCTCATATGAAATGAGTAAGTAAGGATATATACATTCTTAATTCAATAAAGTGTATAGAGATCTCAACCTTCTAAATGATCTAAATATAAATGCACTCTCATTTATTCACTTTAAAAATAATCTCACTTTAGATGAACTTTTCTCTGCATAATCATTCATCTGTTGTAAAAATATCTCACATTATACAAAAAAATATTCATAAAAGAAATGTTATAGGGATATGGCAACTTTTGTTGATAATATTAGATGGACTACTTCTTTTTTTCTTGTACAACATAAAACCTTCATCTAGAGGTCCAACATGATGTTGGAAAAAACCGTGCATCAAAGATTTGAGAATGAGAACAACAAAAATACACCACAAAGAAAATAATGAAAACACAAGAATGTTAAAAGTAACGAATCTAATGATAAATACTCTTTCACAAGAGACATTATCACTCCTCAAGTGGTCTCTCGCACTTGACTCACCTACTGCTTTTGAATGTTCCATCACTTCACAAAACTCTCTTTATATGGTGGTAGAATGTAGCATATTCTAATAATAGGTAGTGATTTTATAAAAATCACATCAAACCATATTATTATAATAAAAAATTGAATATAAATAAATAAGAATATATTCATTATTAATTTAATCTAAAATATATCTTAAACTTATTCTTAACTCACTTAAATTTAATGGTATATTCATTTTTACAAATATCTCTAAAAGATAAATTTATTGGGAACGAGTCTTATATAAGTCTATAACCATAGTTGATATGATGTTGACCCATTTGACCAACATAATATCTACTATCCTATAATATGATTATTCTATTGTAAAATATTAATAATCATTATGTTTTTAAAGTGGAGTAAATACTTAATCTAGTCCCTAAAATTATAGGATCGTATCAATTTAGTCCCCCACATTATCAATATTCTAAAATGATCCATGGAATTATAGAAAGTTAATCAAATTCGTTCCACCGTTGGCATTTGCATGGACTATAATGACATTAAGTTGGTAATGTCAGAGATGCATTTGAAACTAAGTGAATAATGTCAGAGATGCATTTCCTAACGAATCGAAATGGAGGGACGAACCTAATTAACATTTTGCAATTCCAAGGATCATTTTGGAATATTGATAATGTAGTGGACTAAGTTGATATGACCCTACAATTTTAAATATCAAATTGGGTATTTACTCTTTTAAAGTGAATGAATATTGACCCAACGAAATGAATATTCTATTGTAGATTGTAAATTATTTAAAGGCTATTTTATTAAAAGTATACTTATTATAACCATTTTTTTTGGTAACAAATATATAATTAATTATATATTCTGTAACAAAAAATATATATGAAAATATGGTTGTCCGACAGGTAAGTTTTGATGGTGACAAATAACTTTTGATGATGACAAAAGTAAGGAGAACCTGAAAATATGATTGTAAAAATGTTTCATTATATTAAGTTGCAATGACAAATATCAGTCTAGATAAGTTTTGTTGTTGACACATTATGAGTTAAGTTTTGACTATGACAAAATTTGTTGACCAACATATTTATGTGTATATTTATGAAAAACTATGTGAAATTTGCTAAGTGTGCAAAGATCCTAAGTTAATATTCCAGGTCTAATCTTTTTGGAAGCAAAAAGGAATCGTCTGAAAAGGGGTTAAGACGAGTCAATTAAAAAGGGTTAGATGACTTCGAAAAGGACGAGACAAATTCAGCCGTCTAAAGTTAAGATGACTTATCAAACGAGTCAATAAGGACTTCAACATTCAACACAATGATCAGACGACTTAAACCAATCTCAAACGACCTAGGCAAAATGCCAAACATTGAAAACCATGGTTAGACTCGGGATCAAACAACTACTACTACAGTGCCAAGATTGGACGAGCCAAGGCTGACATAACATATGAAGAAAAGATTACTCAAGCCAGAAGAAGATCAAATATTTCAAGACAATCATCAGAAAATCCAAATAAGCTGAAGACATCAAACAAGTACAAGCAAACAAAGAAAATCAAGAGATTAAAGATTGAAAAGGTATGATCCAAAAAGAGATGACAATTGACGATGTCTTAGAAGAAGAAAATGTGAATAAAGATACGAAAGGGAAAGACTACACCCATACCCATATTGGAGCAGTGAGGCTTTGCCTTACACTTCATGGAAGGAAAGGAATCCCAGTTAGAAGGCAGCCATCTTCTACTCCCTCATCCTTACCTTGGTATCAGAGCCATATACATACCACGAGCCTATGAAGGAGTAGTATGAAAGATAGTAGAGAAGAGGAAACTTGCAAACATGGAATCCTCCACCTCATCTCAACCCCTTGAGCCTGTTAAACTTTCTTCTTCGTTATCTATACCTAACTCTTGTCTCCGAACTCTTTCAAATCGCATAGACAACTTAGTAGAAGTCTCTGTTCTCCCTGAAGATACGAAACTTGAAGAAACTAACCTCCCACTCTTGAACCCATATAGTCTTTATGCCAGAAACAAATCTATTACTAGGAGCCTCAAATCGTTAGTCTCTACAAAGAGACCTCCAGTCAAAGAATACATCCAGAGCACCAGGATGGATCAATGTGGTCTTCGTGCCACTAGTCAAGAACAATATGTGACCCTAGAGTTCCCACCAGAACTCATTACTCACTGGAGACGTCAAGGCTACACCCATATCCATATTGGAGCAGTGAGGCTTTGCCTTACACTTCATGGAAGGAAAGGAATCCCAGCCACAGCTCGAGTTGCACTCCTTAACTCCACATACGTGAGGTATCAGGATGCATTAATTGGAACAGTACTCACTTCCTTAGCTGCGGGAACCGTGATCCTAACAATAGCCCCTGATTTTAATGTCCGACTGGACGACCCCAATGTCTCTACTTTTCTGAAGGTCCAAGTCCAGATCAGCGGAGCTGAACAAGTAGCAACAGCCATGATGGCAACACTCCATCATCAGATGATCTATAGACTACAAGGCCATGCTCTAGATCTTCATTTCCCCAACTCTACAGGGGATGCTCTCATGATCGTGGCCTCCAGGGAAGATGTCCCAACCATCATCCAGATCCCAAAACAGATCCCACGGGCGGATTTGATGAAACTGATGCCACTGGAGTGGATCACCAACTATGAAAAGGAGCATACACTGAGCAGACCAAGTCATACATTTCTTCCCCCGGATATTTTCTCTTTGGGAGATGGAACGGTGAAAACTGTCTTCAAACCACCTGTAGAAGAACAAGACTCTTTCCAACACCCAGAAGACGCGAAGCTTGCTGAAATTTTCAGCGATCTCGGAAAGGAGTTTAGCAAACCAAGTACATCTGTACATCATGCTTTAACAATCACTCCGGTTGTAAAGCAAAAGCAGAACAAGCTAACTCCTCCCATCCACTATATTTACCCAGACGGTGAATATTCCTATGTGTCTCACATTGAGGGACATTTCATTTGGGATGTGGCACCAGAGATGTGTGACTCCGATTGTTCTTGCGGGGAATATGGAGAAGAAGATATCGATTCTGATCTAGAAAGAAGAATGGAAAAAGCACGCCGAAGGATACTGCGAAGAAAAGCAAAATCTCAATGCTCCCAGGAGAAAGATACCAGGCGCCACAAAGATGACGGTGACAGAGATGATGAGTCCCGAAGACGTAGACCATGGGTAGGAATTCGAAACCCACATGCCGGTCCTTCTCGAGAAGAATACCTCCGTCTCCGAACAACTGAAATCCTTCAAGAAGATCAGAAACGAAGAGAAGAAAATCAGCGAAGACAAAATCAAAAGGCAAAATCCATCTTAAAGGAACCTTCTCATAGCTGCCTTACAAGTCCCTGTATGATGCTTACACCTTCTAAATATGATGAGGATTTCCCGCCTTTGGATCGAAGGACAGATGAATCTACCAGAACTTCAATGAAGCCTTACGTGACTCCCTCTGAAGTCTCTCCGTCAGGTTTGAAGCCAATCACCCCGGCCGAAGAAGTGTTGAACTGGCAAACGCACAATGCGAGAGCCCAGAACAAAGTCCTTAAACGAATAGACTCCAAAATAGACAATCTGGCCTCCAAGCAAGATTCCACTGCAAAACAAGTGGAAGGATTTTCTATGCAGATACAGGCTTTGTATGAAGATCTCAAGAGAAAAATAATGCTCTTAGATGCAGACCTGAGGCATCTCATCAAGACAGGCTACATTGGTCCAGAGGTGATGAAAAAGGATAAAGAAATCTGGGTACTCCAAGACCAGGTCCATCAGATTGAGAAAAATATGGACAAGCAGCATCAGATTGTCTATGATGTTTACCCAACTAACATACCATCCTTCAATACTCCACAACCTGCATATCCAAATTATCCTTCTGAAGAAGACTACTCTAAATGCTTCAAGATGACTTATGAAGTATTTAGGCAGTCAGAAACTAGCCCTCAAAACCCATCCAAGCCCAAAAACCCTCCACAATTCTCATCGCAAACCAAAAAGGATCCCCGAAGAACAACAGAACCCATTCGCCTTAGAACTCCATCTCCATCACTACCAAAAGAAGGATCTCCGTCCATGGCCAAAAACAAACACCCTATGCTGCCCATAAGGCCGCTTCACCCCTCTCAATCAGACCACTTTGACTCTCAATCTGAAGATACCCAAAGCTCTAAGAATGCTCACTCTGTCCTTGAATCACATTTTGATTCTGAATCCCAGATTTCCGATGATTCTCTACCGAGTTTCGATGATTCAGAGCAACGCTATATGGATGTTTCTGCCCTTTACATGGCAATCCCACAAAATGATCCTCATGAAGAAGAAGAATCAAGAGTTGAAAATGATGGTGAAGAAAGCTCCCCGATGGCATATGTAGAAGAACCGATCGAAAGCAGTCATCGACCCACTTCAGGTCCATGGTTCACTTTCGATGATGCCGCTCCTGAGAAATGGCGGTCAAAGCTTAACGACATGGGTGCATGGATCGATGTCCAGATGACTAAACCAGGTGTCACCCTTTCATCAGTAATCAAAGAATTTGTGGCCAGGATGACAGGCACATTAAGGGAATGGTTCCAAAGCCTTGGACCATACAGGCAGCTCCAACTTACCCAATTATCCGATGTAGGCCAATTACTGGGACTCATTCACAAAGAATTTCTAGGAGACTATCAACTCATAGAAAGACAAAGAAGGCAAGAATTCTTCGAAATGCGATGCTGTTCTCTAAAAAGGAAGGATTTGGATCGTCATTACCAAAGGATGGCTCAGAGATATCATATGCTCAATGGTTCCAACAATCCAGATCTCAAATACACCTTCATCGCTTCTCTCCCAGCTGACATTCAGCCAGAACTCCAAAGAACAATCCTCTCTTTACGGAGAGACATCTCAGAGATCTCCCTAGGAGAAATCTATCAAATGGCTCTGTCTACATTAGACAAGCTTTGTGAACAACAAAAGCTCTTTCATTCCATTGTAGAAGGGAAGACGAAACTCCAAAAGATATGTCGAAAGCCCTACCTTCAAATCAAATGCAAAGACAAAGATTGTTCCTGTCCTACCAGGAAAAAGTCTCATTTCCACAAGTATAGAATGGCGAAAAGAAGGGATAAAGGAAAGAAGAAACCTGTAAGGTTCTTCAAAAGAAAACCTTTCAAGAAAAAGAACACAGACAGGTGTTATTTATGCAAGCAGAAAGGTCATTTTGCAAAAAATTGTCCCAACAAGACCAGGAAGGCAGTAAAAATGATCCAACATCTTCAACAGGCTTATCCAATTGATCATGATGATATTGAGTCCTTGTTTTCTGAACAAGAGGAAGCGGATGCAGATACAATCTTTGCCCTCGAAGAAGATGAATCTTCAGAATCAGGCTTTGACAGCCAATCGGATGAAGATGTCCAGCATTGCTATGCTATACAACCCTGCCTCAAGATGCAACAGGCCTCTACAAATCCTCCATTGCCATGCGTCAAAATACAAGTTCTACCATCCAAATATGATAGGCCTATTCCTGTCATTGCTTACATGGACACAGGAGCCAGCAGGAGCCTAATAAACTCAGAAATCCTACCTGCAGAAATGTGGAAACCTCATAAAGAATACTTCTATGCTGCAGATGGCAAACTTTAGTAGCATCTGAAGGAGAGAACCATAAGATCAACTGCTATCCTATGTACAATTTGCTGAAAGAATGAAAGAAAGGAAATAAAAAATTATTTCTCCTTGAAGGAAAGAAAAGTCAACCTTGAGGAATCTACTTCGAACAAGCTCTAACAAGCAGTAAGCAATCATAATCAAAAGGCGAAGATATTTCTGACAAAAGGCATAAAGCTTAGAAGTAAAAGACAAAATTCCAAACTTAAAGCTGAGTTTGGCAAAAATCACAACTCACAAACCATAAAGTAGATATTTTTCAAAAATCGATTTAGAAAATATAATTTGTCAAAAAGTTGAAGCCAAAAGCATGCCTAAAGCTTTCCTGACCAGTCTCTAATGTGAAAAAACATTTAATGCTATTAGAGAACGACTTTTGTCAAAAAGCATGAAGACATTGCAACAAAGGAGAAATTCAAACATTCCAAAATAATGATTCAATGATTTAACTAGATAAACTATATAATGAGAAGAAAATATAAGAAGATATGTCCGAGAAGTAAGAGTTATATGGGTGAAATGAGCTAAATTGAAAAGAAGTAACTAAACAAAAAAGACATGGTGCTTCAAGTTGTAATATTTCACTTTGAGAGTGTAATCAATGTATACTTCAATTTCTTTGCTGAAGATCAGTTTGTAACAAGGGTGAGACATCCCTTGAGAATTCGGAGACTCTTGCACGAAGGATGAGGTATCCCTAGAGGTGAAGACTGAAGAATGTTCAAGCTATAAAGAGGGTGAGGTATCCATCAAATGATTAAGGGTGGAGTATCCATTAAGTTGTTAAAGGGGTGAGGTATCCCTCGGCTAGTAAAGGATGAGGTATCCCTTGATGCCGTAAAGACTCTTGCATAAGGGTGAGGCATCCCTTGAGAGGATATCAAGACTCTTGCACGATGGTGGGGCATCTCGAGTGAAGAACACTCAGCTATTGTAAAGGTTTTACAAGCACATGTTGGAAGCTTGTTCATATAGTGAAAAATATCACAAAGGTATTTGTGAGGACTAGATGCAAATCACAGTGGTTGTGATTGAATTAGGATAAATCTCGATTTGCAAGCTCTTCTCACCATCTATCTTCACTTATTATGTTTACAATCTTTTATCTCTTTATTGCATTTCTTTGTTGATCATTTTGTTGCTTATTTTGTTTAAGTATTCGATACTTATAAAAAAAGTTTCAAAAATACACAATTACCCAATTCATCCCCTCTTGAATAATGGTTGTCACAGCCAACAAAAAAAAAACTATATAGTTAGGAAGTCTTATTTAGTTCAGTCAATGAAGACATTTGTAGTTTAATAAAAGGTCTTAAAGAATCAAGTTTTATCTTAGCCCTTTTCTCTTTGGAGTGTGTAAAAAATCAAGAGAGAAGGCCCAAATTAGTCCCTGAAAATTTTCATGGACTCACTTTGAGTCCCGAAAAATAAATTAATTAATCATTTAGTCCCTCAAATTTATAAACGCGGGATCCATTAGGCCCTATATTTAGTTCCGATGTCCAATTACTTGCCTACGTGTCCCTATGGTGTGGAATCAGGTCGGGTTGAGGGGAACCTGAAAACCGAATCGAAGGATTTTCTTCAGTTCGGGCTGGTCGGATTCGTACATTTCCAGCGGTTAACCCAAACCGACCCAACCCGAACATATTTAGGTCGATCGATCAGTTCAACGGGTTTCGCATCCTTCAACCTGATACCTGACCCGTTCATCTCAAGTACTTGTTATACTCAACCAAACCAAACCGGGTTTTCCGGATTGGTCCGTTTGGGTTGATCTGACCAATTCCACCGTACGTGTCCCATTAACCATTTTACCAGGTCCACTAGTGGTCATGCGTGGTCTATGACGAATTTTTATCATGGAAAATGAATGAAAAGTGGGAAAAAAAAAACGGCATAATTTTCAGGTATTTTGGATTTAAAAACTATGCATGTTTTTTTTCACTTGTTATTCGCTTTCCATGGAGAAAATTCGCCATAGGCCACGTAGAATCACTAACGAGTCAAGTAGGATGGTTAATGGGATACATAGGCAAGTAAACGAATATTATTAAGGGACTAAAATGTCCCGTATTTATAAATTTGAGGGACTAGATATTAATTTTTTTCAGAGACTAAAAATGAGGATATTTATATCCAAACCAATCCAAAACAAAACCGCAAATCGATCCAAAAAACCTAAAATCGAACAAAATCGATGTCTATTGGATATTTTTGGATCTTGTTTTGTGAAAACCGATCGAATTTTGGATTTCTTTTTTAAAACCAAACCACATATATAAAATTTAATATATTTTATTTTATTTTTTGCGTTATTGATTTTTATTTGTTGGTTTTTTTCCTAATAATACCTACTAGTTTGATTTGAATTTTCTACTATTTTTAATGTTTTGAACATAAAAAAAAAGATGTTATGGAACTAGATCATGATGATATTTATTTATTTTAGACTTATTTTATGAAATGTTATTAATGAATATATAACATGTATATATAGATTTAAGATTTTGTTCAATTTAGCTTGTAATTTTGATTCTCTGATGTAATATAAATATGTAATGATATGTCGGTAAAACCGAATCAACTTATCCAATCCAAACCGCATTTAATCTGACCGGATCAGATTTTTTTAAGGAATCAATCCAAATCGAACCGAACCACTTGTTGTTTTAATCTTTGGATTGGATGACTTTTTGTCTTAAATCCGATCCAAACCGATCTACGAACATCCGTCACTAAAAGTTGATCCCCAAAATTTTCCAGGGACCAATTTGACCTTCACTCAAAAATTAGTTACCAATTAAAATCTCAAGGGTTTCTCACATTCACTATTTATTGGTATTAAGAAAAAACATATACATAACATTATTCACTGTTGACTCATTGACAAAAGTAGCCTTAGACCGGAGTTGCTGACTCGCTGGAGCCCTCTAATGGGGGATTGGGCCGGCAACAACAACTATTGCAGGCCGGCAGCTTTATGTTCTTTGGGCCCACCAGAAAACAAGCCTAGTTCCGGACCTTTTCCTATATAGCTGAATTTATCTGAAGCTGTTAGACTTGGCTCCAAATCATCTATTTAAAGCATCGGGGGAGCTTTACACTTTTAGTAAATATCCAATTTGATTCATGAAATTATAGGATTGTATTAATTTAGTTTTTCACATTATTAATATTTCAAAATGATCATTGGAATTGCAAAATGTAGTAAATGCATCCCTGACATTATTCATTTAGTTTCAAATGCATCACTGACATTATCAACTTAATGTCATTATCATCCATGCAAATATCAATTGAGGGACGAATCTGATTAACTTTCTACAATTCCAGAGATCATTTTGAAATATTGATAATGTGAGGGACTATCCTATAATTTCAGGGACCAAATTGGATATTTACTCTTTACATTTTGAAGGGAAATTGTCCTCTCTTGAATTGACAAGAAAATCACTGTGTTAAAATCCTCTATTTCGATTTTGGGCTTTGAGTGTGTATTTCGTAATTTTTTTCTAAGGGGAGGACTTTATTTTTTTTTTTTACGTGAAGGGGAGGACTTTATATGAGAAAAGAGGTAGGGAAGAAAAGAAAAGTAAAAGAGCATATTGCATTGTGGAGAATTGAATTTGCCTATTCACGATTCATATCACAACTAGGTAGTTTAACCAATTAAATTTACTCAAGAGGATGATGTATATCTGTAATTTTGAAACATACATACATGGACTACTATAAACACTCAAATATACATATTTTAACATATGTAAAAATGTGTAGCTCATATTTAATAAGCATCTTGTAAAAATATTTATATATGTCAACAAGTCAAATACGGTACCTTAGAAATAATATAGTAGGCAATCCTAAGAATTTATTTAACTAGGTTATAATGTTTTAAGGCTCTTCTCTTCAATCACAATGGATTTCATCATAGACTACAGCCATGGCCATATATAGCATAGATTTATTTTCCGATGGCTTCAGTAGAATAGTTTTATGGCGTGTGCTGAGATCATCGTGCGGTGTACCCAAGCTTTTTTTTCCTTAAAATTGACCAGAGTAGGGTGCCTGCAGTTTAGGCTAAGGTAACAATCTGTAAAGCATGGTGCTTATCCTTTGCATTGGCCCCCTTTCCCTCTTTTATTTTTCTTTGATTGGTCTCTCAAATTGAGAAAGCATCACGCAACTAAGTTGAATAAAGAACTTTTTTTTAGGATCAAACGCTTACTTATTTATTTTAGATCAAGTGCTTACCATCTAATCAAACGTTATAAATATTAGTTAGAACGTAATTTTGTTTCCTTAAACCTATCAGTAATTATCAATTTACGATCACATTTCGATTTGACTCCAACCCCAATTGGTCTCGTCAAGGTGGGATGTTGGCCCACTACCAACATTTTTATCAAAGTATACAAGCAAAAAAAAAAAACTTAAAAAGATTGTATTTTTTTAACAAAATTAGATTTAGGAGCTAAACTCCAAGTTGCTAGTCACTAGTCACTTGTCACTTTGGGTGTCTCACAACATTGCATTGCATGTGTGCTCATCTTCTGTTAGTTGGGTGTTTTACTAATGCATCAAACATTTTGACAACAATCCCAAAGCTAGCTTCGGTAGCAGGCCCTTTGGGCATTAGAGGCTCTTGATGCTTTGACATTAATTCTTTTAAAGTTGGATTATATTTAGAAACAAAAACCAGTGGTGACCACAATCATACGTTGATGCAAAGTACTCATGTGCTCTTGATGCTTTTTTTCATGACACAACTGCTGTGCCTTTAATATATACGTCGAAGGCTTGAAGCATACCAGTTCCAACTAAAATAAAATAAAATAAAATCCTACGTACAAAAGGGAGAGTGCAGAAAGAACCCACATACTGCCCCTATATATATATATATATATATATATATATATATATATATATATATATATATATATATATATATATATATATATATATAATTTTTTATTTTCGATTCACTTTGACATGTCAATTTGATACGCATTCACGAAAGCAATCCATACAATTAGATTATGTTGAGAAACCAAACTTAATGATTGTATGTTATTCTAACAATCTATACTGTGTTAAGGGAAAATGTGAGTGCCGGGGGGTCCGGAAATAATCCATATATAAGAACATTAATTTAAAGTATGTTAGGTTCATTTAATTTGTGTAATGATGCTAATCATGCATCTGGAGTAATTCTTTTATGTTAGATTGTGTTTACTATGTCCAAGTTCTTTAAAGTAATGATGATAACATGTTCAGGCTTTACGTGTTAGAGGAGCTGGAGTGCTTGTGGTGGAGCTAGCAGTGTAGTATATAACAACATTAAGAAATGATCAAATTAATTGCTAAATTTGAAAATCGCATAGTAGATGATCGCCTCCTCCAGTTTGTGGGGATGTGCGCATGCACAAACCTTGGTCCTTGGACACCAGCCCCAGCCAAGCTAATTCAATTCCTCCAGTAGAGTTCTCCCAGAAAATTATTTATAAAAAATGATTATTTCTTATGGTATTTTTGGGATGACAAATGTTAATCAGTGTTGTAATGACACTGGTAAAAGAATTTAAATTGGTATTTTTTTTAAATGGTCATACTAACGAGTGTCCTGAGTAAGGAAGTCCAGAAAAACAAGTTTTGATTGAAAAATTAAGTATATCACTCTTTCAAATATTAAATACATCAATTCTTAATGAAAACTTTCCTTTCTTACTTTCTTAATCAATATCCTTAAAACACTCGTTAGCATTCTTTTTTTTTTTGAAAATATGTGTATTTAATAGATTAAAAGGTGATTCAGATAGTTTTCCAATAAAATTTTATCTTAGCACACAGATTAGCAAGATGATTTTAAGATTGTATTTTCTCTGGACTCAATTATAAACAAAAACACCTACTTGCACACTGATTAAGAATGATAGTTAAGTGCATTTAATTTTTTTGGTTTTATGTAAAAAAATAAATATATTTACTAAACTATCCTTAATCATAATGGTACTCAAAACATTAATAGATTAATAACTTAAGAATATTTATGAAAAAATAATATTAAATATGAATAAATTAATTGATATTTAATTATATTTAAATATACTGCATTTGATCATTTTTTTACTTTTATATTATGAGAAGTTGTTGAAAGTGAAACACGTTCATTTCAATTCCGGGGATGTGGTTAATTAACTGCGCACAAACCAATGCCATAGTTTACTCGTGTATCAGCAAATTGCATGAACAATGTATCAGTTCCATATAATTTGTTGCGCAGGACAGAAGAAACACCGATTTTTTGCATAGTTCAATAGTACCTCCCAAATAAAATATAAATAAATTTAATTATTTTTAAATTAATTATTCATATTTATTATTGTTAATCTTATTTAAAAGTTTAATTTCATTGTCTAAATTATTCCTCTTTGTTTATTCATATTAATTATATTGTATGAAAATTTATTTTAATTAAATGCAATAAAATAAAGGACATTTTTTGTATACTATCATTAAATAGGATGTAAAAAATCAACTTTTACTTATATTTTGTTACAACTTAGATGGATCAATTTTTGCTTATATTTTATGAAGAATGCTAAACAGTGTCCTAAGAGTATTATTTAAGAAATTAAAAGAAGAAAAATTTTATTGGGAAGTGGTACATTTAATATTTTAAAATGTTACACTTATATTTTCAATAAAAACTTACTTTTCATATATTCCTTAATTAATATCTTTAGGACATTGATTAGCAAGATCCATATTTTATCAAGGAGGGAGTATTACTTTTGCTTCCATGAAAGTTGTGAAGTTTAAGATTCTGTTTACTTTGTTGTTTGTTGGGGAGTACTAGCAATGGATGATTCCGAAAGGGATAGCAAGGTCATATTTATTATTGAAGAGTGTGTTTGGATTAACTATGAAAAATTATATAATAGTATTTTTTTTGCACGGTTAATGATGATTAAATTATTTTGATTTATTAAAAAATAATTTTAAGATAATTTGTTTCATTTGAAATATATAAAAACATTTATTTTATGCATTAAATTATTAAAAGAGATATGAAATAATGAAAACAATTATTTGGTTTGAAGACAAATTAATATTTATCCCTTATGAATATGAAATAATACACATGCTCAAATGTTTTAAAAAAAAAAGAACATTCAAAGTTGTTTGTGGTTTAAAAAATTAATTAATAGCTTTTAATCTAACTACTCAAACATCAATAAGGCACCTTCATAGTCGACAGATAACTGCCTTTCTTAAACATGATTTTATAGCTTTGATTCATGACACATATATAAAAAAAAGGTTTTGTTGGGAGTGACAAAATATATTTTTGATGATCTTTATATTTCGAAAGAAATTAATTTTCGATTATCGATTAAAATATTCGTATGCAAACCAAAAAAATCTAACTACTCAAACATATTGTCAAGTACCCCCGATCGCGTAGATCAGCTAACACGAGGTTGTTTTAGCTTAATCAAAAAGTCTCGAGTTTCAGCCTCTTGGAATGCTGTTGCTTCAAAAACACGGCAGGTAAAACTTTGTTGACAATGTGGTTCTCTGTGAGTACAGTTTGGATTAGAAAACAACTCTTGTGGTGTCCAGATAATGGATGGTCTATACCATAAAAACGTATGATCCAATGATAAAAAAAAAACCTTTGTGAGGAAAAAAACTGTTTTCTCAAATAATCAAACAAAATCAGACAAATGCACTAATTCTTAAAAATTTAAGATCATATTCATTCCCCCATTTAAACTACTTAAGTTAGCTTGTCAATGAACAAATCAATTTAATGTCATACCCAAATCAGATTCAGAGGTAAGCTAGCTATCTTACCATTTTTGTCAAGATCATATTACTTGGAATCAGGACTGTGACTCTTGATCTGACAAAAACATTTTTTTGGGGGGGATGGGGGAGGATTTCTTGTATTTTGTGTGCCAATAGAAGTTGCTTAGTCAATTTGTAGAGTTTTAATAAATTATAACTGAAAAATAAATGTAATTCCATCTCTTAACAAACAAAACAAAGAGAACATATACCTCCCACCTGTAGATGGAGGGAGAAAAAAAAAAGAGACCATAATTAAAACAAAGTTTGTTTTCAGTACCAAATTGTCTCGGAGAAAAAAGAAAAACTTGAAAATAGTTACATCTATAAATAGACTTGGGTTAATGAAGTTTTTGGTCCTCGAAAATATAGGGCTTATTGATTTTAGTCCCTATCTTTTGTTTGATTTGTTTTTGGTGTCTGTAACTTTTAAAATTTTGTTTTTAGTTCCTGCCGTCAACTCCAAACGTTAACTGTTGATGTGGCAGACGGAAATCCACGTCAGCACTGACACATGGCAAAATAATTATTTTTTATTCCATTCGTTTGAAATGACAGGGACCAAAAACAAAAATTTAAAAGTTACAGACACCAAAAACAAAATAAACAAAAGATAGGGACTAAAACCAAAATCCCTATATTTTCATGGACCAAAAACTTCAATAAGTCTTTAATAAATATGATTTCTTATAATTTATGAATTAATTTGGTTTTCTAACAAATGAAGAAGAATTATAATTTTTTTGAGTTGACTGATTTTGAAACAAATAATCCTCCAAGTCTTAAATAATGTGTTTTCGAATTGTAGTTGAGTTTTACTTATTTAGTATTTTCAATTGTCAAGCATAATAGAAACCACCGCAACAAATAGACATAATCGTCATGACACTGCCAATTGAAAATATAAAATAAGCAAAATTCAACTAAAGTTCCCAAACACATTACCAAAATTTGAGAATTTTCTTCTTTCATTGGCTAGCTTCAACTGCAACTTCTGTCTCTTCTCAGTAGCTCTTCAACATGTGCTCCAGGTAACAAAGTGAAATAAGAAATCATATTTATTAAAGGCTTATTGAAGTTTTTGGTCCCTGAAAATATAGAGATTGTGGTTTTAGTCCCTATCTTTTGTTTGTTTTGTTTTTGGTGTCTGTAACTTTTAAATTTTTGTTTTTGGTCCCTATCATGTCAAACAAATGGAATAAAAAAATAATTATTTTACCACGTGTCAATGTTGACGTGGACTTTTGTTTGCCACGTCAGCAGTTAACTTTTGGAATTGATGGCAAGGACCAAAAACAAAATTTTAAAAGTTACAGACACCAAAAACAAAACAAACAAAAAATAGAGACTAAAACCAAAAAATCTTATATTTTCAAGGACCAACAACTTCATTAAGCCAATAGATTTTATAGTTTCTCGTTTTGATCAATTATTACTTATTTCTGTAAAATGAATTTATTGTTCACAAAATGATTTAGTGTATATTCAAATAATAATAATAATAATAATAATAATAATGACCGAACACCAAAATAATAATAATAATAATAATGACCAACAGGATGTGAAACAAGTGGTAGGTACTTTGGATCCCTTAAATATGTGGTCATGAGTTTGATCTCTGGTCGATCTGTATGGAAAAATATCTGTTAGAAGAGGACAACCCCTTAAATGAATATCAGTTTTTTAGCAGGATTAGTCTCCGTTGTTGCGCACGAAGGATATCCTAATTTAGACCAATAACAACAATAGTAATAATAATGTGTTAGTTGAAGTGGAAGAAAATTATAGGGTAAAGTTATAATTTGGTCCCTATACGTAATAAGGATTCTCCATTTAGTCCCTATATGTAAAAATTTTGGAAATGAGTCCCTACATGTATAAACGTTATCAAATTTGGTCCCTATATGTGCAAACGTTAACAAATTCGGCCCTGCTGTCAGCAAATTGGTTCTTATAAGTGACACAAATTTTTGATTTGGTCCCTAAACCTGAAAAAATAAAATTAAATCGGTCCTTATATGTTCGATCGATAATAATTTTGTCTCTGCTATCTATCATGGAGCTTGGACCTAACTAAACTTTATTTTCGTATTGAATATTTTCTATATATTATATTAATCTATTATTTCTATTGAAAATAAAAATTGTATAATTTAGTCCGTAAATGGTTTTATATTCTGAAATTATCCAAGTTGACTCTCAAAAAAAGAAATAAATTGATATAATATATAAAAAATAATCAATACGAAAAGAATATTTAGTTGGGTCCGAGCTCCTTGGCACATGATAGGGACAAAATTATTATCGATTGCACATACAGAGACTCATTTAATTTTTTTTTCAGGTTTAGGGATCAAATCAAAAATTTGTGTCACGTATAAGGACTAATTTGCTGAGGGCAGGAATGAATTTGCTAACGTTTGCACATGTAGGGACCGAATTTGCTAACGTTTACACATATAGGGACTCATTTCCAAAAAAAATTTGTATAGGGACGAAATGAAGATTTTGTGTCACGTATAGAGACCAAATTACTACTTTAACCAAAATTATATCCCTTAAACTATGATCTTTGTTTCAATTGAGGTTTATATGTATGAAACAATACTATTAAAAGAGATTCTCACTTAGATATTGAACCGCACTCGAGCCAATTTTTTTGATAATTATGATATAGATACGAAGTATCCATCAATGTTAGTCAGGATTCGAATCTCTGACTACTTACTTAAGATGTCTAAGTCTCTTAGCATTCGGATCAACCACATGATAACTGTAGTGAAGACATTAATCTTTTAATCCTTGAATAAGGATACTTTGAAAGAAATTAAGTCCATTAAAACGGTATTCACTGATTATTCTATACTTTTAAATTTTATTTGGTTAATTAAAACGTTTTATAATGTTTTATGGTAACAAACGTTTTATAATTTGTGTACCTCATCTCAGTATGCAATTGTACATTATATTTATTATACATCAATTTGGATAAAAAAATTTGTTAAAACCATTAGGATAATTAAAGATATGAAATAGATAAAGTTTCACAAACGAGAAGAGTATAAAGTATGGATTTAATTATATACTGTCCATATACAGATTTTTTATACAGACAATCAATCAGAAATTATCATATAGGTTAAAATATTTGACTCTTATCCTAACTACCTTAAAAGTCACACACACCATGATTTCTGATTGATTGGCAATGTAAAAAACTTTACGCGGACAGTACATAACAATTAAACTCATCAAATATTGTCAAAAAAAAAAAAAAAGAAGGGTATAAAGTACTGCGTTAAATAATCACCCGTTAAATATAAACCATTAGGTGACACAGCGAGAGGTTCGGAACGAGGTTCGGTGTTAGCTTTTCTACGTCAATATAGACAGGAAAGTTGACAGAGGGAGAAAGAAAAAGAACAGAAAAACCTTTTCCTTCCCAATTCTCTCTGTGATTCTGCAGCTTCATCTTCAAGAAGCTTTTCCAGAATCACAGTTGTGTCTATATAATTCATATTCATTTTTCTCTTTATCCTTCTTGAGAATTCAGCTGAGCCTTTTTTTATTTCTAGCTAAGAATTCTTTGCCATTTTTTCCCCAAGACTAAAGCTTTTTTATAAGAGGCTTGGGTTGTTTTGTTTTGGTTAATGTATAGAATTTGAATTCAATTCTGGGTGTCCCAATTTTTTGGATTTTTGTTTTTGAGTCCTTGAGGTTATGGCAACCGAACAAGTTTTGCCATTCTCTGTTGTATCTGTGGTTGAAGATGTTCTTCAACAACATGGTGGAAGATTGAGCGAAGTCAACTTGGCTTCAAGAAAAGCTGAAGAAGCTTGTATATATATATATATATCTCCCTGTCTCCATTGTTTTCTTAATATTCCATCATTTTGGCTTTCTATCCATCATTTATATTATTATTTTTACTCTCAAAATATCATTATGAAATCAATTCAAGTTTTTGTAAGAAATTTTTAATTCAGAGCTAATGCTATTTTCATTTTTTTTTATTGGCTAAGAATGTTGGTTTCAAGTTTCAACCAATTAAAAGACAGAATTATTCTTGTATGGGCACGTGATCATTAGGCACCACCAATCAAAATCATGCATACTTATCATGTATGTTCATATATTACATTTTTGTTAAGGAGAATGCTACTTACTACACTTAGGATATTAGTTAAGGATTCAAGAAAAAAAAAAATTTAATTGGAAAATGATATATTCAATATTTTAAGAAGCGATATATTTAGTTTTTGAATGAAAACTTGTTTTTATTGGATTTCTTAACCATTGTCTGACGGCACTCAACAGCAAACTTGTTTGTTAACTATGGTTAAAGTTGATGACAACAAAAAGAAACATTTTGATTGTTGCTAGAATGATGGAAACACGTGGTAGTAACTTCATGAATGAAGCATAGAAAGCCTGAATGATCTTCAAGTTCTAAGAAAGAATAACATAGATAGTACTTGTCTCATGTTGCAGCCTTGAGAAGATATGAAGCAGCTGGTTGGCTGCGAAAGACAGTTGGAGTTGTTGGAGGAAAAGACTTGCCAGCTGAGCCTTCTGAAGAAGATTTCAGGATTGGATTGCGTAGTGGGATTGTCCTCTGCAATGTTCTTAATAGAATTCAACCTGGAGCAGTGCCCAAGGTATGTGAGCCTGGCTCTGCTGTTCTGTTCTTTCACTACTATGTATGCTTCTCCTTGGTTTTTAGTGTCTAAGATTTGAGTTTAATTGGTATGTATTATCGGTGTAAAGTTTTTTACATTGTCGATCAATCACAAATCATGGTATGAGTGACTTTTAAGATAGCTAGGATAAAAGTTAAACATTCTTAATTATGCGACAATTTATGATTGATTGACCGTGTAAAAAAAATTTTCACTGACATTTCATATCAAATAAATCCCTAAAATTTATGTGTCTTTCACTAAAATCAATTGTAAAGACATTCCTTGGAGTGTGCATTAATTGTTGCTCCACAAGCATGCAATAATTTTCTCTTGCTTCACATTGACTTTTTAAGCCTTACTCTTATGTGACAATTGTTGCACCTATATTGTTAGGTAGTTGAAGCCCCCAGTGATTCTATTCTTATTCCCGATGGGGCAGCACTGTCTGCATATCAATACTTTGAAAATGTAAGGAATTTTCTTGTAGCTGTGGAGGAAATGGGGCTTCCCACCTTTGAAGCTTCTGATTTGGAACAGGTACTAATTATTGACCAAACTTAAAATTTTCTGTTTAATACTTCCATGGACTTGTTAGATTGAACTCAATGTTATTATTATTATATAAGAAATATGCTATACACACATTGTTACACACATGTCACCTCATATGTGCATAATTTTCACCATTTTACTACAGTTGGTCACACCTTATTTTCTGCATTTTGTTGCTTATAGTGATGTGAGAAGATGTGGCTTGTAACTGATATGTTGCAAGGATTTTCTTTACTGTAAAGCAATTGTTATTCTGCTTTAAATTTTTTTTTTAACATGCTGTATTTACAGGGAGGAAAATCTTCAAGGATAGTGAATTGTGTTTTAGCGCTCAAGTCCTATGCTGAATGGAAAGAGGGAGGGAAAAATGGATCATGGAAATATGGTGGGATTGGGAATCTAAAGCCACCTACCTCTGGGAAACCAATTTTGAGGAAAAACTCAGAACCATTCATGAAGTCTCTATGGACTATGACATTAGGGGACAGAGATGGTTCTATGAGTGATCACTCTTCATACAGTGATTCCGGGCATGATCGCAATGAAGGGGTTAGAGAGCTTTATTGTGTATAAATAATCTTTTACTTCTTGTGTAGATGGTGAGAATCATCAGTCTAAGCTTATTGGTTTGGTATCTGCAGGGTTCCTTTCCTTCCTTAAATTCATTAGTTCGTGAATATTTGTGTGACAAGCGGCCAGAAGAAATTCCCATTGTAAGGGTCATTGCTTCTTTCATAGATATATTCTCATCCTCAGCTACACATTAGATTAAGAGTAAACCACTTACCATTCTGAAAAGTTTTATAGGTGATATATTTGTCATGCACCTAATAACATAACTGTTAGATATATAAAACCATTCATGTGCCTTCACTTAAGCTTTTGGCGCAGTTGATTCTTGACAACTGGGGTTTTTCCTTTTACTTTAGTTCTATACCTCCTTCACTAAAGATATAAGTCATATAACCCCTTTTGCCATAACAGGTTGTGGAGTCCTTGCTTAGCAAAGTCATGGAGGAGTTTGAACGTCGCATGCAAATCCAACATGAAACGGTATGCATCTCTCTCTTTTAACCATGTTCAATGTCATACCCGGTGACACAATTCCAAAGAAAATTTTCATATTTCTTATTGTTTTCATGTGGAGGTTTGCTCACACATACACACTTGACCGGGTCCATGAATCTAACTGAATTTATTGTCAAACATTTAATAATGGCAGTTTAAAACAACTCAGGAAGAAAAGGCTTCATCTGAAGTGGAATATTCAATTTCAAAAGCTGCTTCTGTTGATGAAGAGGTAAAATTCAGATTCCAGATTTACATTTCTTGCAAGTGCAAATGAATATGTTTAGAGAGGTCATTATAATTATGAGCTCAACTGCTTGACTTTTTTTTGTCTGTGACTTATACTAAGATGGAAGAAAAGGAAGATGCACAGGATCTAGAGGTCAAACAAGAGTTACAAGTGGAATGTTATGATGAGAAGTACAATGGTCATGAAGAATCAAGTAGCCAGATTTTGAAGCAGCAAGAGTTAGTTCAACAACAAAATAGAAGCATCCTGGTAAGTTGTAATATATACTGGAATTGGATGTTGACATTGTTCATAAATTGATGAAATAAAGTAATGAATTTAATGTTGACATTCTTTAGGAATTGAAAACTATTGTCTATCAAACAAAATCAGGAATGCAATTTCTGCAAAAGAAATACCAGGAGGAGGTCATCTATCTAAGTACGTATACTCATAAAAAAACATCCCTCAATTTTTTACAGGAATATCAATTATGTATCTAATTACTTGCTAGTTACTCTTTATAGGTAAGCATCTGCATAGCCTAGCTTCTGCTGCATCAGGATATCATAAAGTTCTTGAAGAAAACCGCAAGTTATACAATCAAGTGCAGGACCTGAAAGGTAGATTCAAGTAATCAAGAGTCTATTTATAATATTGCTCCTTGGTTTTTCATGTTTCTGAATGAGAGTGAATGGCCAATTTTTTTTTCCATTTTGGTAGGAAATATTAGGGTGTACTGCCGAGTTAGACCCTTCTTGGGTGGTCAACCAAGCCATTATAGTTCTGTCAGTAACGTGGAGGAGGGAAGTATCTCAATCATAACACCTTCCAAATACGGCAAAGAAGGGAAGAAGACATTTAATTTCAATAGAGCGTTTGGTCCTTCTGCAACCCAAGGTTGGTCTTAAGGAAAGATTATTATATACTCGTGCAGCATAATTAATACATGCTCTAGGGAATATCTACCTTTGATTTTAAACAAAGTTACATAAATTTTAAGTCACTAACTTAAAACCAATAGTGGATATCCTTCGTTATGCATTCATTTTAGGACAAAACTTAGGTGCAGTTCTTTAGGTGCTTGTGTTACTGTTTTCCAATTAGAAGACTTGTGTAACAGCTTATCAATGAAAATATAACATGTGTACACATGTCCTATTCTTATTGGAAAACAGCACCACATAAATTTTGTTCTTCATTTTATTGTGTCTTAGGAGCATATTGTCCTTTCACTAAAATTGTTGCTACTTGGTATGCTTTCATTATTAATTCTCTTTATGGTTGCTTGCAGCGGAAGTTTTCTCAGATACACAGCCTCTGATACGTTCTGTTCTAGATGGGTACAATGTTTGTATATTTGCCTATGGCCAAACAGGATCAGGAAAAACACACACTATGGTAAGAGATTTAGACAACCTTGTTGACTCCTCTTTGTTTTCACCCTGTGACATGTGAGAATTGTAATGACTCCAATAATGTATCTATGTTTTGATGCAGTCTGGACCAAACGATCTTACTGAGGAAACCATAGGTGTCAACTACCGTGCACTGCAAGATCTTTTCTTTCTCTCAGAACAAAGGAAAGACACCATTTGCTATGATATCAGTGTTCAAATGCTTGAGATTTACAATGAGCAAGTCAGAGATCTACTAACCACAGATGGTGGTAACAAAAGATATCCTTTTCTATACTAACTTACTAACTATTTTCTGTTGTGCTTGATCAGTGAGTGCCATTTTCAATTAATGATTCGCTTGTTCCTCTATGTGATCCTTAACACCTGCATACATTAGAAATTCGCAACAGTTCCCATAATGGCATTAACGTGCCAGATGCGAACCTTGTTCCTGTTTCAACAACTTCAGATGTCATAAATTTGATGAACTTAGGGCATAAGAATCGGGCTGTTGGTGCTACTGCCATGAATGATCGTAGTAGTCGTTCGCACAGGTAATTAGAAGATTGTTGTTAGTTTTATAGAAGTTCTTGTGGTTAGTAGTTATTGGCTTCTCTCATTAAACTTACGTACTGCGTACCGAATTCGTCGTACCGCGTATTGCGTACTGAGTTCACCTTAAAAACTTATTGTAATAATAATGTAAAAAATGGCGAACTGTATACCAAATGACCCGTGTACCGCATATCCATACCGTGTACCCGGTAACTATGGGTAAGTTTTAGTCAAAACCTTGAGTACTTTTCTAATTACTGTGTGTTAATAATGAAACTAGTGATACCATTTAATTGGCATTGGTCAACACAAAATTACCCTTTTGCAATCATATATGTTTCCATCATAATATTTGTTACTAACTTGTAATGATAAATATATAATTTCAGCTGCTTGACAGTTCATGTTCAAGGAAGGTACCTGACATCAGGAAGTACTATTCGCGGTAGTATGCATCTTGTTGATCTGGCAGGAAGTGAGAGGGCTGATAAATCTGAGGCCACAGGGGATAGACTTAAGGAGGCTCAACATATCAACAAGTCACTTTCTGCCTTAGGAGATGTAATTTCTTCCCTTGCCTTAAAGAACTCACATGTTCCCTACAGGAACAGTAAACTTACTCAGCTGCTTCAGGATTCTCTTGGTATGATTTTCATATTAATAACCCTTTCTATTCCTTTGACTAATATGGTATTGTGTCCTTTGTTAACTATTAAGGAGCTTATTTCTGTGTATGTATATATATCAGGAGGGCAAGCTAAGACACTAATGTTTGTTCATATTAGTCCGGAGCCTGAAGCTCTTGGAGAAACACTTAGTACACTGAAGTTTGCTGAACGGGTTTCCACAATTGAACTTGGTGCTGCGCGAGTTAATAAAGATAATACAGATGTGAAAGAGCTCAAAGAACAGGTTCTTACCATTTCTTTTTTTTTTGGGGGGCGGTTAATAAATTAAGGACAAAACTTATATGCAGTTCCATAGGTACATTTGGTGGTGTTCTCAATATACGTGTAATAGTTCATCAATGAAAATATAACATATTTAATAGTTCTTACACCTTTTCTATTCTTATTGGAAAACAATACCCAAGCACCTGAAGAACAACACCTAAGCTATGTCCATAAATTAATGGATACTTATATCATTGTATCCTCAAATTTTGTATTTTCAGTGTTGAGTTTTTGTATTATCTTCTTTGCCAGATTGCTAGTCTGAAGGCAGCATTGGCTAGGAAGGACGGAGAATCAGAACGCTTTCAACAATCTGTCAATAGTAGCCATGAAATACCAAAGTTGAAATCTTATGGGTCTTCTCCTATACAACGTAGTTCATCTGGAAGCCATAAGCTGCCAAGAGATGATTCTAGCAGTAGCCTAGAGGTAACATGTTATTAAACATAGTGAAAATAATTTAGTCATTTTTAAGTGGTTATCAATAATATGGTAAATTGTATGAGATTTTGTCTATTATCACTTTCCATACAGTAACTTCATTAGGACGACAGAGTGTAAACATGTGTTTTCTGAATTCTGAATTTTAAGTTGTGGGAGCTTGTACATGAGAAGCACGGATTTCTTTCAATCTAATTTTCAACATTCGAACTCCCAAACACATGCATACTTTTGTTTTTAATTTTTTTTTTTGGTCCGAGACCTTTGGTATCCTGAAATCACATTGGACTCTGACTAATTTGAGTCGAGTCGGGATGAACCATTTAAGGGGACAAAGCTCTCCTAACGCCTATTTTTTCTATTCACAAGACTCGAACCAGAGATTTTACTTAAGAGGAACCAAACCCTTTGTCACTTGGACCAACAAACATTTGTACTTTTGTTGTTAAATTTAATATAGAATACATATTTACATTTTTTACCATAGCATGAGAGCTGTGTTATAAAATAAAGTTGATGAAAAGTGAAAAAGGGTTAAATTTTATTGGGATAATGCTTAATTCACCTTTAATAATAGTAGACATCTCAAAAGCATAATATGTGGAAAAAAGTAAGCTTAATCATTATATGTAGTGTCCAAAATCTAAAAGCTCATTGTCCATCTGGCTTATTTGTTCTTCAAAACTGATGTTTGCATTGTATCTTAACACTCAACAATGGCTTGTACGTAGGGCCAGAGAAAGGCTGCATCAAAGCTGAAAAGACGAAGCCTAGATATCCATGACATGTATAGGAATTCACCTCAGTGGCCAAATGTTGGGAGTCAAGGGGTAAATGTAAAGGAAGATGATAAGGAATCAGTTTCTGGTGATTGGGTTGATAAGATTATGATGAACAGGAATGACAGCTTAACTAGTGATGATAGCCTTGTGGGACAATGGGAAGCAGAAAGCAAACAGTTCTCTCCATTGTTAAGTCCCAGTTCTCTTTCAGAGTCTTCAAAAATGTGCCTGGAACCATCCTTGCATGGGTATGACATGATCATCACAGATGACTCTGATGAGCTTGAGATTGCAACTAGTGATTCTTCAGAATCAGACTTGAATTGGCAATTACATATACCTAAACCAACTGGCCTTTCAAACGGCTTAGGCTCTAAAGCAAAGAAATCATCAACTCAACCCAAACCATCAAAGATCCCAGAAGCCAGGTAATTAACCCTCCTAAATAGTTTGTTCATATTAACTGTACAATCGTAAGTGTGCTACACTTGGAAAATATTCCTCTAAAATTACTTGGTTTGTAGGGTGAGCAAGTAAAAGTATATTCATTATTTAATTTAGAAAGTCTTATTAATCCATTAAATAACTTAATAACGAATATATCTTTACTTAATCATTTAAAAAAACACTTTAGAAAAACATTATTAAAAGATTCTCACATGATGGCCTGCTGTGACATTTTTTAGACACTTCATTCATTGATTAACATGTATGAAATCATTTTTTAAAGATTGATATATTATTAAGTCAACCTGATTTTACAATGTTTGATGTTGATTCGAGTGTCTTACTAAGAATTGTCCTTTTGCTTTGTTTTTCATTAGTAATTGCAAAAATGTCATCTTATTTTCATTCTGATTAGTGTTTTCAAAGATTTGTATTGAAAAATAGTGAAAACAATTTGTTTGCGTACAAATTTTTGAAAACAGGAAACAAAATGAAAATAATATAATAATTTTGCAAGTATTCCTGAAAAAACGAAAAGAAAACAAAAAACCGGAAAGAAAACAAATTAAGCAATAAGATTATGAACGCATAATGTTGCCTCTGCTCTTATCAAATGTATTAACATTTTCTTTTTCCTTTTCTATAACTTTCTATGCAAATAGGAGTATGATCCCATCATTAATTCCTATGCCATCAAGGAAACAACCCACCGTAGTTAGTCAACCCAGAAAGCATCTTGGATCTATTGATGTAAAGAGAAAAACTGGGAATGCCAAGTGAGAAAGCTGTTTTTCCAAGTTTCAAAGCTGTTTTTCACAATGCCAAGTGAGCCTTAACATTTTATACATCTATAATTTTGTGGACGGAGAGAGTTTTTTTTTGGAGGGGCAATAAACCAATTGCCTAAGTTCTTGTATTTTATTTGCTGTTCTTTGCAGCATTACATTATGTAAGTTTGTTTGGAGATATATAAAAGTAGTGTTAAAAGGGGGGAGATTATTTAATAACAAAATATAAAATGTCTTGTAAATTTATCTCATAATTGGTTAAGTGAAAATGTAAATAGAATCTCCCAAGTACAATTTGAAGAAACTTGGAGATGGAGATGCACTGGTTGTATGTGTGGATATATAATTTTAGACTCTTTACTATTCGAGTATCTCATGTTACTATTATCGAGTCTTTGAAGTTTCGACCCCCCAAGTTTAGAAGTAAAGATGTCAAAAGGGCCAGTTACGGGTTGAAAAAATAAAAACAAATAGTAAAGACTCATTTTAGTCCCTAATAATATTTGAGATATTATTTTTCGTCCCTGAGAAAAAAAAAACTCATCAAATAGTCCCTTACAATGACAAAAGAGGGACACGTTAGTCCCTTTGTTTGTCTTCATCCGAAATATAACATTAAAGTGTTGATATATATCGTCAATGTGTCCAGATATCTATTAAACTCGTCCATATGACCTGAGTTGGTGAATTTGATATGGTGTATTTGATGCATGTGGTGTGTTGTTTGTAACATGTAGGGATTAATGTGTCCCACGATAGAAATTGTCAGGGACTAAATTCGGTTATTTAAATAATAATTGAGGGCTTTATTGGGTCAATGCATAATTATTCTCATGGTCTATTATGCATGTAGGGACTATTGCCTGGACACCTGGCATATTAATGATACACATCAGCACTCTAATAGCTTGTTTAGGATAGAAACAAATGAAGGGACTAGAATGTCATTCTTTTGTTATTCTCGAGGATTATTCGGTAAAAAAAAATTTCCCAGAAACTAAAAGTGGTACCTCAAAAATTGTTAGGGACTTAAATGGCTTTTAGTCAAAAACAAAAGACGGCTTGACTCTATTTTTTTGTGAGATGGCATTTCAAAGTTACATTGAACATTTGAACTTTGACTAATTTGAGTTGATCTAGGAAGATTTATAAAGGGAGTAATGTTTGTTTTTTATGATTCGATCTGCACAAGTGAAAAAAAAAAATTGATGTTGTTTATGCCGTTAGTTTCCTCCTACGAAGTAATAATATGGCTAATAGAATGTCGGCTAAAATATACTTTTGGTCCTTTATCTTTCGACCAGAATTCATTTTGGTCATTTATCTTTTAAAAGATTCATTTTGGTCCTTTACCTCTTTAACGTTACACAAAGTGATCATTTTCGTCAAATCTGTTACTTACGCCTTTAATGATAGCCTATGTGGCAGTTAAGTAACGATATGGACAAGTGACATGGCATGCCTTCCACTTTGACCCGTCGGAGATCCGTCGGAATCTGGACATTTCGCCGGAATCTGGACATTCAATCTCTCTCTTCCTCTCTCTCTCACTTTCTCTCCCTCCCTCTCCCTCTCCCTCCCCCTCCTCTCTCTCTCTCTCTCTCTCTCTCTCTCTTCCATTCTTTGCGAACATGTGTAAACGAATGGCGTTCGTTGGATAGCAGTCTCTGTACCACTTCCACTACCCCTAATTCCACTATGACCAAATCCACTTCCACTACACCTAATTCCAACCTCAACTCGATTCAAACCTTCCATTCCTCTTTCCAGAAACTTCATCACCCCATTCATCAATGATCCCCTGTTTCCCTCTCCCAAGTAAGCTGCTCATCGACCACATCAATGTCGGCAAGGTTGTATGCGTCGCATAGGGTCGAGATCTCGGAGATGCGGTGGAGGTTGGAGAGGGAGGTGGTGTTGGTGGAGATTTGGTGGAGGTCGTGTTCCTTCACACTGTTGTTTTGTTCCCACTTCTTTAGTCCCATCCAAACCCTATTTTCCCCTTAGATCCAAATTTGGCCAGATTGAGAACAATCCATTGCCGCAATGTTCAACTCGATTCTTCTTCTTGTACGTTCTGTTTATGGATTTTTGCACACTCTCCAATGATTTTAATTGCATCAAATAGGCTCCAACACGTTGGCTTTGTTTCACTTTGTCTGATTTATTAAGTTTTTTGCAAGTATTGTTCATATATTTTATCATCATAGATTCCAATTTCATTGTAGAATTATTGATGTGCTTATTAGTTCAGCGGCCATAACATTGTGGGCTGAAATAGTGTTAATATTCTGGGCATAACCTTTTGCATTGTTTGCACATATAAATTTTTTAGGGTTTCATTTGGGGGAAAAAGAAGAGTGCCACGTGGCTCCACCTTATTGGTCAATGTGGATGGCTCGCCACGTCACTTGTCCAGACCATCACTTAACTGTCACATAAGCTATCTTTAACGACGTTAGTAATAGACCTGATAGAAAGGATCACTTTGAGTAACGTTTGAGAGATAAAGGACTAAAACGAATCTTTTTAAAGATAAAGGACCAAAACGAATTATGCAAATAAGATAAAGAACCAAAAATATATTTTAGCCTAGAATGTCACACCAATAATGTCACGTTAACATTAATATATTTTTTTAATGTCACGTGTCATTTACTAATATTAATTACATTCTTTATTATTTAAAGTTATTATTATTATTTATTATAATAGTATTATTATTATTTATTATAATAGTATTATTATTTTAGAAAATTTGTCCACATCCTTCTCCTTTTAGATTTAGACTTTGATTCTCTCCTTTTGTTCTCTTCTTTTATCTCTCATGTTAAAGAAAGAAAAACAAAAAACAAAATTACTTTTATGTGTGGGGTCCATTAAAACTTGATTTTGTATCTTTCTCTCTTATAACATGGGAGGGAAAAAGAGAGAATAATACTATTATAATAAATAATAATAAAGAATATAATTAATATGAAATGCATAACCTGACTTGTTTTGATTTGAGACTCTCGGTATCCGAAAATCGCATTAGACTCTGACTAATCCAAGTTAAGCCGGAAAGATTCATTTAAGGGGGCAAAGATCTTGCGGTGCCTATTTTTTTCATTCACAAAACTCGAACCCGAGTCATTGCTTAAGGGGAATGAAGCTTCTTGTCACTTGGACCAACATGCATTGGTCTCCTCCTTTGTAATTGATCATGAATTAGATGCACAAAACAATCACAAAGACATCCTTAACTAATCAATAGAAAATGCTTACAATCATATAAACCCGAGTTATTTTAAAAAAAATTCATATGTATCAAAAAGTTATTACGGTAGTTTGATAGGTATCATTAGAAGTGAAAACTATGGGTGTTAAAACGGGTCAACCTGTCATGTCCCGTCACCAACCCGCATAAAACCGGGCGGGGCGGGTTGAATGTTGAAAGTGGGTTGAAAACCACCCCCCGCCCCGTTTAACGATGGATTGGCAGGTTGGCCCGCTAAAATAAATGATTTCTCATAATTTATTAAACAAATTAAACCAACAACAAGAAGTCCAAGTGCAAAAATTTACTAAGCACTAACTAAAAAAATTTATGTAATTAATTTTAATAAAAAAGTTAAAAATAAAATTGGCCCGACGGACCAACCCTCCCCGTCCCATTTTGATGGGTTAGGCGGGACTAATTAGGACGAGTTGGTGGGCTGAAAACCTTAGCCTGCCCCGTCGAAAAAATAAGAAAATACGGGTGGGTCCGTCAGGACCGACCCGTTTTGCCACCCTTACTGAATATGGGTCAAGTTAGATCAAGCATAGCCTAAAACGAGCATCACATGTTTCTCAAATGCTTGGCCTAAGGCACAACTATTTATCCGCCATAGGTTAATTTTCAAAAAACTTAAGATTTTTAAATAGACCAAAATACTTACCTTTAAACAGGGCAACTAACATAGACTTTAAGATAGGCCAACATGTTTATGTCTTTAAATAAACATTTAAAAAATATTATATTATTTATAAAATTAATCAAATTTCATAAATATTAAAATTATATATATATATATATATATATATATATATATATATAATGAATTAATATTATGTAAATAAATAAGTCAACTCGCCAAACCTAAAAAACTTTTTCAAAGCCTTAAAGTCTAGCTTGTTTAACCGAATATAAACCTTTTAAAAAGTATTGACAATAATTGTTAATAAAAGGTATGGACTATAACTTATTGTTAAACGGGCATTTCCGATGGGTTAACAAGTCAGGTTATACACCCTTCATGACATAGATGACAATTTTTATAAGAGCATCTGTGGTGTTAAATAATTAAGGAACCTTTTTTGGTTTTTAAATGAATCCTCTAGTATCATGTCATATTTAAACAACTCATCCATTTTTTGTTCCAATGTTAAGAATCACTCCTTGGTTCTTAACTAACTTTTAGTGGGTCCCACAATGGACCCCACATCTTAATATTTTTATTTAAATTTATTTTTATTCTGAATTAAATATTAATTCATATATATTTAAATAAAAAAATTAAAAACCCGAAAAATAAGAATATTAGGAAATATTGCAAATTTATTTTATTTATCATAAAATGTGAAAATGATGAAAAATACATAACATTACATATAGATAATAAATTAATTTTCGTTATTCTCACGTCCGAAACGTTCCCAAATATGCTCCACCAAAGCCGCTTGAAGTTGTCGATGAAGTTGTCTTTCACGAAGATGTGTTCTCCTTTGCAGATATATTGCAAAATCGGGATGATGTCCGTTAGATACTTCAGTTGTTGAGACGTCATTGTCTACATGATCGTAATCAAAATTACCACTATATATGTGTCGTTCGTTTTCAACAATCATGTTATGTAATATGATGCATGCATATATTGTATACTTGATTGTATCCATGTGCCAAGCATGCGCTGGACCACGTACAATCTCGAATCGAGATTGGAGCACCCCAAACGCTCGCTCGACATCCTTTCTTGCCGATTCCTGTCGTTGAGCAAATAATTATCTCTTTTCTCCTTGTGGCTTTGGAATGGTCTTAACAAACGTAGCTCACTCAGGATAAATATCATCTGCTAGATAGTACCCCACATTATATGGGATTCTATTCACCATATACTGCATTGTGGGAGCTTGTCCTTCCAAAACGTCATTAAACACATTTTGACTGGGTTAACACGTTAATGTCATTGTTTGAACCCCCAATGCCAAAAAATGCATGCCAAATCCATAAGTCTTGTGATGCCACTGCTTCAAGCATGATCGTGGGTTTGCCATGATCACCTCGAGAAAATTGGCCCGTCCATGCAACCGAACAATTTTTCCATTCCCAGTGCATACAATCAATGGAATCCAACATACCTGGAAAACCACGTGCCTCCTCCATTTGTAGTAGGAGTTCAAAGTCATCGTTGTCAGGCCTTCTCAGGTACTCAGCCCCAAAAATCTCATTCATACCCCTTACGAATCTCTCTAAGCATTCCACTGCAGTGCTTTCGCCGATTCTAACATATTCATCTACACTGTCAGCTGGTGATCCATATGCCAATATATGAATAGCGGCAGTGCACTTCTGCAACGGTGAAAGCCCCCTCCTACCAACTACATTAACCCTCATTTGGAAATACTCATAATGGGAGCCGAGGGCTTCTACAACGCAAAGAAACACATGCCTTCGCATTCGAAACCTTCGTCGAAATTGAGCCTCTGTGTATACTGGATTTTCAAAGAAGTAGTCACTGAACAGTCGGGGGAGGCTGAGGCCTATAAAACATGGGAAGGAATGGAGGATTTTGAGAATTTTTGCGAGGTGGAGGAGGTTGAGTATAATAAAATGGAGAATATTCACTAGTAGGGGGAGGATGAGGATAATAAAATGGGGGATATTGAGGACTTTCACTAGTGGGAGAAGGATGAGGATAATAAAATGGGGATGGGGGATTTTGAGAACTTTCACTAGTGGGAGGAGGATGAGGATAATAAAATGACGGATTTTGAGGACTCTCATTACTAGGAGGGGGATGAGGATAATATAATGAAGGATTTTGAGGATAATTGGCATCCATTTGACAATAATAGAGTGAAATTATAGAATTGTAGATGTGGAGAAGATGAGTAAAAAATGTATGTATTATCTCCAATTTATAGATGAATGAAATTTTTATTAACGTTAGATTTTATTACCGTTGGATTTATTATCGTTACATATTTCTTACTGCTGTGTCTCGCCTCTCTATTATCAGAAATAGAGAAAAAAAAATTGAAATGAAAACACTGAATATCCAGAATGTTCTTTATCTCTCACCTCTCTATCCTCTCAGCCTCTCGATTACCCAGCAACCTCTCAATCTCGCCTCAAAGCTTCTCGCTCTCTCGGTCTCCCTCTCCATGTCTCATCTCAACCTTTCCCTTTCCCTCAAAGCCTCTCGGTCTCCCTCTCAATCTCGCATCTCAACCTCTCCCTCTCCCTCAAAGCCTCTCGGTCTCCCTCCCTCTGACTCTCGGTCTCCTTCCCCCATCTCAAAGCCTCTCAACCTCTCAACCTCCCTCCCTCAGACTCTCGGTCTCCCTCCCTCTGACACTCGGTCGCCAGAATCTCCCATTTTTTCCACTCTCTCGGTCGCCGGTCGCCGAAATCTCAGGCTCATCCTTCTCAATACAAATCGCCATCCCTTACTTCTCTTACTTCTCTCCCTCTCAGGCTCATCTCCTTCATCAGCGGAGACCTCCATACAAATCGCCATCCCTCCCCGTCTAGATGTGCGTCCATGCGAGCAGAACGACGACTAGTTTCAGAAGGGGCTGTGACGGTGGTTCTGGCGACATGCATGTATTTTCCGGCGACATACATTTAAAGTTGTAATTTTTATGATCTTTTGCCTTCAGTTTTGTTTTATTTTTCATTTTGGTGTTGGATCTGTATATTTCACCTTTGATCTGTATGCCTCTTCTCATCTCCATTTCTGTTAATGTCGTATTTTTACCCTCCATTTGCCTGGATAATGTTGTTTTCTGGTTGATGTTCCACAAAAAAATTGTTTTGTAATGATAAGCAACCTTTCCTTATATAAGGAACGGTGCTTAAGTTTAACCAATTTCAGATTTAAGGAACTGCCACTGAGGCAAGCTCCACTGCCAAAAATTTATAAGCACCCGCTCCTTAAATTTAAGGAACCTGCGTCGGAGTTGCTCTAAGCGTCTGATGGTTTCCTCCGAGGCCGTCCCATTCGTGGCCCACAGACGAGGACTTTTTCCTCGTTGGGACAAAGATGAGGGAGAAAATCCCATGAATGCCATTTGGGACGGGAATAGAGACAATATTGTTAAAGAATAAAGTTTCATATAAGATAAAATAAAAACTATTAGGGCTCGTTTGGTGGTTAGGATAAGGGAGGTAAGATAGGATAAGTTATCATGTCCTGCTTTAATCTGTAGTTTGGTGAACCGGCAGGATATGATAAGTTTATCCTGTTAACTTATCATATTCTGTTACTTAGTTATAATTCTATTATGAGGGTGGAGCTGGATTAGAACCAACAAGATATGATAAGAAAATGTTTTCACTTTTATCCCTTACCCTTAATATTATTATTATTTAATTATGATTTCAAACCTAATTAGTCAACTTTATTACTAATTAAAATGTGTCGTTTAATTAGCAATTTTTATAAAAAGTAAAAAAAAAAAGTTAATTTTTTATAATTTAAAAAATGGACTAATATATAATTAAAAAGCCAAAAATATATATTATCAGATATTTTTTAATTTAAATGTATAAAAAAAGCAAATAATGTTAAAATTTATTTTTGAAAAAAAAACGTAATTTTGATATAAGGGTAATTTTATCATTTGTGATATTTTATATTATATTCTATTATTATCTGATGCACATCAAATATCGGACAGGATAAGAGCTTATCATGCTCATATCCTATTATTCTTTTCCAGCTCTCATATCCTATCCATCCTTATCCTATCCCGACCACCAAACGAGCTCTTATAATATATAGAAGTTAAGAAACTTAAGTCTAAATTATCTAAATTTTTTAGATAACAAAGTATTTTCCTAATTTATTATACAAATCAATTCACTTAGTCAATTGACCCAATCTTAAAATGCTAATTCATACTTCCCTCCTCACATAATCCCTGTCCCCAAAAATATCACATAAATACATTTATATATATATATATATATATATATATATAAAAGAATCAAAATATACAAATTTTGTCGGGACTTCTACTTATTAAGTAATTTTTAAAGAATTTGACACTGAATGAAACTCTAAAATGAAAAAATAAGGAATTAACCATTCTTAAATTATTTAATGGGTGTAAATCGCTATATACTTAATTAAATTAATGATAAATAATCCCTTACTTTTTTATTTTATAATTTTATTTATTTTGAAGGAATCAGATCCATTTTTTAAAGTGTTCGTGAACATTTGTGATTTCAAAATTTCAAATATGATTACCATTTCAACACGAAAAATATATGCATAACCTTTTACAGCTGGTATCGGCCACCAAATGAATGGCTAAACTGCAGGGGTCCCACCCGCACATGGCCACATCAGCAGAACAAGTTGGTATAGATTTTTTAATGTGGAAAATGATCCGCGAATTGAAAATAAATGAAGAAACGACAACTGCACGACCAAATTTGTTTGAGAATTTAGGTTGGAGTTAAATTTGGAGTTATTGTTGGTAGAGTTTTAATACGAACATATTTCAAGATGTTACCTAAGAAAAGAAAGAGTTTAATTTCTATATTTATACTGATAATTAATCAAAAATTATGATTTATATGCTTTTTAAGGTAATTAGAATAAGTGTCAAACACTTTAACTTATGTGGTAAATTCTGATTGGTTATCTGTATAAAAAATCTTTACACTGACAGTGTATACCAATTAAATCCAAAAAGAAAAAACATCTTTATATTTGTCCAAAGTTACTTATGTATCGTCGGCCGAATCCAAAAATATAAAGAAAATTATCCGGAAGAATAGATAGGGATGAACGTGCGACGGATTGGGATAGGTTGAGCTTGTCCTTAATCCGGTCCTAAATATTTATCAAGCCATTTCTTTGAATTCTAACCCGTTCCTAGACCCGAAGGAACCCGATCATATGCGGGTTGGTTTAAGACCGGATCTAGATGGGACGGGATCTGGTTGATCCGAAGTTCAATAAATCCTTTGCAAACTAAATGAATTAATTTTTGTAAGTGAACAAAAATTGATACTTTATAAACTGACTCCTACAATAACATAATCTCACTATATTCTTATAATTTGCACAGTTTAATATAATCAATATGATCAATATATAACACAGTAACAAGGACAAAGCAATGTAAAACTGTTAGCATGAATTCCATTTACAATACTCTAGATGATTGATAAGCAAGCTAAGTAAGAATTGGAAGTGAATTAGATGGGAGAGAAGAGGTGGATACCTGGTGATGAACGACAATGGCGGTCCAGGGAAGAGAAGAGGTGAGTCGATTTGTTGAGAGAGAGAGAGAGGAAATCCCTAATCGCGTGTGAGGTGTGACTGAGAGAGAAGAATGGAACCAAGCACGATGGCGGAAGGTGGTGGTCACTGGTCAGGCGTGACGGAGGGTGGGAGAAAGGGAATCCTAAATTGCGTGTGAGAAAGAATTGAGATGAGATAGTGAGAGACTGAGAGTGATGAAGTGAGAAAGAACTCAGGTGTCACGAGTTTCGTTTGATTAAGGAATAGATTAGGGGTTGGGTTGGGTTGGGTCAGGGTGTAGTCAAATAAAAAAAATAAATAAGTAAAGCAGATATGGATGATTGACTGTGTAAGGATTTAATTGTTATGAATTGACAGAGTAAAGTTTTTACACCGTCAGTGTCAACCAATCACCATTCACGATATGAATGACTTTTAAGGTAGTTAAGATAAGAGTCAAAAAAGTTTCTTGACGTGATAATTTATGATTGGATGCATATGTAAAAAGGTTTTATACTGTCAGTGTATAATAATTAAACTCATAAAATAATTAATCAATTATAAATTATTACAGTATTAAAATTGTTTGACTTTTATTCTAACTACTTTAAAAGCCATTTATATTATGATGATTGATTAATAGTTTAAAAAATTTTACACTAACAACACATATGAATTTTAAGTTTAATTGTTATATACGGTCAATGTAAAGTTTTCTACATTGTCAACCAATCAGAAATCATGGTATGAGTGACTTTTCATATAATTATGATAAGAGTCAAAAGTTATAACTAATGTGTTAATTTATGATTGGTTGACTGTGTAAAAAAATCTTTACACTGGCAGTGTATAGTAATTAAATCCACAAGTTAAACTCTAAAATAATTATCGTGAAGAATTCTTTTTCGGTTACTTTGAGTGTGTTTGGGAAAACTGAAAAAAATAGATTATGTTGATAATCGATTATTGTGATAATCGATTATAATCAGAATCTGTTTTTGTTTAGGTATGTTTGCTGAAAATCGATTTTAAAATAATCTATTTCGTTTGGGTGGTACAAAAAAGCACTTTTATAGAGTAAATTATGAAAAAGGGTATGAAATTATTTGTATAATTTAATAATACTTGTTTGGAAGTTAGTATTGTAAGGATAAATAGGGAAGAGAGTTTTGAGAATGAAAAATAATCAAATCATAACAATCTTAAACTAAAACAAATTAGATGACATAAAATAATTTTTTTTCCAAAAAAACTTTTTATAAATTTAAGTTAATTGTCAAACATGATAGATTAGGTATGAAACAATTTTTTAGCCAAAAAATAACTGAAATGAAAAATCGATCTTTTCCAAATATATTCTTTGATTTTTTATATATTGAGTGTGAGATATTAAAAGGAAAAAACAAATACGCACAGAACACATGCTCAAAAAAACCCCCAAAAAAAATTAAGAAAGTTGTTGGCGCAATTATCGCAAAAACATAATGTTGCAATCACCATTTTGACTTTTGCATATTATGAACAAATAGATTATCAACCATTAAATAAAAGGGAAAATAAATAATTTACAATTTATTAGTTATTTGTACAATAATTTTGATAACCCTTAACGGATGCATGTGTGATTAAGTCTCTTAACATTTCCGGGGTATGACGGACTTCCGAATCCATCTTAATTTCGAACACTATTTTGCTTATAAGTTTTTTCAATTTTTTTTAAATTAAATAAAAGGCCTTGGTGTTAGGGACCAGAATTATTAAATAATATTCTGTAATTAAAATAGAATTGAGAAACTCTCATTAAATGGAAGAATGTTACTTCTCTCTAAATACAAGAAGAGAATAATAACATTTTTTCTTGAAAAATGATAGAATACACAAATTAGGAGAACCTCACGGAAGAAACAATATTTTTTCCCTAAATTTTTCTCCTTGAAAATTGGGATTCTAAACTCATAGAAACGATCTCTATTTATATAGGCTTATTGCTATTCTATTTATTGGTTTAGGAGAAAGTTACTCTAATTCTTAGAGTTTCTAAGTAAGTACCTCATCAACTTTTATTTAGTGATAACTTTGAGGTATTACCTTTTCAAGCAACAAAAGTGGCTTTAAGTTTCTCCCAATCTTCTACTTAAAGTCACTTTTGTGAACTTTCTAACATCTCAGTTTCTTGTTGCCTATGTTTTTGATAGGCCGTAAGAGGATCTACACCATATAGGGTGTGTTTGGGTACACAGTTTAATTAAGCGATTATTCAATAAGCTCCTTTTCAAATAAGCTAAAAATAACATATTTTTATAAGCTTCTCTGACAAGCTTATGAAAATAAGCTAAAAAGAGCTTATAGGAAGATTATAAACTATTTTCATAAGCTATTTGCATAAATTTATTTTCATAAACTATTCTCATAAGCTCTCTATAAACTCTTCCAAACGCACTCATAAACTTGTCATCATTTATTGGTTTCATCATGACATCTGCCAGATTATCTTTGGTGTGAATCCTTTGCATATCCACACTTCCTTCCTCTACTACTTCACGAACGAAGTGATACTGGATACTTATATGCTTTGTGCTGGAATAAAAGGCGGGATTCCTTGCAATGTGCAAGGCACTCTTACTCTCACAGTACACAATAATTTTCTGCTAACTTTGGCCGAGTTCGTCCATTAACCTTTGTATCCAAATAGCTTCTTTGCAAGCTTGGGTATCAGCCATGTACTCAGCTTCTGTAGTAGACAAAGCT
The DNA here is from genome assembly GCA_039655645.1 of Ammopiptanthus mongolicus. NCBI lineage: Eukaryota > Viridiplantae > Streptophyta > Magnoliopsida > Fabales > Fabaceae > Ammopiptanthus > Ammopiptanthus mongolicus. The sequence goes on along the minus strand of CM077344.1, from coordinate 5,891,207 downwards.
ACAACAGTCTTTAATTTAGATAACCAGCTTACCGCTCCTCCTACTAGTGTAAATACATAGCCAACAATAGATTTTCTTTTGTCAAGATCATCTGCAAAATCTGTGTCAACATAACCCCTGATAACTAATTATGATCCTTCATAACATAATGCAGCATCTGAGGTTCCTTTGATGTATCTAAGGATCCTCTTGACAGTATTCCAATGCTCTCTACCAGGATTTGCCATAAACCGACTAGCCGCTCCCACTACTTGTGCAATGTCTGGTCTTGTACATATCATGGCATACATAAGGCTTCCCACCGCCGACGCATACGATACTCTAGACATTTCCATCCTCGCTGCTTCATTGCTAGGACTCATACCTGAGGATAATATACAATTAATAGGAAGTGGGGTAGAAATTGGATAACAATCTTGCATGTTGAAGGGCCGCAAGACCTTTCGTAGGTAATTCCTTTGATAAAACCAAATCTTCCTATCTTTTATGTCTCAGTGAATTTGCATCCCTAAAATCTTGTTTGCTGGTCCCAAATCTTTCATATCAAACTTCCTAGCCAATTTGACTTCAATTCTTGGACTCGATCTTTGTTGGGGCCTACCACCAACATGTCGTCCACATACAACAGCAAAATGATGAAATCATTATCATCAAACTACTTGTAGTACGTACAATGGTCTGAACTCAGTCTATTGTATCCAAGGCTAATAATGAAAAAATCAAATCTCTTGTACCAACATTTGGGCGCCTGCTTTAGACCATACAAAGATTTGGTCAACCTGCAAACCAAGTTTCCTTTTCCTAGTTCTTTAAATTCTTCTGGTTGAAGCATATAAATTTCTTCTTCAAGTTCTCCATGAAGAAAAGCAGTCTTTACATCCAATTGTTCAAAATGTAAATCAAATGCAGCACACATATCCAGCACTACCCTGATAGCAGTAAGTGTGACAACCGGCGAGAATATCTCATTGAAGTCTATCCCTTCTTTTTGAGCATAACCTTTGACCACCAGTCTTGCATGATAACGTTCCACTTGAGCATTGCCATCTCGTTTGATCTTATATACCCATTTGTTACCGATGGCTTTCCTACCCTTTGGAAGTTCAACAAGTTCCCATGTCTTGTTTCTATGTAGGGCTTCCATTTCTTCTTGCATTGCTGCCATCCATAGAGAAGCATCTGAACTATTCAATGCCTCCTGAAAGGTTGATAGTTCACCTTCTTCAGTTAGAAGACAATATGCATCATGGCTTGCTGTAAGATAGTCTGAGTGCCAAGATGGTCTCCTTATATGAGATGTTGATTGTCGAACTTCTTCATAATTAACCTCATGTGGTTCTTGTTCTACGTGCTCTTATTCTACTTCAGAAGAATTATCTTCTCGAGATTTTATCTCCATCTACACTATAGCAGTTTCTCTGCAAGTGTTGCAATTTTTCTGCTCACTTTGCAATTCATTTTCTGCAAAAACTATATCTTTGCTAACAACAACCTTACGAGCAGTGTGATCCCACAAGCGATACCCCTTGACATTGTCAGCATAACCAAGAATATACATTTTGTGGATTTTGGATCTAGCTTTGTTCTTTCTTCGGAATTGTACATAACGTACACAAGACATCCAAACACATGTAAAGAAGAATAATCAGATGGCTTTCCTTTCCACAACTCCATCGGAGTCTTCAAACTAATTGTCGTAGATGGTGATTGATTTATCAAGTAACAGACAGTTTTGACTACTTCTGCCCAGAAATGTTTGGCCATTCCTACTGTTCTCAGCATAGCTCTTGTTCTTTCTAGGAGAGTTCTGTTCATCTGCTCTGCTACACCATTCTACTCGGGTGTATGTGCAACTGTGAATTATCTTGTAATACCCTTTTGTTTGCAGAATGCCAGAAAGTCGCCATCTACATATTCTCCTTGTATTTTTTGCTACAAAATCATTAATAATCCGTTCATAATTAAGGTTCTTTAAAAAATCATTTTCGATAGAAATCAAAGCAAGGCAATTTAATCTACCTTGTGCCGTAGTAGATTGCAAATAAGATTTTAACAATATCAATTTGGAAAAACTTCTCTCAGCTGATGCAACAGTAACATGAATAGTTAATATTATTTTATAAATTATGCATGCATTGAGAAAACAATGTTTATGCAATTGCAAATTCACACTGTAATGCACCGTTCTTTCTCTTTCATAGAGAAAACAATGTCCGGTTGTCCACTACGATACTACCAAGTACCAAACGGTCCAAGCAATAGCCTATAAAGAGATAGAAAGCGCACCAAGTTCTAAAGAAGAATGAAAATCTTCTTTCATAGTTTCACCTAAACCGAAAAAGAATAGACTGAATAATAATTAAAAAGGTAAGTTTTTCTTCCACATGCAAATAATTCGTTTCTTGATTCCGAAAGATTGAAAAAGATAGAAAGTGAGAGAGACTAAGATAAAGAGAGAAATAGAGAAGAAGAGAATTAGGGAAAAAGAAAAGTCTAAATAGTAAATAAATTAGAAGTGTAACAAATTTTAAAGTATATTAAATTAAAAAGATATTCTATTATACACATATACATTTGTCATTTTATTTTCTATCACTCTATTATTAAATTTTTTGGAATAATTATTTTTATTGGTAAAAAATAATTATATGAAACTTTTATTTAATAATTATATATACTTAATAAAATTTTAACTATTATCTGGTGTCTCGAAAAATGGGGCCCTAGACGATTGTCCACCTCAATCATGCTCAGGGCCACCACTGAATATCAATTAACCACACATTTATGTATATAATATTGTTTTATATTTATATATTTTTTACGAGTTAATTGTATTTAGTCCTATCTAATTGAATAATGATTTTTGAACATCTAAAACTTGACAACATATTGGGACACCGTAAAGAAACTTGGTTTTTGAGCTTTGGAGAATGTATGATGAGAGAGAAAAATGATAAACAAATGCTGCATTATATATTTATATGATATTGGGCAACAAATCTATGTCCAAATATCATAAGTCATCTAATTTTATACTAAACTCTACCCTAAATCTATCACTTAAAATAATGAAAAAATATGTACATAACATATGTATGAGGTGACAAACATTACTTTTTTTATTTACTCTCGGCCACCTTAAAAAAAACTCATTGCGTGCATACAATGATAGTATAGACTAAAGACAAAAACAGAGTAAATATTTTTGAACATCAAAAAGTTGTTTTTGGATATATTTTTGAGATATATGTATATCTAAAAAAATAAAAATAAAAATAAAAAATAGAGATAAATACATACGGTGTTATATATGATATCCAGATTTTGATGTTCAAATAATATAACTGGACAAAAAAGATGCAAATATATTTAGAGATTTAATTGGCATGCACGACTACTGTAAAGATGTTTTACACTGTTAACTAATCATAAATTATCACATAAATAAAAATGTTTGACTCATTTTTTAACTACCTTAAAAGTACTCATATCCCTATAAAAAAAATACTCATATCATGATTTTTGATTGATTGACAATATAAAAAATTTTACACTGATAATATATAATAATTAAACTTTAAATAAAAAGAATAAAGACCAAGTTGGTCCTAAAAAATTTTATGGATTTACTTTTAGTCCTTAAAAAAATAAATTAATTATTTAATTTTTCAAATTTATAAATACGAGACACATTAATCCTTACAGCAGGCCGTATTTATAAAATTTAAGAAACTCATGACCAATTTGAACTTTCACCGGAGTAAAAAAGAAAAAGTGTATTAGGGTATGTGCGTAATTTAAGAAAAGGCATTACCCTTCCGTTGCGTGAGCTGTTGCAATTTACAATGAAGTTCGGGACCAAAATTTCATTATGATTTATGAAATAATCGTTTACCCAAAAGGACCCCTTTTTCCGCGTCGTCTCTCTCTCTCTCTAGATATCTCTACCAATCATCACAGACACAGAGCATAGCAATCTTCTTCTCCTCTCTTCTCTCTGTGTTGCCACTCACATTTCTCCTCTTAGGGTTTATCGCCATTTGATCTTTACCTCTCTTCTTCAAATAATGCCATCTCCATTGCTTCCATAACTGCAGCACTACTGCGCATGCTTTTGCTGATGTTCAATTCCTACTCCTCGATCTACTGCATTTTTTCACTGTAAGCTCTCACTTTACCTTTCGCTTTTACTTATTTATTTTCAAAATTTATTTAATGTTTTATATAAACCTCTTTTTTTTTCCTTCAGTTTTCCCTAATTTAAATGAATCTCACTCAAATTTTGCTCAAATTTGAAATGCATTACGTTATCGCGAAATGTTTTGAGACCTTGTCGATAATATTTGAGGTCTTAAACATGTAGATCTAGAATGTGAAACTCTTTTCGATTTTCTAATTTTTTTATTTTTTTATTTTTAAAAAATTAATTTGGATGATTAGGATTTAGGATTTGTTGGCCGTGGTTCTAGAAATGTTGAAATCTGAAGGGAGATGAGTAACGGTGAATTATCAAGGATGAAACAACCGCCGGTTCCGTTGGCGACTCTGATTGGCCGTGAACTTCGAAATGAAAAAGTTGAAAAGCCTTTTGTGAAATATGGACAAGCTGGCTTGGCAAAGAAAGGAGAAGATTACTTTCTAATCAAGACAGATTGCCAGAGGATTCCTGGGGATTCATCAACACTCTTTTCTGTCTTCGCGGTATTATTTTTTGTCTTCTTTACGCTTATATTTACTTAAGTTGATTAGGAAGAGCTCATAGAGATCTTATTTGAGTTTATAAGAATAACTTATAAAAATAGCTTATGACCTTCCTATAAGCTCTTTTTAACTTATTTCAGTAAGCTTATGAGAATCAGTTCTTTTTAGCTTATTTTAGAAAAGCTTATTAAATAAGCGCGTAATTAAGTTGTTTAGCCAAACACGCTCTTACTCTTTAACTATAGAAGTCAGACACTTCAAAATAGCTGTTTCGGGTACATATTCCCTATGGACATTTCAGGCACGCTTTTGGACACTTCTAATTGTGTTTTCCAATTTTTTACTTCTGCATTTTGAATTTTTATACTATTATAGATGGAAATGCCCCAATAATTAGATAAATGTTAGTATTTTATTATATTTCAATTGACTCATGCTAATTTTTAAAACATTATTTCTCTCTTTCAATTTAAGATTTGTGTTTATACATTAATCTTATACTAATTTTTTTATATCTAGTATCATAGTCACGATGTGTCTTATAATTTTTAAAATTTGTTATATCCCGGTGTCCCTTATCGTACCTGTATCGTATTGGTACATCGTAGGTCTTTACCAATGTTTTAAAAATTGAACCGAAGTTTGGACTTGCTAAAGCTCTAGGCCATAGATTGATTGGTTTAACAGGCTAACTGCTAAATCAATGGTTCAACCAACACTTAACCAGATAACATAGTAAAGAATGACTGGACTGGAAACATGGCTGGTTCATGGTTTAACCGGCTGAACAGACCGGTCTGGTTCGGTTTTTGGAGTGAGAAATATTTGAATTTTAGGAAATGAGAATATAGCCTAAGCTAAGACTGACTTTGTAATTGGTTCTGCACGGTGGAAAGAACTTTGTTTCTCAGGTTTTTTAGATGTCAGATGAGAAATGAAGCATATTATTTCTTTGTTCTTCACGTTTTCTCAGTGATCATTTGGAGCATCAATTTATTCCTACAATGATATCCGTAAGGGCTTCTTGATTGGCAGATCTTTGATGGGCATAACGGTATATCAGCTGCTATTTTCGCGAAGGAAAACTTATTAAGTAATGTTTTGAGTGCAATACCACAAGATATCAGCAGGGATGCGTGGCTTCAGGCCCTTCCTCGTGCTCTAGTTGTTGGTTTTGTGAAAACTGACATAGAATTTCAGCAAAAGGGTACATACAAATTCTTCTTTTCTTCATTTGTAGATCTGTTGTGCATATTTATGCTGACATTTTGATTTCATCGGCAGGGGAAACTTCTGGAACGACAGCTACATTTGTTGTGATTGATGGATGGACTGTCACTGTTGCATCTGTTGGGGATTCCCGTTGCATATTAGATACTCAGGGAGGTGTAGTTTCTCTCTTGACAGTTGATCATAGACTGGAAGAGAATGCAGAAGAGAGGGCACGTGTTACTGCTAGTGGTGGTGAAGTAGGAAGACTCAATGTATTTGGAGGCAACGAGGTATACTTAATCATCTTCGTCCTTTATAAGAAGGGTTGCTTAAACTCACCAGTTTTGGTTCCCAAATTTGTTTATAGGTAGGACCTCTTCGCTGCTGGCCTGGTGGATTGTGCTTATCTAGATCAATAGGCGACACTGATGTGGGAGAATTTATTGTGCCAATACCACATGTTAAGCAAGTGAAGGTGAGATGGTTTCATTATGATATTCTGTCTTTGTTTGGTTACCCTTTTATGTGGAAAGTTTAATTTTAAGTTCAAATCTCACTACATTTGTTTGTTGGTTCCTCAGCTTTCAAATTCTGGTGGAAGGCTTATTATAGCCTCTGATGGTATTTGGGATGCTTTATCCTCTGATTTAGCTGCCCAGTCATGTAGGGGTCTACCAGCAGAGCTTGCTGCTAAGCTAGTGGTTAAGGTGATGATTAATACTGGCATTCTTCTATATTTTCAGCAGTGCATGTCCAATTATCTTATTTATGAAATGCTTTGTTATTTTTTCCCAGGAAGCTCTAAGGTCGAGAGGCCTGAAGGATGATACAACCTGCCTTGTTGTAGATATTATTCCTTCAGACCTTCCTGTATTACCAGCAACTCCAAGAAAGAAACATAGTATGCTAACTTCGCTTCTCTTTGGAAAGAAATCTGGGAACTCTACAAACAAAGCTGCTAATAAGCTTTCTGCAGTTGGTGTTGTGGAGGAGTTATTTGAAGAGGGTTCTGCAATGCTTGCAGAGAGGTTAAGATCCGGAGCCTATAACTGCTAAATTTATTTTTGCATGCTATGTCTTTAAGTGTAATAACTACTCATCTTCTTAACTGACCATTGACTGGAATAAATGGTTTCTTTTTCCATTTGAGTGTATATGCGTGTGCAATTCTTAAAAAATTTCTACTTTCTTAAAATGCAGGCTGGGTAAGGATTTTCCATTTAATAAGCATTCTGGGATTTTTCGCTGTGCGGTTTGCCAAGTGGATCAACCCCCTGGCGATGGTTTATCAATGAACTCCGGGCCATTTTTCTCTCCCGCATCTAAGCCATGGGAAGGCCCTTTTCTCTGCACAAACTGTCGAAAGAAGAAAGATGCCATGGAAGGAAAAAGGCCTAGCAGACCCACAGTGACGGCATAGTAATTATCTAGTAATTTATTAACATAGTAAATATTAGTATAATTTTTCCCTGGCAGTGTGAGCATGCTTGATTTTACATTTTCGGTGGTGATTGTCATAGTCTCATAGATGTGTAAGAAATGAGATTTTGAGATAGGTCTAGTAGGTGTTTTGGAGGTTGTCATTTTGTTTCTGGCTTTTGCTCAGCTGTTGGACTGACTGACAGAACAATCATGTTGTCTGGTAGATAAGTTCTAATGGTATGTGCTAACGGCTTGTATTTGTAAGTAAACTGAAGCTTTTATGGCTACGTCTCGTGTAGAGAGAGCTTCAATAGTACAGCCCAATTGCATTTGTATCTTCTAAGGGTGTGTTTGCTTCAAGCTATGAAAAATTATTTCTGGAAATAAGAACTTGGAAATGAAGCATTCTCGTTTGGTGTAGGATTTAATTCTTTTTTTCCTGGGTACTATGATTCCTGGTTTAGTGCTATCTCATATCTTGGAAATGAAGCATTCTCGTTTGGTATAGGATTTAATTCTTTTTTTCCTGGGTACTATGATTCCTGGTTTAGTGCTATTCTCATATTTTGATAAATCTTTTATTCCCATAGCAGATGGTGAGAATATATCATTAGCAAATAGTGAGAATAGAGATCAATATACAAAAATACTAAGATACCCATCCTACTGCTACACTTCAGGCACCACGATTTCCCGTCCTCGTTCTCCCATCACTTCACCGTTAGTTTCTATGCTGCTGCCTAACATGTTGGATGTTGACGGTGATAAAAGTTTTTGGATTATACTGATAATTTTTTTGGGAACATCCGAACATACGATCAATTTCAGAATCATTGGTGGGCTGTGCTTGTTCTCAAAGCCTACCGAATTTTCCAAGGTTCTTCCCCCTTTTCTTTTGTTTGTTTCGTTTCATGTCGGGTTTCTAATTTAATTATATTTTTAATCCTAATTTTTACTAAATTTTTTAATCTTAAATTAATATTGTATCAATATCAAAAACTATATACAATAATTATAACATTAATTATAAAGAATAAGTAATTGTTAGGAATGTTAAAAATGTGTTTAGTAGGTTTTTTATTTTATTTTATAATTATAGTAGGTTTTAACATTCTGATAATGTTATTTGAGAATTTTTCATTCTTATAATTGTTTCAATTACACCTTTCCTGACAATATTGATATTATTTTCAAGAATATCCTTGCTCCGTCATCCTCAAATTCCTCGGACACAACAGTCTCTGCAACTGTTGCAACCCCACCATCCCCACCTTTGAGGAACACTAGTACACGACACCCACACTTTCGAGGAACAATACAGAAACCTCTGCATGACTGCAACATCCTCTCTCTAACTCACTCTCAGTCCCTCCCCAAAGGGCTTCAACTTCATGCCCACATCCTCAAAACCGGTCTCCAAACCATCCCTCAACTTCTACTAAAAAAGCCCAACACCCCTTCACCCCAAAGTGCTCGACGAAACTCCCCAAAGGTTCAAGTTCAACCACTTGGAGCTCCATTGCTTTCTTGGGCAATCACTGCATTGCTTTGTTTTAAAATTCGGGTATGATTCTGATCTGTTTGTCGGAGTTCCATTGTTGATGTGTATGCCAAATGTGGAGAAATAGCATGTGCTCCTCAAGTGTTTGATGAAATGTCTGAGAGAAGTGTTATTTCATAGAGTGGGATGATATGTAGGTATTCCCAAATGGGGTTAAGAGTCAGTGTAGGCCATTATATAGTAGGCTAATCACATTGACAAAAAAATATTGCAAAACCAATTTATGTGCATTACAAACATCCTCAATTGCTTTGACTTTTCAGTCCATCTATGCAGGCTGGTGCTTTGAAGGATGTTGTTAAGGCATCTCAACTTGAAATCATTGAGCTGCAGCACAATGTGGATAAATTAAGGTACTTAACATTGGAGTCAAAATACAGGAGTGTTTGCTATTTGTTTAATTGGATGGTGGATAAATGATAACCTTCTCATTACTCTCTGAAGAACTTGCGTATTTGCAATTTCTAGTTGTGCTGACGTTGGCACAGGTATGCTATCTGTTAGCAATATTTGTGGACATGTTTGCAATATTTGAATTGCTTTGCGTTGTTCCAATATTCGAAAGGATCCTGTGCGAAATCCAGGACGAAAAATTCTGGCCCTTGATCATGTGTTAAAATCATGATAAAATTTGAAACTAACACCACTTTAGAATATGTATAACATATCCATGTCATTCGTTGCTTTTCGTTTCATACTATTTAGCAGTGTTGTTTTTTAATCTTTCATTAAATATAGGATTCCCGAGCTAAGATTTTCGGAAAAGTAAAAAGAATCCCCTACCAAATGTCCCATAAGGATCCACAAATGTTTCTGATGGCCAGGATTGTGACCTATTTGTCTCCCTCAATAATGCAGAGAAGACTCTGTCTGTCATTAATAAAGTAGGGTAAATTACGGATTAGGCATGTGATTCAATAAAAAAAATTATTTTCAGAACATAATAAAACCTTTTTTCCATTAATATTTTTGAGTTTATTGTTTTAAAAATATAAATCGTGGAGAAGGATAACATGCTTCATTATTGATGGCAGTTTTGCCTCTAACACTTTGTTTGGATAAAGAAAGAACTAAGAAGGAAAGAACTAGGGTGGAAAAGTAGAAGATAAGAGAAAATGAGTAAAAAAAATGAGTATATTTTTGGGTTGTTTGGATTGAAAGAAGTAGGAGAGAAGTAAAAGAGAAAGAAAAGTTGATTTTTCTTGTACAGAAATGTAATTAAAGATGTGGGGTAATTTATGGAACTCATTTAGTGATGTTTTCTGACTTACACATTTACATTAATAAAATGTAGAGTAGCTTAAAGTAGTATAAAATAAAAAGTGGTGAGGTAGCATGATAAGGCGCATAAAGAATGAGTTAAACGACTTCAATGAGTTGTACCATTGGGGATGCTCTAAGTAATCCGCACACCTGAAATGCCCCCTGTATGCCTATTCATTTTCCTTGTTATCTCAAGTTTGCAACACTGGAAGCACATTTACAACAAAGGTGGGTTATTCTTAAATAATGTGTAATTTGGTCTTAACCCAAACTACAAATGGGCAAGCAGCTATGATTGGGTTAGCATGCTAGCAGTGAAGGGTTTGACCAATTTGCATGAGATGATAAATTTAAACTCAAGTGTGATTATTTTACCAAGTTTACAAAAGTGATTTGCAATCTGCCCAATTTTTATTAGAATATTCCAATAAAATGTGAGTGCCTTTCCGATGGCATCATATAGGTAATATTATTTCAATTATTTTTTTAATGGAACTATTTCTTGAAGATGTAATCAATAGATAGGCGAATGTCACACTTGGAGCCCATAATAAATTGTTCAATTTAACCTACTGATGTTTTATACAAACTTGGACTCATAGCTTCAGTGCATGTGCAGTTTATAGCCCCACTTGCGCATTAACCAAAGAAAATTGCAAAACATGCTTATGAAAATAAAAGTACAGAAGCAACAAAATTTCCATGAAGTAGATGGCCCAAGCACCTTCTCAATTTTTTTTTTTGAAACGGGATGCTCTGATGCCACGCCCCCGCCTTGGGCACATTATTTAAATCATTAGTACTTAGTGGTGAGTGACTAGTTTTTGAGTGCTAACTCTTCTGTATCCAAAAACAACTACCGCAGGCCTCATAACAAATACAGATGGTAATGGGTAGGGTCTGGGTAGGATACTATAGTATCCATTTTCATATCCGCGCTTGAAAAAAATATACGTATCCGTATTCATACCTGCGTGGGTAACAACTTTAGTGTCCGTACGTGTACTCTTTGGGTACCTAAGTACTCATACTTGCACCCGTTACTCTCACTTTAACTTAGAAAAAACAATAAATAACAAAAAAATCATTATAACTCAATTAAAAAACATCCAAAGATCTTTCAAATCTACTCATAAAACTTTACAAACCAAAGTATTTAACTAAATAAAAATATCTAAAATATCCAAAACGAGTAAATATCACAATAAACATCAAAAACAGTGCTGTCTCGAGGATGAATAGCGTTGACGTTGGCTCGAGGAGGAACGACTGAAGAGCTCAACCAGAAAGGGAAAAACAGTAATGAATTATCTAGGTTTAGAACTTTTCAATTAGTTATATTCTTATATATCTATAATATATATATATATATATATATATATATATATATATATATATATATATATGCGGGTGTGAGGCGGGATGGGTAATTACCAATACCCATAAAGCGGATATTTACCCTATCCATCATGGATATTTTTTACGGGTACCCAACAGGTGGGGTCTAAATTGCCATCCCTACTAACAAAATATCTCGTTGTTTATAACTCTTCATTTTTCGAGGTTCGGGGTTTTCTCATTATTGAACCGGTTTATGATTTATGTAGGATTATTAATCTCTCAAACGCATGTTATACTTTCACTCTAACAAGAAAATATGATCTAGTGAACAGTACATAGCTATGGGTAAGCGATATGCTGACATTTGACAGTTTGTCACTTTTACATTAATATTATAAGACTTTCTTTAAGATGAATCCGATACGTAATACGTGATACGTGAATTTCGATATGCGGTACGTAGGGTTAACGAGAGCAGCCAATAACTACGGTTTATAGGTTATGCTTAGAAATAGAACAAGAAATATAACAACAAACTCTCCTTATTCCAAAAACAACCAGAACGAAGCAAACACACATATTTGTGATCCGAAACCAAAAGCAAAACTAGAACATATAAGACAACTTAGCACCAAAGAAATGGTGATTTGAAAACAAGAGCATACACACGACAAGATGATATGCTTTTCAAACAAGGGAAAGCTTCAAAAAAGCTACAAACTCCACTATTATTACAGGTTTCTCTCTTGATCAAAGGCTGCATATAGTGTCACACAGAAGGGAGTTGTTGTTGCCAATATCAATATGACACTATGAACATGCATCTTAGTCAATTAGGAGGAAGCCATTGCAACTCAATCCCATAATTCCAAGAATGAAGAGGGTCATCAGGCTTGAAATCCACTAGAGATGTGTATGCAGTGCAACCCCTAACCCTGATTCTGATCCTATGGGAATTCATGGCTGAGTCTTTCAAGTAATGGCAGCAAAGGGTATCCATGCACCCACTTCCCTCCTTCACCTTTTCCTCAAATTCCCTACATATGCTTTTTGAAGAACAGTTCAGAGGAGACAGAAGGATATCATCAGAGCAATTAAGCAATATGACAGTATTGTGTGTAGATATATTGAAGGGCAAGCTTTCATGAAGCAGGAACCCTCCTTCTAGGAGATCAGAAGAATAACATGTGTCTTTCAGTATGTGGGGTGGACTAATGACAAGCTTGTTAGCACTTTGGTCAATTCTAAGGATCTTATAGTAAGTTCTTGTAGCTGACAAGAACTCTAAGATGCCATTGTTGCAGTAGACTCTATACCTAGAATCTCCACAATCCTGGTTAGTGCTAAGTGGGTATGGAACTGCAGAGTCACCACAATCAGGACATGCACTAAGGGCAGATGCATTGATTACTGGACCAAGGCAAATTAGAAGAAAGAGTAGAAGGGCTACCATGTTTATTCGAAGGATGGAATAAAGTAAGATTTATCCCTTGATCGATTAGGAAGGAAGGATTGCACAAAATGTGGCCAACCTATAGTATATTAATACCGAATGACACAACTTTCTCTTTTGGGATCAATAGTTCTTTTTTTTTTTTTTCTTGGACTAGGTATCCTTTAAGGATTTAATATTAATACATTGGAAGTGTAAAAGATTTTTATACTTTCATATAATGTCGTGTTATTAAAAAATATTTAACTCTTATAATAATTAACTCAAAAATCATATATATATATATATAATAAGATATAATTGATTCATGATATAAAAACTTTATATTAATAGTATATCAAAATTAAACCCATCCTTTAATGTATTGCAATGAGACTAACTTTTCAGGCAATGCGGCAAGGCTCTTCAGAGAAATGTCTTTTTTCATAGTTAAACTTTGGAACCTTGTTCCCTTTTACAAAGCTCCACTAGCTTTCCTTTGCGCCCAACCATATGCCCATGTTCAAGAGTTTTTTTCTCAAATAAAAAAATGGTATAATAAAATTGTTTAGGAATAGTGAACACTATATGGAAAAATTATACTGGCGTCTTCTAAACTTCAACTTGGTTCTATCGGATTTTTGTTTCAGAAATTATATTAATCTCTCATGAGATTTATGTTATTATTATATTTATCTCTTCTAAAAGGTGATAATTGAAATTATCTGGCCTCTTTCAAGGGAGACGAGTTTAATTTTTAAAACAAAAAAAAGTATCAGATATTATTAAGTCAAATCTTAAGAAAGGTTAGTATTATTTCCCACATTATTTTTAAACCATTAATTATTAAAAGCTCCTTGTATGAACCAAAAACAAAAAGTTTGTCTAGCTTTTGCCCCTTATATATTAACGAAAAACAAGTAGTTGTCTAACGATAGTGAACATTACTTTAACACCATTAATTATCAAATGTCACTTGTAATAACAAAAAATATGCTTTTTTTTAACCAAAAAAAAATGCTTTAAGAAAAACAAGTTCGTCTAACTTATGAACAATCTTGCACTAAGGTGTGTTTGAGAATAAGTTATCTCCAAACCGTGGTTTGAAATGTCGAAACTGATTATCAAATAGGTTCGACAAACCTTGGTGAAGAGGTAACAAGTTTTCACTTTAGCCGTTCATCAAAACTCAGTTATAGACATTTAATTACTTTTTTCCCCCGTAACAACCTTGCAAAATTGAATGTATTCAAACAATACGCATTTTATCAAAGTCACTTTTAATAAGAAAAATATTCAAATATAAATAGGTGAAAACCTACTTTTGATCAAAACTAAGTTCATTAAAACTCAATTATACAAATTATAATCTAAATACATACTAATTAGGCTATGATTGCTTTATGTTCAAACTCACTTTAGAGAAGCCTAACCCTACTCTCAATATTTGCATATCGTAATAGATCACTACAAGAAAATCCGATTATACCGATGGATTATTACCGATGGCCATTACAACATCGGTAATTGAAGACGTTCCGATGGGCTAAGCCGTCGGAAAATAGGCAGTGACTAAAGCCGTCGGTAAATTCACCGAGCACTAGACCGTCGGTAAATCCATCGGTATTTTTTGGCGCAAATGTTCCCGCTCAATTACCGACGGCCGTGACCGTCGGTAATGGTATTTTCCCTTAACGGTCATGATGGACAGAATTAGCAAGTGTACTAATTTGTTGCAAGTAATAGGAACTGAAGAGTTCCGAGTATCGAACACAGGGATTGGAGTAGCCAAGTACCACTTCTCACTATCAATAACTATTTGAACGCCCAAATTGAGTCTTCAGAATTATAAGCTAAAAGACTAATTTTTCTAGAATTAAAGAAAATCAAGATTAAAATAGCAAGAATGAAAGATAGTGTTTACTTCAGATGGAGAAAGCTCTAGGGCTCCGACTTCACCAACCTATGAATCCGGATTCTCATAGACAAGAATCCCTCTTCATATACGAATTCCAGTTTGGATCAATTACGGCATAACATTCTAATTTCTTATCAAAATCAATTATCAAACAAGATTCCTAATTTACTCTAATGTCTTTTCCAAGAACACTAAAGCACACCCCTTAATCTCTAATCAACTATATTCCTATGATGATCATTTATCAAGAAGCTCATTAAGATTTATGAATCTCTATAAAATTGCATAGAACCCTATCTCCTTCCGGTCTCAATTTATCCTATGGCTTATCCTCAATGCTCTTAACACATAAATCTCCTTCCAGTCTCAATATGATAAGCAGCTCATTCAATTATATTTTCAACTATAATCGAAAGCATGAAATTAAGAAGATAAACATAAAAGATAAGAAGAGAAACTAGTATTATGCCATAAAATCACCAAACCTTCATAAGTGGTTACATCTTCACCCTAGAATAGGGAGTTTAGTTCATGATGGTAGAAGAAAACATCAATTGAATTGAAAGGAATCCATAATCCATCACCATCCTCAATCCAAAGTAGCAAAAATAATGTATTAACGGCGCTAATCGCAGCTTAAGAAAAAGGAAGATCCCTCAATTAGGATTAGAAGTTAAGCTAAATACAATTCTGGACGCATCGATTCGCTAAGCGAATCTTACAAAATAGGCCCAGCCCAAAAGTTCATAATTCGCTAAGCGGATTACATTCGCTAAGCGGATGGGCTTTTTCCAGCAACTCCAGCTCCTCTTCCTTCTCTTCTTCCTTGCTTCCAAAGCTTCACTTCTTGGACTATAATTGAGCATCTGAAAGCATAAACACCCAATTACGACTAACTGACTCAAAATAATGGAAAAAATACCAAAACAACTAAATAAGACTCAAGACACTACTTAAGAACAATCAAAGACAAATATGGGCACACTTGAGAGTTTACTCAACGTTTATTATCAATTCCACGGATAAATCATAGTTAAAACTAGATAATCCAGTGGGTAATCAGGTCACATTTCAATTTACCTAGCCGTCGGTAATTTAACGGTCACATTTCAATTTACCATCGGTAAGGGTATTTTAGAATTACCGACGGCTTAGACCGTCGGTAAGGTTATCGTCGGTAATCCGCTCACTTTCCGACGGTCTTAGTCGTCGGTAACCTGATCGACGGTCTAAGCCGTCGGCAAGCTTCCACTTATACCAGACCCGCGGCTTCTCCCCCTCATTTGTCTCCTTCTCACGCGACCCCCTTCCCCTCCCATTCCGCCACCGTCCCTTCCCCCAGCCACCGCGTCTGCTCTCCTCCGCCACCGCCCCCTCCTCTCCTCTCCTCTCCTTTCCTCTCCGCCACATCTCCTCTCCTCACTGCAGCTGCTGTTCGCGGCCACCACCATCTCGCCACATCGCCTCTTCCTCGGCCACCACCACCAACCGCCAATACCACCCCGCCAACACAAGCTCGCCGGACCTCCTCTTCCCCAGCACCACCTCACCGCTGTTTGCTACCTCCCTGTTAGACATCTCCCCTCTACGTCTAGTGAGTCATTTCAAAAGCCCTCATTGGATTGTATTGTTTTTCTTTGCATTACTGTATTGTTGTTGAACACGTATTATATTGCTGAAATTGTAATTATTGAGCATGTATTATGTTGTTAAATTGTAGTGACAAACTATGTATTGCTAGTAAAATTGTATGTTTTGCTGTGTAAGGCTTAGGTTGAATTGAGATTTAGGTTGTTTTTTTATTTGTTTTAATTCCCTAATTTTATTTTAAATTATATTTATGATGTTTTAATTTGCATGTTTGTAGTGGTAGTGCTTAATTTCACTCAAGAATTTTTTAATATAAAGTATATGTTTAATTACATAAGATTTAAAAAATAAACGAGGTCACCGTATAATACTTTTTTTTAGTTTAAATTAGAAACATCGACCCAAGGACCTAGTCAAGTAAAATCAAATAAATAAATAATGTGAAATAAATAAATAAATATAATAAATAATACAATAACATAAATAAAATAAATTAAGATAAATGTCGGGACGGTGATGGTGGGATCATGGCAAATTACAGATGGTTCGATAGCGAATAGTGCGATGTGACGAAACTAATTAGTGAATAAAATTTAATCGATTAAAAATTTAAATAAGGTAGAAATAATAAATAATATTTGATTAATGGAATAAAGAGGTTAAATATTTGAAATTAAAATTAAATTACAACAATGATTAAATAACAAAATAAGTTAATAAAATAAATAAGTCCGCAACAAGGAATACAATACCAATTTTTCTTATCACTTAAAATAGGTGTTAAGGTTCATAAGACTTAGAATAGTTACTTGTTGGTTTATTTGCAACTTTGATCTGTCCCTATGCACTTTACCCCATGAACTTGACTTTCAAGTAAAGTTATCTCATAGAGGTTAAAATTTTATTTTCTAGACGAGTTCTTAATACTGAAGCAAAACCTTAGCTTCCCGTTTGAGATTCAATATTATTGAGCAGGCGTGTTATCATATAGAGGTGCCGTTCATTGTATTGAACCTTGAATTGTCCAAGGAGGACAGTTTGGGGAAAAAAAAATTCTTCACTTGTGTAATAGTAATATTGCTTATTTTTAATGTTTTATATTTGACGAAATATCGGTCCAATACATTTTCTTTTGTTCTCTGGGTGCAAACTTGACCGCAGTATTGCGGTCAACTATTGTACTTAGAGAGCAATGGGAAATGCTGCCGAAATTTCGCCAAATATAATGCATATAAATTAGGTAATAACTATTAATACTAAGATCAGGTGTTGAAAAAATTTCTTCTCGAATGGGATAGGGCCATACCAAATAAAGAAGTTGAATGTGGATATATCTAAGTTGGCGTGTTGTCCAAATTTAATGGTTTTGCATTCTTTTAACATGCAGAAGATGGATTTTTATCCTTCGAATCGTAGTTGGATGTATGATAGGGTATATCCGGGAAGAAGGGGTCTGAAACGATCCTTTGTAGATGGGGTTGAAGAATTTGTTGCTCAAGCGAAGCGACAACAAGGTTTCATCGATGATGGGGGAATTAGATGTCTGTGCCTTAAATGTCAATATCGACGGATTAAGAGCGATGATGAGGTGAAAACAAACTTGTATAAAGTTGGGTTTAAGGACAATTACTGGATTTGGACTGATCATGGTGAAGAAGTGCCAAATGTTGATTTAGGGGTTGATGAGAATTGCACGGGTGGCTCAAGCAGTTGCACAGATATGGGATATGGAGAACAATTTGCATCAATGCAGGACATGGTGGGTGATGCTCTCGGAGTGAATGAGGCGCATGATTACGATAACACCGAAGAATTACCGAATGAGGAAGCACAAATTTTTTTTAATCTTTTGATTGAGACAAATAAACCGTTGTATCAAGGCGCCTTAGATTCTAAATTATCGATGTACTTTAGACTGTTAGCTTGCAAGTCCAATTGGAATGTTGCTGACGAGTGTTTGGATTATTTTTCCCAAATGCTTTTGGACGTGACGCCTGTAAAAGACGGTTTACCCAAAATTATTATGAAGCGAAGAGGTTAGTATCCAAGTTGGGACTACAGGCTAAGAGGATTGACTCTTGTGTGAATGGGTGCATGTTTTTTTACGATAATGAATTCGGCAAAAATGACTGTGCAATGATTGAATGCAGATTTTGTTAAGCGTTGAGGAATTGTCCTCGCAAGACTGGGACAAGTAAGAACAAACCAGTTCCTGTTAAGGCAATGTTCTATCTTCCGATAATTCCAAGGCTACAGAAAATGTTTGCATCAATGCAAACTGCAGGAAAAATGACGTGGCACTATGAGAACAAAACAAGTTCAGGCGTGTTACGCCATCCTTCTGATGGCGAAGCATGGAAGCACTTTGATCGCGTACATCCAAATTTTGCCGCGGATCCCCGTAATGTAAGACTTGGTTTATGCTCTGATGGTTTTACCCCTTATATTCAAGCGTCAGCTATGCCGTATTTTTGTTGGCCAGTAATTGTTACCCCATATAATTTTCCTCATGAAATGTGCATGTCGAAACCTTATATGTTTTTGATTTGTCTCATACCAGGTCCATCGAATCTGAAAGCTGGTATTGATGTTTATTTACAGCCATTGATCGATGATCTGAAGAAGTTGTGGACTGGCGTGGAAACGTATGATATTGCAAGGAAGCGAAATTTTACAATGAAGGCAGCTTTGATGTGAACCATTAATGACTTCCCTGCTTATGGTATGTTGTCTGGTTGGGGTACTCATGGCAAATTTGCATGTCCGCATTGCATGGAGTATACAAAGGCTTTTACTTTAAAACACGGAGGGAAAAGTTCCTGGTTTGATCGCATCGTAGGTTCTTACCAAGAGATCATCCATTTAGACGAAACAAGAACGCCTTCAAAAAGGGAGAAGTTGAAAGAGATGACACGCCGCCTAGGTTTACACCGGAACAGATTTGGACCAGAGTCATGGAGCTGTCCAAAGTCAATGACAATGGTCATGTGTCTAGATTACCAGGATACGGGGAGGTGCATAATTGGACAAAAAGAAGTATTTTTTGGGATCTCCCGTACTGGAAAGATAATTTGTTGAGACACAATCTCGATGTCATGCACATAGAGAAGAATTTTTTTGGCAACATATTCAACACAGTCATGAATGTGAGTGGCAAGACCAAAGATAATGAGAAGGCAAGAATGGACTTAGCTTTGTACTGTAGGCGACCAGACTTGGAGCTGAAGCAGCATGCTAATGGGAAAATATTAAAGCCCAAAGCCAATTATAGTTTATTTGCTGAGGAAGCAATGTTAGTTTGTGAGTGAATAACAGAACTAAGGATGCCAGACGGTTATTCTTCGAATTTGGCAAGATGTGCCGATGTCAGCAAGGGAAGGATGCATGGGATGAAAAGCCATGATTGTCATGTATTCATGGAAACTTTACTTCCTATTTATTTTAGTTCGTTGCCAGTCCATGTCTTGAATCCCCTTACTGAATTGAGTCAACTCTTTAAGGATTTGTGTTCTGCAACGTTAAGGGACGATGAATTGATAAGGATGGAGCAGAACATTCCAATCATTCTATGCAAGTTGGAGAGAATATTTCCCCCCGGCTTCTTTGATTCCATGGAACATCTCTCAGTTCATCTCGCATATGAAGCAAGGCTTGGTGGGCCTGTTCAATATAGGTGGATGTATCCATTTGAAAGGTATATATAACTATCATACAATTTTAAATAGATTTGTTTCCATTTGAAATCAAATGTAATATATATAACTATCAATGTGTTATTTTATAGATTCATGGGTGATTCAAAAAGAACGGTGAAAAATAAGGCTAGGGTTGAAGGATCAATTTGTGCGTCTTACTTACATCGCGAGACAACTCATTTTTGTTCTCATTATTTCAACAACTTCATGTTGTCACCGAGAAATAGTAGGAATGAAATGGAAAATGAAAGTGAAAGACATCCGTTAGCCTTGTCAGTCTTTTGTCAACCGGGTCGTCATTCCGGGATGGAGTTGACCCATTGGTTAACAGCTGCAAAGAGGAAGTCAACTCATGTCCATGTGTTGATTTATTGCACCGAAGTTAAGCCATACCTTGAGCATGTATTGCATATCTTTTTCTTTCAATTACATAAAATAATAAATATTACTATGCTAAAAATATGAATTGTCCAATTTGTACAGAGCATTCTTGTTATCTGAAAACGAAAGTGAGCAAGAACAGTCTGCTCGTATACATGCAGATTTTCCAATGTGGTTTAGGCAACAAGTAAGTATATTCAAATTCTGTACGTAGGATTACATAATTTTTTTGCATCTAACATAAAGAATTTATCCACACGTAGGTTTCCCGTGAGGCACAAACTCCTCTCAACAGACACTTAAGGAACTTATCCAACGGTCCGTATTCATGTGTCAAAGAATGGCACACATTCTTCGTGAACGGGTACAAATTTCATACCCACTCATGGACGGAGGATAAAAAAACAATTAACAGCAGGGTTTACGTGAAGGGCATCATAGAAGGGGGTGAAGATGACTTCTACGGAGTAATCCAACATATATATGAATTGACGTATACTACTTTAGACTATACTAAAGAATTGTTCTATTTTATTGTAATTGGTTTGATCCATCCATTAGAGGCACAAAATTAAATCCCAAATATAATACAGTGGACATTCACATGGGTAGCAGATATTAGAACTTTGATCCGTTTATCCTAGCACAGAATGTGAGACAAGTGTATTATGTCCCGTACCCAGCAACCCGAAAGGACAAACGAGGTTGGTGTGTCGTCATCAAGACGAAACCAAGGGGTCGCATTGAAGCTGATGATCAGCAGGAAGATGTGCCTTATCAAGTGGATGAAATGTCTCGTGTAAATGAAGGCATTGAAGTTGAGCATATTGTTGGTTTACGGGACTTGAAAGCTGCTGGTGAAGAAGTGGATACTGAAAACTTGTCATTCGTTCATGAGCATTTGGATGAAGAAGACGCAGTCATTGATTTAGGAGAAGAAAATATTGAAATTAGATCTGAAGATGATGTAGACTTTTTGTCAAATTCTGAATAAAACTTAAAATCATATAACCTTTATAATTAGATCATGTAACTTGTCAAAACTATGAATGGAACTTAGATATTTATTGTTCTATCTTAGATGATTATTCATAATTATTTTATTATTTCATCTTTACATTGAATTGTTTTATAGACATATGGCATCTGGAGGACGTGATCCACCGCCACCCATACCACCCACAGGTGGTAAGGGTAAGGGTGTCGACACTGCTTCTAGTTCGACTTGTCGTCGGACCAGGGCGCCTCGCATTGTTACTCGTGACGTTGCAGACGGTTTTGTGTCTATCCCTTCGACATCTGTCCCTGCTATGTCTGCACTCCCATCACGCCCGCCTGTACATACACAGCGACCACATACACCGCGGGCAGCACCGCCTCCACCAGCTGCATCTACTCCATCGATTTTAGCTATACCCTTCACAGCATCCGGGATCGATATGATTCCCACCCCGGGGTTTGTGACACACACACATCGAGGCGCTTCTAGTTCAGCTGGTGCGGATGCATCGTCACCTGGTCATCAGGCTACAGAGCAGGAGCAAGAGTATAGTCCAGGGTATACACCCTCACCTTCAGAGGCGGATGTGGAGGAGGAGGTTGAGGTCATGGCCGATGGTCGACCTATCATCAGGCCATCTGGTAAAGGGTAAGAATTAATAAAATAAATTTATTCAATTTTAATTATATGTTTTTACTTGATATTGATTCACTTGCTTTTATTGTTAAGGTTACTTCCTTCGAAGGTAGCTTCGAAGAACATCACTGCTGTTATTGAGTCGATGTTCCATTATCCTTGGGTCACCTGGGGACAGCTCAATGATAATGAGAAGCTGAGTTTCTTTAACGCTTATAGAGTAAGTTGAAATTTTCAGTTTACTTAATATTTTTGGCTTATTATTTCATAAAAATTATTAATATAATAAACTAATATTTATGTATTTCTAATGCAGATAAAAGTTGCTTGGAGAGCCGAGCATGAAGCATTGGTCGAGAGGAACTTTCATATGAAGGCCTCCCATCGCCTATCCGATATGCTCAGGGCAGCTCGCTTGAGGGGCGAGCGACCCTCATGGATGGACGATGCAGTCTGGGATGTCCTATGTCGCCGCTGGGTTACTGCTGATTTCCAGAAAAAATCAGCCCAAGCAAAGAAAAATAGGGCATCAGAGAAGGGTGGGAGCCTGTACACAAGAGGTTTCGTTAGCCAGGCGGAGCACTGTGAGCGTCTGGTACATTTATTCATATTTAATACATATGTTATTCGTATTGTTTTTTAATTATTGTTTACTTATAATTTATGTTTGTGTACGTACAGGCTAGGGAAAGAAAGGAACCAGTGCTGATTAACGAGCTCCACCACCACACCCATACTAGGAAGGATACTGGCGAGTATGTAGATGAGCGTTCTAGGCGCACACAGGTAATACCTCATTTATTAATAGTTTTGAAATGTATGGTTTTGTTATATATAGTCTTCATTAATTTATTTGATTATGCATAACAGGAGGAGTTCGAGGAGAGGATGTCTCAGGCAACAACATCTTCCTCCACCCCACTTGAGCCCGAGGAGCAGCGACGGCTTGCACTGCGTGTTTGGGCTGAGGTTGTTCGCGGCAAGAAGAAATGTCGTCTTTACGGTGCAGGAGACCTTTCCGGTAACTATCGGAAAGGATCTTCGAGCTTGGATATCAGCGCCACAGCATCTATCGGAGCCAATCACCACGCTGATCAGGAGATTGCTGAGCTGAGGCAGAGACTGGCCGAGTCTGAGCGACGTGCCGAGGAGCGTGATCGGCGTGCCCAGGAGCGTGAGCGGCGGATGGAGCAGATGCTACAGAGCATACAACAAATGCACCAACAGCCTCCTCACCAGCAGCCCCCTATCCAGATCAGCCGGCCTCGATGATCTTATCTAGTCTCCTCATCATTATGATAGAGATTATTAGATTTTCTTATTAGTTTTTTTTATTTATATTTTTATGTATTGTAAGAACATATGTTATTTAATATTTGGATATAATTTTAAATGTTTTAATGTTATCTTTAATTTTATTTTGCATTATTTATTTATTTAATATTTATAAATAATTAATAATAAATAAAAATATTTAATAAATATAAAATATAATTTATTAATAATTAAATAATCATTTAAAATGTAATTAAAAAAAAATTATAGGCTGTCGGTAAGTATTATATCCAGTCATTACCGACGGCTAGGCCATCGATAACTATTACCGACGGGCATATCCGTCGGTAAACTACTGACGGTCCTAGCCGTTGGTAAACTATCGACGGGCATAGCCGTCGGTAATTATGGACGGCTAGGCCGTCGGTAATAGTTACCGACGGCGCCGTCGGTAACTATTACCGACAAGCCTATTTCCGACGGATAATGGACCGTCGGAAATCCATCGGAAATGTGTAGTTATCGACGATTTTTGTTGATTGCCGACGATTTTTGGCCGTCAATAATCAACTGTTTTCTTGTAGTGGATATGTTACCGAAGGTAATAGAATCCCGCATTTGCAGACAAAATGAGGGAATAACAAGATTCGACATAAATATGTTGAAGGAAGACATCGTTGTCTCAAACACATTTTTCTGTTTCTTTCTTTAATCTTTAAAATTGCTTCGGGGAACAATGAAACAATAATGATCACTAATTAACTTCAAGCCATTATTGTTACTAAGGATCACAATGGGTAAGGTCTGGATAGGATGCTATAGTATCCATCATCATATCCGCATTTTAGAATAAGACTCATAACCCTCATTTTAGAAAAAGACTCATACCCCTTCTCATACTCGTGTGAGTAACAATTTTAATGCTCATCTCATATGCTCTAGGTACCTATATAACTGAATTCATTAACTGCATTTTAGTTAAATAGAACATGTTTTTCCTTTCATCTGTCTTTTTTTTTTTTGTCAAATTGGTAAATTAATAATCTTATTTTAATATTAATTAACTACGAGAAATCACTAAAACAAAAACCTTAATTAAAAATGCAACATCTAACTCAATTAAAAATGCTGTTCATAGATCTTTTAAATCCTATTTATAAAACAATAATGCAAAAAAAAAATACTAATTGGATAGGAAGGGGTGGGTAATATAGTACCCAATCGTGCACTCATTTCCATAAATTTTTGGGGGTAATTATCCAAATACATTTCCATCCCCATTTAATGAGTAAAACCCTACTCATTTCAGGTAATTTTTGTAGGTGCCTGGGTCTGTCTCCAATTGCCATCTAAGTGTTAGGGGGTTGCTAAGGGCACCCCCCTTTTTACTAAGGACACCCCCTTAAACAGTAAAATACCGAAAATGCCCCCAACAAAAAAGCTTTAAAAGTCATTTTTTTTACACTATCATTGTTACCCTCGCAGATTACCAAATTCAGAGAGTTGTAAAATTTATCTGGAATCTCGCAAATAACAGTTGGTTTTTCGCAAATACCTTGTTCACTCGCAAACTAGGTAATTGTGAACTTTTTTTTTGATTTCCTTCACTCGCAAATAAGATATTTGCGAGTGAAGGAATTTTTTTTACACTCGCAAATAAGATAATTGCGAGGGAAGGAAAATTTTCATTCCCTCGCAAATACCTTATTTGCGAGTGAAGGAAAATTTCCTCTTCCTTCACATGCAAATACAGTATTTACGAGTGAAGGAAAATATTCCTCACTCGCAAATACCTTATTTGCGGGTGAAGGAAGATTTTCCTCTTCTTTCACTCGCAAGTTAGGTATTTGCGAGTGAAGGGAAATTTTGCTCACTCGCAAATAACGTATTTGCGAGTGAAGGAAGATTTTCCTCTTCCTTCACTCGCAAGTTAGGTATTTGCGAGTGAAGAGAAATTTTCCTCACTCGCAAATACCTTATTTGCGAGTGAGGAAAATTTCCCTTCACTCGCAGGATTATCTTAAAAATATTGATTTTAATTTGTTATTTGTTTCAGTAATGCTGCGCACCAGGGGAGCAGGTTGGTTGGCCGGTAGGGAGGCGGAGGCGGAGGCCAATAGGTTGACGGTTGAGGCTGCGAGAGCAGAGGCTCAGCGACAGCGGCGACAACAGCGGGATGCTATGATTGCTTCGCACCGCCGGAGATTGGTTGATAGTAGAGCTGCCCCGAGCAGAGGGGGACGTCGTACACCTCAACCTCAGCAGGAGCCACCTCAGTACGAGGACGACGAGGCATCTCAGTACGAGGGACATGAGGACGAGGGACAACACGACGAGATGCATATTGATGCACGGGCAGTGGAGGGACCATTTCCTGGAGGACCTTCCGATACATCGCTCCTGACTTCATTCAAAGACCACATAGCTTACAGCTTGTGGAATGGAGAGGTAATTATTGTTTACTGTTTTTAAAACATTTAAGGTTTTTTTTTTTTTTTTTTTTTTTTGTATAATTCATAACAAGACGTATATTTTTATGTGTGCAGGATCGGGAGGACCCGCTTAGGGTTTTTGCGCACGGGAAAAAGTGGCAGAAGTGGTTTGGCGAGCATCAGCCACTACCACCAGCAATACAGGCTCATGTCGATCGAGCTAGTCTGTTGCCTCTTATGTATTGCAGCTATCCGATGGTAGATAACTTGCTGCTGACAGCGTTTTCCGAGAGGTGGCATATGGAGACCAGCTCGTTCCACCTTCCGTTCGGAGAGATGACCATCACGCTGGATGATGTGTCATGCATTTTGGGCATCCCGGTTAGAGGTGCATTGTTTATACCCCCCGAGATGGACATAGATATTGCTATATCAGTTCTGCAGTCGTTGTTGGGGGTATCTTATGAGGATGCTCGGGCGGAGGTGACGGACACTGGGTGGACATCTGTCAGTTTATCTTGGCTGCAAGACCTTTATGATGCACGGAGAATTGAGGGTCCGATGGACGAGGCAGCAAGGGCATTCATACTGGTGCTACTTGGGATGACTCTCCTGATGGATAAGACTAGCACTCGTATTGACTGCAAATATATCGAGTTGCTGTGTGAGTTGGAGCTGGTGGGACAGTGGTCATGGTGAGCTTTAGCCCTATGCCACTTGTACGGTTATCTTGGTGACGCCACCAGGTTGGCGTGTCGTGGGTTAGCGGGTTACATGACACTCTTTCAGGTAGCAGTGTGTTATTAAATTAGAAAATTAAATTTACAATTGTTGTAATTCTGACGTGTTTTCGTAACTGATTCGTTATTTGTGACAGGCCTGGATCTACGCGTATTTTCCTACTTCGGTGGTAGATCGGAGACTTGTTGAGGGCTACAAGGGTGCGCCTGTACGTGCTAACCGCTGGAGAAGCAAGAGGGGGCATGGGAGGGTGCTTCCATACAGGCAGGCATTGGATGCGCTGACCGCTAATGACGTGTACTGGGCACCATGGACCGCATATAGACAGTATTCCCCATTCGATCCGGTGGCATACTTTTCGGGGTACCTTCGGTGTGGGAACACTATAGTGCCATACCTGCCTGAGAGAGTACTGCGACAGTTCGGGTTCAGGCAGGAGATTCCTCGGCAGCAGCCACGACGTCCCTCGGCTGAGGCCATTAGTCTTAACTGGATGTCCCCTCACCTATACTCTATTAGATACCTATTTCGGTTGAGGTCGGCCAGTTATCCAGCTGAGTGCGCCCCGGATTACTTGGATTGGTACTACAGGCACTCGCATCCACTGCTGATACCTCCACAGGCCCCACCTCCACAGGCGCCACATGATGCACATGTTGATTGTGTCCCTCGGGTAAGGAATAATAAGTTTTTACATTGTATATATTATGTCTAGTCGTAACGTCATCTATTTTTTCCCCCTATATAATGTACTTATGTTATTATGTATTTATGTCATTTGTAGGTGGCTTATGTTCATGCGGTTAGTAGGTTGGATAGAATTGCCGTCATGCTGCATCAGATCCTGGATTACGCACAGGAGGGAGATGACATGTGTGACTACCTTCGGGAGGTGCTTCGGATAGCGGAGGATCAGGAGCGCTGAGTTGTTTTATTTTTTTTGTAATTTATTTTCATACGAACACTTAGTATTTATTATGTAAATATTATTGTTATTGTTATTGTTATGTAAATATTATTGTTGTTATTAATACACCTCCGCAAACTATTATTATTGTTATTATTTATTATTAATGAACTTAGAAATACAAAAGAAAATAACAGTAAAATGTAAATATAAAGGTACAACGAACAACCAAGGTGTATTAGTCAATCGTCATCTAAGTTTATTGGATTGTATACATCATGATGTGAAAGATTAGGCGGTGGAAATATTGAAGACCGTTCTTGCAATCGACTAATATATCGCGTTGGCCATGAATAAGCCTCAGGACGGGAAAAACCACGCCAATGTGATGCTATGGTAGGCAGTGGACAACTATCCTTCAAAAATACCTGAAATAACGTAAATACAATTAAATGACCGACTAATCATAACATTAAAAATAAAAACATAAAAATATTACATCAATTACCTGTACCCAATGATTACCGTTGACAAAACCAATGCAAATGAGTGGATGGTTTGGAGTTGGTGCACCTCTAAGAGGAAAAAATGTCCAGCACGTCATACTGGCAGATGATAAAGAGACTAGGACCAACCTATATTTGGTTGCTATCACATGACCCATCTCTGGTAGTGTCATCCACTTGTTTTGGTGACATGCACCGTATACGTCCCGTAAAGAAGACTTCAGTTCTTGTAATTGAACACCGAAAAGAGGGCCATATAAATCAACATTTTTCGTAAGCTCTTTAAGCAACTCCTGACGGATTAAAGGCCAACTATCCTCAGTTCTACCAAGCAATGCTGCAATGCAACGATACCCACAGTTTCCATCACTGTCCACGTTAACTATGTCAGCAATGTATGGCTGAAACTGCACAAGAAATTGATTCAAGAAAGGCAAACGTCTCCTCTTTGCTTGGGCAGTTGATTTCAACGAGGAATGCGCAAAACTATTCTCATGTGCAGAGTATATTGCATCGACATGCTCAAAATAAGATGGGTCACGTTTACAATCAAATCCATCCGTGTTGGTCTTCTTGGATTTGGGTGCCCCCTTAGTCTTCACCATTCCGGGCGGTGGACACATTGAAGTTGTCTCAGGACAACATAGTTCTCGCACTTTACGATATAGTGTCCTTTTACCAACAATGTTAAGTGTGCGGAAATGGGTAATCAATACCTCCCACTGAAGCGCAAGTTCCTCTTCTGACACTGTTTCATCTGTTTGTTGTTGATCCTCTTGTTGGCCAAAATATAATCTCCTCCAGTGCACATGGATTACCTCCAATGGAATTGGAGTACCCGTCATACTGTAATGAGCCAGCTCACAAGCACAGGGTAAACCGTGTGTAGTTCTAAGAGTACAAGCACATGCAGATTTATGAATACCTACATTCATCGCTCTGGTCCATTCACGAACAATATGTTGCAATGCACTCCGAGACACGAATCCAATCAATCTGATAAGCATACGAATGTTGTGTGAGTATTCGATCACGGTTATGCTCCTCTCAAATGATGCCTTTATCTCGTTGTGTTGCAGCGTAAGCATGTTATTCATCGTCTCCCAACACATACACATGTCACCTTTGCTGGTTTGCAACAAATTCTTCAATCTCCAATGTTGAGACTCAACCCTATCAACAAACATTCAAAACAACTTCAGCTATAGCATAACATGACACTATTTTGACACTAGTTTGATCATACCTGTTTGTGGTTGTATTCCCCAAGTGCATCACTTGGTTAGTCCATGCCGCAACAAATTTGTCTTTGTGTGGATCCAACCAAGTCTTTTGCACATAATCAATTAATATAGGCCACTCTACACATACTTCATGAAAACTCATCAGGCATTGCTCATACTCAGTCTCGTCAGCAGAATAAACAACACTGTTCCATGCATCCTTGACTACCTCCAGCTTTTTGTTATCAGATACCAATTTTTTGCATTTTGCATAGACATTTTTTCCTATGTGAAATTGGCACAAAAGATTGCGAGTTGTTGGGAACACAAATGCAACCGCATTCATCAAAGCAAGATCTCTATCTGTCACAATAACTTGCGGAATTGACTCATCTAGCACGGACAATTCTCTTAACTTCTCTAGTGCCCAGACATAGTTTTCAGCCCCTTCAGAATCCATATAGGCAAATCCCACAGTAAATGTCACTTCTGTTGAAGTAACACCAACAATTTCAAGTAGTGGCAGCCTATATTTATTGGTTTTGTAGGTACTGTCAAGGATGAGGACCATGTTAAATGTATTCAACAAATGGACGGAATCTGCATGTGCCAAAAATATATCTTTAACAACATCCAAACCGTCATATCTTCTATACCAACAAACATATCAATCTCGATGTATTAAGTTCAGCAAATGTTGCATTTCTGTTCTAGGGCCTTTCTCAGATGATCAGTACTTTTGACGTTCGTTGTAAATGTGTTTAATTGTAGATAGGTTCCCCTTATTGCGACCTTTAACCGTCAACAGAACATTTTTTGGCTTGACATTGTTCTTGGTCATTTCATGAACAAGTTTCTTCTCCTCTTCGCTTAAACGACCAACATAAGAATGACCCACCAATGTTTCAGCTAACCGATGGTTGTGTAATCCACATCTTATTTTTAGCATCCATCCTTCAATCTTTCCTTCAGTCGTCGATAAAGGTATTCCTTTCATTCTGAACATGCACTCACACTTTCGAGTACAAGTTGCTTTAGAACATGCATGCTTTTTAGGCTTATACTTCCCACTCCTTTCACAACCTAGAATTAATTTTGTACGTCTGTCATTTTGTCCTGTCTCTGACCTCACAATGACAACAACAAATCCATTTTGTTTTCCAACCTCTCGAGTGCAACACAATAAATCATCTCGTGTAGGAAATATCTCCATAGTAGTGAATGCTTCTGTACAGTCCACAACTGTCGTTTGGTTAATCTCATTAGAATCAAACATATTGCTGCCTTCCATCTCCAATAATACTACAATGAAACAAACAAAATAAAATAAATACCTAATATATGTAAAATGTAAAAAAAAAAAAAAAAATCCATTACACTCGCAAATTAGGTATTTGCGAGTGTACAAATTTTTTGTTTACTCGCAAATTATCTATTTGCGAGTGTACAAAAAAATTGTACACTCGCAAATACCTAATTTGCGAGTGTAAGAACAAGAACCACTCGCAAATTATATATTTGCGAGTGTGCACAAATTTACACTCTCGCAAATAACTAATTTGCGAAAAAATACCTTCTTTTGCGAATATCTAATTTGCGAGCGTCACGTCTAATTTGAGAAATTTGGGAGAAAACTATGAGTAGTTGTAAAAATGGAACGGCGTTCACATATTTATCAGAAAATGGATCCGCGTATTAATAAATTATTCTGTCTTGAACTCATTATTCTTTTTCCCTTTTTTTCCTTCTAGATGTCCGAAACATATTAGCATCGAAAGGTTTTAACGAGTGCGTTATTTTTTTAATTGCTCACTCGCAAATATGATATTTGCGAGTATGTGCTTCACTCACAAATATCATATTTGCGAGTGAAGAATTAAACAAAATAATACACTCGCAAATTTGATATTTGCGAGTGATACACGTACTCGCAAATATCATATTTGCGAGTGAGCTAAATTAAAAAAAAAAACTTTTTACGAGGTATTTTGGGAATTACATTATTCACCGGGGGTGCCCTTAGCAAATTAAGGGTGTCCTTAGCAAAAGCCTAATTGTTATTACTTCATGCCAAAGCCTGACCCTTTGTTCTGCTCAGCGACGATCCGAACAGTTATTGGGCCCCGAGTCATGGGCTTGTAGGCCGAGATCAACAAAAGAATTTGGGCTTATAAATCAGCCCAATTTAGACCTGCTTCGTTTTTAGATGTGTTTTAGTCCAGTCCGTTTGATGGGCCAGCTTGTTAGGCCCCTTAAACTGCTATACAATGTTAACTAACAAAAAGTAGTTAGGTTGACAAAATAAAAGTAAAAAAGAAGTTCGATGAGATCATGAGGGTAGTAGAAACTATAAAGAGTGTGCAAATGTAATTTGATGCAAAGTGTTGTTTAATCAAATTTTATCGGACAATAAAAAGATAATTGGTTCACACACTTTCTAGAAAATTTCTAGCTATTTCATCAGTTTTGCTAGCTTTGAAGGGTCCATTTGCCTCTCCTTGTTCTACTCCTATCCATGTGAGACTCTCGGAGTTCAATCCCATTTTAAAATAATAAATAACTAGGGTAAAGACCTATTTAAGTCCCCAACAATTTTTGAGGTACCACTTTTCGGCCCCGAGAAAAAAAAAATTTACTGAATAGTCCCTGAGAATAACAAAAGAGGAACATTTTAATCCTTCCATTTTTTTCCATCTTGAACATGTCATTAGAGTGTTGATGTGTCTCGTTAGTATGTCATTGTCAGGTGCCCAGAAAATAGACCCTACATGCAGAATAGACCATGAGAATAATTATGCATTGACCCAATTAAGTCCTCAACTATTATTTAAGTAACCCAATTTAGTCCCTAACAATTTCTATCGTAGGACACATTAGTCCCTACATATTACAAGTAACACACCACATGCACCAGATGTACCAACACAGATCATATGAACGTGTTTAATAGACACCTGGACACATTGATGGTATATATTGGCCCTTTAACGCTATGTTTAGGATGAAGACAAATGGAAGGACTGATGTATCCCTTTTTTATCATTGTCAGAGACTACTCGGTGAATTTTTTTTTTTCAACGACGAAAAGTAGTATCTCAAATATTGTTAGAGACTAAAATGTGCCTTTCCTCAAATAACTAATAACTGCTACCAGCCCATTTCATAGTTTGTTACTTTTAATTCACTAACAAATCTTCCCTTGGATATTAAAGAAAGAAAATAATATTATATTATATATTTTTTATCAAAATAATATTAAATAATGAATAGTAACTTTTAGTCTATTTTAAAAAAATATAATCTTAATATAATGTATAAAAAAATATTAAAATTTAGTAGTATTTGAAGTAAAATAATTTTGAGAAAGAATACCATTGGGAGCAAAAAAAATTTAAAAGAAGTATCAGGAACAATAAAAGGCATTGAGATAAGAAACCATATTAGTATATTTGGATTAGCTACGAAAAATTAATTATTTCAATAATCGATTATGCATATTATATGCATAATCGATTATATTAAAATCGGTTTTATGTTAGGAAGTGTTTGTTGAAAAGCGATTTTGAGATGATCTATTTTGTTTGGGTTGTGCAAAAAATCACCTTTATGTAGTAAATAACTAAAAATGATATGAAATTATTTGTATAGTTTAATAATATTTGTTTAATAGCTAGTTTGGTAGAGGTGAAATGAATATATAATGTTATTGGTTTCAAAATAATCTAACATTTTTTTGAATAAGCTTCAAACTTCAAACTTATATAAAAATAAATTTTTTCTCATAAAAATAATTATTTTAAAAATTTAATCAGTTTACCCAAACATATCACCTTATACCAAAAAATAACTTTTAGCATGAAAAACAACTCTTTGCGTAAAAATTAATATTAGCCAAAAGATGTCAAAAGAGAATTATGATAAAGTCACTTCCACCCTCACAAAGTGAATCAGACAACTTTTTTACATATATAATTTTTTTTTTAACCATGACATAGGTACGAAGTATCAATCACTATTAGCAGTGATTAATCTCCGTTGGGGAACCTGTTGGGCACACAAGGTGAGTTCTCTCCTCCCAATCAGGTTTTCTCCATACACAAGAGCCAAGATTCGAATCCCTGATTTTGAATCCCTTACCACTTGGATCAACCACATGTTAGTTCATATAATATAGGTTGATTATATAGAGAGCTTAAATCAATATCCTTAACTTTTGATGCTTTCCATGATTCCATATTAATATTTTTTTAATCAAACAAAATTAATATTTATAAATTGAATCTCTAATTCTTTAATTTTATTCCATATTTTTATGGTTTTAATTTCTCAATTTTCTGAAATGAATTTTTTTCTAAACATGAGTCTTGTGCCGCAATGTATGAATTTTTTTATTTAGATTTCTTTGTATTTTTTATAGATGTATAAATATTGATATGGAGGATATACAGATTCAGACGTTTAGTACTTTCCTAATTCAGCCAATCTTTTTAGGGATAACAGCGGTTGGTATGATTGAAAAAGGCATGAATTCTGACGCAAAAGGCATGAGATAAAAAGAAAAAGAAATGCTTGAATTCTGACGCAAAAACTCTTGTACAAGTAACAGATCTCAACTAATAATTAATAAGCATGCAAGAATTGCTGTGTTATGGCAACTGGGGACCAACAGTAAGATTTTAGGCACAATTAAGACTTCCCCCTAAAAGTAGCTTGATTGGTTCCTACGTTTTTTTTTAATTTCACATTGATCTTGTATGTTTTGTTTTTTTTATTTTGGTGATCTTATATGTTTCATTTTCTATATTAATCATTTTCATCGATCCCTTCATGATGACGTCAGTGACAGGATTACTATGAAAAACGGAACATAACGAATGTATAGGATTAAAATGAAAAAAATAAAACGCATATTTTTTTATTTTGGTCTTATACATTATATTTCGCCTTCCATATTAGTCTATGCTATCAATTCCTTTATGACGGCGTTAGTTTTAGGACTAATATAAAAAACGGAACATAATCTGTTGGATCGAACTAGAAAAAAAAACATATAGAACCAAAGTGAAAAAAAAAAACATACGGATCAATTAACCTATTTTGTCAACATTTTATTAAGTTTTTTATTGTTTGTGATCCATAAAAATATGCTATATAATCCCCAGCCAGAATACCAAGAGAAACCTCAAAATCAAGCCTTAACCATCCTATTTTCCCCAATAAATTTCGGCATTTATTTTTGATGTATTCTTATCTATATTTTCTTTTGTTTTCCCTTGTGGCTTCATTGCAAGTCAATAGTGCTGATGATGAGTATGTTCCATTCGAGCAAAACTATGCTCTTTCATGGGCCCCCGAAAATATACGGGTTCTCGACCATAGCAGTGAAGTTCAGCTTACATTAGACCAACATTCAGGTACGTTTTTCCTCCTCTTATAAAAGGAGCAATGCATGCACCCAACTTTTGGCATGCTTAAATAACATTTTGAAAGACAAATTTATATCAGCAATGGATAAATTATATCTCAGTTTCAGTGTTTAATTTGTAAGTTTACCTTCCGTGACTAATTCAGTTTTTTTTGTCTTTAATAACAGACAAAATTAGAGACGGAAAAAATTTTCAATCTCTAAGTAAAATGTCAACTTGTATAACATGTGGATACAATATTTTTGAGCCAAACCACGGGGGTAAAATGTCACACTTATAGCACATGAGAGTAAAGTGTTTTTGAATCGAACCACATGAGTAAAGTGACAAGTTGTATAGTATATGAGGACAAAGTGTTTTTGAGTCAAATCACGTGCATGTACAGTGTAATTTACCCTGTATTATAATTTTCTTTCCCTCTCAGGTTCTGGTTTTCAGTCTCAGAAGAAATATGGTTCTGGATGGTTTAACATGAAGATTAAGATGCCGCAAAAGGATTCCACAGCAGTGATCACGACCTTCTATGTACTATTAATCTTTTGTACATACATTAACATTATACATGCATACATATATATAGTTCTCCATATGCTTCTCAGATTCTTTTATAGTGTTAATTTCCTTCATATATTGCTCTTGTCAATATATATATATATATTGCAGTTGCAGTCAAATAGTGAAGCTGGTCAAGATGAAATTGACTTTGAATTCTTGGGTGGTAATAATAAGGAACGACCTTATTCACTGCAAACAAACATTTATAAAAATGGTCAAGGTGGCAGGGAGCAACGGTTCTTTCTTTGGTTTGATCCCACTTCTGATTTTCATAATTACACCATTCTCTGGAATCAACAACAAATAGTGTACGTAACAATATCCAAAATAATAGTAGTTCATAGTTTACATCAGTGATCTATAGTGAACGGCCATGTTGATCAATTACCAATATTAATTTAGGAGAAATACACCCTTTTTAACATCTCTCTAACGTTCACTCTTTAATATCGGATGAGTTTCACGTGAGATTTACTAAAATAGAGTGGGTCCTATTTAAAATTCAGGATCCCACGTGAAATTCACCCAATAATAATAAGTGTTAGAGAGAATGTTAAAAAGAGTGTGTTGGTAACATTGCTTTTAATTTATTAATATCCTTAACCAACACATAATAGAATAAAATTCTGCTGTCCCAAAACATGGTGTCCTGGTGTCCCCTACTGACAAAGGCTGGGAATGTGCATATGTGTTAATGAGTTATGCTTTTATTCTATTAAGTGGTAAATTATCATTGGTGGGAGACTGAGAATATGACAGGAAAGTGAGATAGAAGATCTTCATCCCACATAATACACGTTAAATACTAATTTTCATATACCAACATGTGGTTGATCCAAGTGGCAACAGGCTCGGGTCCTTTAAGCAAGTAGTCAGGTGGTCGATCTATAGCTCTTGTTTATCGAGAAAACCTAATTGGGAGAGTTGAATCCTTCAATGTCATCCAGTACCTCATATGATTAGTCTCTGGAATTGCACGCGAGATATAGCGGGAAACCAAAAAAATAATACTTATTTTCATATATAAAATAATGTCTAAATAGCACAACTGTAACAATATAATCACTATTCTTCTCTCTTTTTCCTTGGATTACAACCTATGTGTAACAAATGGCTATACTGATAAGTGGAATGAAATCTTGTAGGTTTTTTGTGGACAGCACCCCTATCAGGGTGTTCAAGAGCACAACAAAAAAAGGAGGGAGCTACCCAACACAGGCCATGAGGATTATAGCAACAATATGGACTAACCCATGGGCATCTGGTGGAATTCCAGTGAATTGGAATGAAGCACCCTTTGAAGCCCACTACCGTGGATTTGGCATCAGTGCCTGCCAAATCCAAAACACAATCGACCAAGAATGTCATTCCTCTAAGTTTTGGTGGAATACTGAGAAGTATTGGAGCCTAAACTCTGCTCAACAACAGGCCTACAAGAATGTGCGAAGCAAGTATTTGAATTATGATTATTGTGCTAAAAATATAGAGAATCCTGAATGTCAAGATTGACCAGTAAATGAAACTTGTGAAAATTAATAAACTCTACTCATGACTCATGAGGATTCTCGATGGATATATAGAATATTGTTAATTTAATTGGGGCGATTGCATAATATAATGAGCTGTGCTATTAACGTAGATGTAGTACGAAAATTGACGAAATGGTTTTTAACCAATTAGAAAAGAGAAATGATAATCATACATGGGTGAAAGTAGCTATAGAATTTCAAATGTCAAACTGTGATATGAGTTCGTATGATGCATGTCAATGGTGCTGAAGCTGCTAGTTTTACCAAGTATGCTGTACCAGTACGCGGGACATTTGGTATACCGTTTGTCACTATTGATATTTTTATTCCAAGACATTATTTAAGATGAATCTAATCCACAATACATGGTACGATGAACCAGGTATACGGTAAATAGGGTAAGTGGGAGCAGGGCCGGCCCAAGGGGGAGGAAACTAAAGCTCTTGCTTTTGGTCTCCACCCAAACAACTTATTTGTTGTATAAATATTAGGCCTACTTTTTTTTATTGTTTACATCGTAAAGATTTTATGTCATTGTTGAAAGGCCTATTTTTTTTTACCTTTATAATCACAACAAATATGTTTGCTTAAGGCCTCATGTGACGTTGGGCCGGCCCTGAGTGGGAGAACCCGGTTTATGTGCTAGTTCAACTAATTTTTGAAAGCGAAAATTGATTAACAAATTGATAAAATAAAATCAGTTCAAAGTACTCCCCGACTGAACTTTGCACCATCTTTACACCCCGCTTCGAAGTTTGAATTTTGAGACATTGCTTTGTTCACAAATGCTATACATAGTTTACTAATAAGCAGTTCGATGAGAGTAGTATAGAGTGTGCAGATATAATCAAGTGTTGCTTAAACAAATTTGTCGGACAATACAAAGATAATGGGTTCACACACTGCAAGAAATTTTCAGGCTACTTCATCAGCTCAGCTTTATATATAGTTTTGAGGTTTGGAAATTTGCCTCACCTTGTCCTACTTCTATCTGTGGGCTTTCCATATTACAATGACAGTCTCCGAGTTAATCCCATTTTTAAAGTAACAACTACTACTAATTCAATAAACGTTTATGTGATAGTGAATTTTATTGAGAATGATGTTGGCATGAAGCTACGTTTTGGAATAATTGTCATGGACTGATCATGTGTCTCATAATCACAGTTTCAATTAAGATATGTAACAAACATCAATCATAATTAAATATATAATTATTGGATATATTAGCTTAAGAATAACTATCATGAGCTGGAGGTCATGTGAAAATAAAAAGAGTAAAACATTAATTTAGCCGCTGAAATTGTCTTGGTTGGTCATATTAATTAGTCTTGGACTTTGAAAAATAAAAATTAATCCATTCGGGCTAAGTCACATTTCGGGCTGGATCGAGTTGAGCCAAAATTAGATCGAGTCTCTAATTTGTTAGCCCAGTCCATTGCAGGTTGCAGGCCAAATGGGCTGGCCCATGGGCCACCTTTTTTTTTAATTAAAAGTATTGTTTTTTTTAAGTTGATTTTTTAAGTAGAAAATTCCGTTCACCGCCTCGGCAACTGACTTGTTGATATGCATATAATATCCCAAATAGCATTCGGTAAACAATTTTGAAACAATGACGCTGTTGATATTTATGTAACATATAATGTAATATAACATATGGTAGCATTCTGTTTTTTTTTTTTAGGCAAAATAGGTCGATCGATCCTATAGGTTTATTTAAATTTTCATATCGATCCCATAAGTTTTATTTTTTTCAAATTGATCCTACACGTTATATTCCATTTCCATATTAGTTCTTTTCGTTAATTTCGATCGAACGCTGTTAGTTTTGACCTAACGTGACATTGTATTAGTGCTACACGTCGCTTTTGATCTGACGTTATAAGGTCGAAATTGATGGAAAGGACTAACGTGAAAACGAAACATAACGTATAAGACCAATTTGAAAAAAATAAAATTTATAGGACCAATGTAAAAATTTAAATAAACGTATAGGACCAATCAACATATTTTATCTTTTTTTTTTTATTTTATGAATATATATAATAGCATTCGGTAACAAATAACATTCAAATTGATATATTTAACATGTAATATATTTGTATTGTTTTTCGAAAGCCAGAGATCGTGAGTTTCACGACAATATATTTGTATCGTTAATGCTAGCAATATAATATATTTAACATTCAAATAGCATTTCCTTTTTTTTATTTTAAATAAATAATTTGTTAATTTTTTTGGTTAATCTGAAAATTTGTCGGGCCAGCCCGCGTCAGGTTAGTAAATTTCTGGCCGGGTTGAACCGGGCTACATTTTGCTCGGAGTCAAATTTTGGCATCCCAGCCAAGTATTTATATCGGACCAAACGGCCCAGTCCATCGGGTCGGACCCTATTTGACAACTCTAGTTACATCTAACAGAATGTCTCACGTATAGGGGTGGGCATGGGTACGGGTCGACCCGCGAAACCGGTGTACCCAATCCAACCCAACCCACAAATACTGGGTTGGTTCGGGTCATTGGGTTGGGTTGGTCTCTAAATAAGTAGACCCATAGCTTATGGGTTGGGTGCTGCGTCCAAAGATTGTAAACCCACTCAACCCAACCCAACCCACATATTGAGAGGAATATTATAAGCCTAGCTACTGGAGGGCGGAGTGACTCTTCTATCTTGTATTTGATGACTCTTCTTTAATACTTAGCCGCCTAAATTGGAGTGACCATTTTTTGGTTACATGAGCAGAAATAGTTTGAAGACATACAGAAATAGCTTGAAGACATAGTCAGTGAAATTGTTTAGGAATTGTTTGAAGACATTATTATTTTTTTATTTCACTTTTTTGTTTAATTTTGATGGATATTGTGCTCCAAATTGAAGTTGTATGCTTCATTTTTGTATTTGGAAGTTCAAATTAATGCATTGGTAGTATTTTTCTTCCCTATTTTTTCCATTATTTGCTTTTGATAAAAACAAAATAATTTACTACCAAACCCGGTCACCCGACCCAAATCAACCCATATGAGGTTGGGTTGGGTTGGTTTGGGTTACATGAAAATTTTCGAAGAAACCGATCCAACCCAACCCATATTTATTTGATTGGGTTGGGTCTTTAAATGCACCAAAACCCACCCAACCCGACCCATGCCCACCCCTACTCACGTATGCCAACTTGACATCCACGTAACAAACCATGCTTGAAATGACGTCGTTTGTACTTTAATAAAAACCATAAGACGTAAAATGATGTCGTTTGGCCTTTTTCCTTAAAACTCACCATCTTGCTTTGAAATTTATGACCATTGGAAAAGGAGAAATATTCATTCTCCCGAAATCCCTACTAACAACCAACCAATGGCTCAAACTTCTCTCAATTACTCCAAATTCTTAAAAACTAAAATCCCCAAAGTTGCCCCAAGTCTATTCTACAGTAGAAGGATTATGGCTTGGATGTTTAAGAGACAACAAGTGGTGGAAAGTTGTCCCACACATTGAAGTAAGCAGGAAGCGGAGTACGAGTTCCAAACCTAAGGAGCATCACTCGAATATAAACATGATCTAGCTCAAGTTTAAGCATAATTAACTATCTTATAACACTTTAAATTTATAACAGAAATTTCTACAATAATTTTGTAATAAGAAGAACAAAAAAGTTACAATCCACCTTTATCTATTAAATTTAAGCATATCTTTTTCTATTTAAAAATGACTTGTTTTCTTTTTGTACTATTCTTGTAATGTTAAAAGATATTTTTAAATCATCTTTATTTTTTAAAATTTTAAATTTTCTTTTAATCTAAAAATGTATATTCTCTATTATTATTTTTTACCATTATCTGTTTCGTTCTTAAATATTTCTCTCTTATAATATATTTTTTAAAATTCTAACAATTTGGAAAAACTGGTACGATACAAGGTATACTCATAGTTTAACAAATATTCGCATTTCACAATGGTTATATATTTCTTTCAAAAATCAAATAGGTTATATTTCAAAAATATTAAAATTCAATAATAATGTCAAATTATTTTGATAATAAAATTAAAGTTTTTGTATTTTTCTTAACAAAAAAGGTATATTCACTATTCAATAAATCATTATTGAATATGCATCATTCTAGTTTGAGGTATTGGTTGTTATGAGGAATTTGTAACGAACAAATTTTTTCTGCTTCCATGTTTGTAAATGTCAAGCAAAAGGGTGAGTTTTGAGGATCAAAGCTAAATAATATCAATTTACGACTTATATTTTTTTAAATAAAGTACAAACAACGCCATTTCAAGCGTAGTTAATTGCCATGTAGGTGTTAAGTTGGCTTGAGTGAAACATTTTGTTAACTGTAACTAACATATATTAACATCAGGGACCAAATTGATTGATAGTTGCCAAAGTCAATGATTAATATTTCTTCTTGTAAATTCAAGAACTAATTAATATGACTGATCGTGACTGACAATCGGAGAGATTAAATTGATTTTATAAATAATATTGTTTCAAGCATTTCTTGCCATGTAGACATCAGGTTGGCACTTAATATGTCACATCTGACATTCCAATATTAAGTGTAAATGACACACACTAATGTCATGGACCAAATTGACCGATAGTTGCCAAAGTCAAAGATTGCCTTTTTTTTTTTATAGAGGGACTAATATGGCCGACTTGATAATTTCAAAAACTAAATTGACGTTTTTTCTAAAAAAGAAAATACTTCTACATGGGACTGGTGATTTTCTTATTTTGCTGATGATGTGTGCTCTATTTGATAAGTCGAATAAGATAACTTATAGTTTATTTGACTAACTTATTAACTTGTTTGACCAAAGCATATGTATTTGATAAACAAGCTTATCTCATAAGCTTATATAGTTTTTTTTTTTTTCATAAGCTATTTTATTTAGCTTATAACTTACAACTTATTAACTTTCCTCTCATTTTTATCCTTATTAATTTAACAAAATTCCTACTTTACCCGGACAATATCTTATACAATAAAATTTGTATAAAAAATCATATAAACGTGTCATTTCATTATATTATTTAATAAAATATTTTTAAAAATAAAATAAAATTAAAAAGCAAAATTTTAATTATAAAGCTTTAATTACATTTTAAAAATAATTTATATAAAAATCATTTAAACATGTCATTTTATGTCTTTTTATATTTATACGTAGTTCAACAACTAATTTTACCAAATACTGAAATTCAATCAGCTATCTTTTCAGCTATCAACTATAAATTATAAACTTTCATCTAAAAAATAAATTATAAGCTATAAGCTAATTTATCAATTATTTTTGTCAGAGTCTAAGTATAACGTTTATCTTATGCAAGTTAACTCAAAAGTGTTAAATTACACATGAATCTTAAATGTGTGTATAAATAAAGCAAATGATAATTATATAGAAGTCTTAAAATTTAGAGGTGTCCAAAACCGGATTGAATTAATGGGGTACAACTTTCGGGAACCTATTGGGTTATGATGTAGGGATGATAATGGGTAGGGTATGGATAAGATATTATAGTACTCGTTCTTATACCTATGTTTTAAAAAAAATACTCGTACGTGGATTCATACCCGCATGGATAGCTACTTTAATACTTGTATACTTACTCGTTAGGCACCTAAGTACTCATACCCGCACTCATTACTTGCACTTTAATATAAGAAATTTGTAGATATTTGAAAGTAGGATAAGAAATTTGTACTGTCAAAAGATAAAAGAGAAGGACATAAATATGTAAAACAAATTAGGCTATTCTAGTATGTTCTCACATTATAAATATATATCACGATACATTTAAGCCTGGACAGGTCGAATACTCGAACTGTCAAAGGGAGACTGGAGAGACCGAGAGTAGCACTGTGGCAGCAAAGAGAGTCTAGGAGGAGCGACATAAAATTTAAACAGTATGGAACAAATAGGAGAGTCCAGATCCAAAGTTACGACATAAAAGAATAAGGAAACTAGTTAACTAAATTTAGACTTTACCTTTTTTTAATTTAATATTATATTGACAAAATATGTTGATTAGTCTTGTACGTTTTTTTTATTGTTCACTTTGGTCCTATAAATTTTGTTTTTGTCATTTTGGTCTTATACCTTATGTTCCGTCTTCAATATTAGTCTTAAAACTGACGTCGTCGAGAAGGAATTGACGAAAAGGAAAGACATTAAAGGCGAAACATAACATATAGGAGCAAAATTAAAAAAAATAAAACATAAAGGACCAAAGTGAAAAAAAAGACTATATATATATATATATATATATATATGGAATTTGCTAACGTACACCCACTCATTTTTTTAGAAGGTGTATGTTATCAAGCTACACCTTTGGGTGTATTTAGAAATTTTTCAGTTATAACTTACTAATATATTCCTTCTAAAAAATAAGCAAATATACGTTAGCAAATGTCTATGGATTTGCTAATGTATACATGCTCATTTTTTAGAAGGAGTACGTTTGCAAACTATATTTTCGAGTATATTTGACCATTTTTTAGTTATAATTTGTTAACATATACCTTCTAAAAAATGAGCGGATGTACAAATCGCTATATATATATATATATATATATATATATATATATATATAATGAGTGCGGGTATAAGGCGGGGTGGGTACTAGAGTATCCATATCTATAGTCATTAAGCAGGTAATTACTTTATCCACGATGGATAATTTTTACGAGTATCCATTGGATCTATTACCCATTATCATCTCTATTCAGATGTAATTGTAATCTTTAATTAAAACATTTTAAAATTAAAATGGTAAATTATTCTCATCCTCCATAGTCCTCAATTTATATATTGAAGAATGATACTGTCCTATTTGACCGTTTGTACTAATAGATGTGTTAAATTGAAATAAATATTCTTATTCTTATTGACCTTAAATGTAACCATAGTCAACTTACTTCATTTTGTTCGAATTGATTATTTCAATTATGTACAAATTTTCCATCATTGAAGAATTAATAAAAAGAATAATGATATTTGGTTGAATCGTTTTGTACTTTTCAATTTTCATACGAACCTTCGTATGATATTACTATTTAATAAAAATGATATTTGTACATCTAAATGCCAAACAACACGATTAATGGATGTGCAAATCGTGATTAATGATGTTATATGAATATTTGACAAGTTAGTTAATGTTGTCAGAATTGTGGTTAATG
This sequence comes from Ammopiptanthus mongolicus, assembly GCA_039655645.1. Lineage (NCBI taxonomy): Eukaryota > Viridiplantae > Streptophyta > Magnoliopsida > Fabales > Fabaceae > Ammopiptanthus > Ammopiptanthus mongolicus. The sequence goes on along the minus strand of CM077344.1, from coordinate 5,847,267 downwards.
TTATACAAAACATGATTAATATTAGGCTTAATTGCACTTTTGATCCCACAGGTATTTTGATCGTGCAATTTTAGTCATCCATATTTTAATTACGCTAATTGGGTCCCCCAAGTATCACGATTGTGCAATTTTGGTCTCTCAGGTTTTAATTGCGTCAGTTGGATCCCCCCGGTATTATGATTGTGCAATTTTGGTCCCTCAAGTATCACCATTGTGCAATTTTGGTCTTTCAAGTATCATCATTGTTCAATTTTTAACGTTAATAGCCTATGAAGCACATGTGGGACTAATTTGCACTTAGTGGGACCAGCTTGACACCTTATGTTTCATTCTTATGTTGCACTTAGTGATATGCATTTGATCATTAAAGTTTACGAGATGTCAATGATGTCACATACGAATGTCTTGTAAGATGTCAAGTTGACATCACTAAGTGTTAAACCAGTCTCACTTGGGCCACGTAGGCTATTGGTGTTAAAAATTGCACTATCGTGATACTTGTAGGGCCAAGTTGCACAATCATGATACCCGGGGGACCCAATTGGCGTAATTGAAACCTGGGGGACTAATTACACAATTGTAATAATTGAGGGACCTACTTGACGCAATTAAAACTTGCGTGACTAAAATTATACAATCATAATATCTGAGGGACTAAAAATACAATTAAGCCATAATATGATCAAAATTTGTGGGTACAAATAACACGACTGTATTATTAAACCGACTCTTGGAATAATACGTGATTTCGACAAAGCTGAAATTTTATTGATTCAACCAAATTTCGTACATGATTTGTTGTGTTGTCATTCAAACTAAATCACATGGTTGTAATAAAAATAAGAGTCGCGTGACGAGAGAGTGCCATTGAAAACAAGTTGCCTCTACTATGACTATGAGATCTTACACTAGTTTGATCCCTTCTCCCCTTACTTGTTTGTCATTTGCATGGACAAACTCTCGCTCCTTACAGATAAAAAAGTTAACCAGGGTGAGTGGAAGTCGTTAAGGTGTGGGAGACAAGGTCCTGCGGTTTCTCACCTTTTTTTTGCGGATGATTTACTTCTCTTCACAACCACAAATATCTCTAAAGCGAGTGTAGTGAATATGACTATAGGAGAGTTTTGTAGAGCTTCTGGGCTTAAGGATAATATTGCGAATTAGTCTAAGGCTCTTTGTGATAAAGGAGTGCCTCATGCTAGGCACGGGAAAATGCGGGGTGTATCTAATATTGAGTTGATCATTAGGTTTGATAAGTATCTGGGTCTTCCCCTTTTGCATGGGAGAGTTAGAAAGCAAGATTTTAATTTTGTGATTGATATTCACTTTGAAGCTTTCTACTTATGAAAAAACAAATTGTTAAGCCGCTAGTATTGAAAGTGTAATTCAATCTAGCATAGTGTGGTGATTAAGTGTTAGTTTGTAACAGAATTAACTAATTGTAAAGTTAGTTAGTTAGTTGAATAAAGGCTTGAGTGTCAAAGTGAAGTTGGTTAGCTAGTTAGAAGTGTTATGAGTTGTATAAAAAGGAATTGTTATCATGTAATTCAATGACTTAGAACTCAATAAAATTTTGATTTCTCATCATTCCCCTCTCGATAACTTTCTTCTTTTCTTGAGTGTTAAACCTATCTTCCATCAACAAGTGAGTGTGTATTTTTTGTGAGTGTGAGTGACATTCTCCAACAGATTTTGGTATAACAGAGCTACGATCTTGGTGACAATGGCGGCTTCAACAAGTTCCATTGGCAATGGCCACTTCCCGGCGAATCTTCCAATCCTCAGTGGCAAGAACTACGATCGGTGGATCGTACAAATGAAGGTCATATTCCGATTTCAAGATGTTCTTGAAGTTGTGAATAGTGGTGTGACTGCGCTTGAAGAAAATGCGACTGAGGCTCAAAGAACAGCAAATCGAGATCAGAAAAAGAAGGATTGCAAAGCCTTATTTCTGATACATCAGTGTGTCGATCCAGAGATCTTTGAAAAGATTGTGCAATGTGAAACGGCGAAGGAAGCGTGGGATGCTCTGGGAAAGGCCTATGCTGGCGATGACAAGTTGAAGAAGGTGAAATTGCAAACATTGAGGAGACAGTATGAACTCTTGTAAATGAGTGAGCAAGAAACTGTTGTTGAATACCTCAACAGGTTGGTAACTATAACCAATCAAATGCGCAATAATGGTGAAAGTGTTTCAGATCAAATGAAGGTGGAAAAGGTTCTAAGAACCTTAACATCTAAATTTGATCATGTGGTAGTGGCATTAGAAGAGTCAAAGGATCTTGCAGAGATGAAGCTGGAAAGTCTGCAAGGTTCTCTTGAAGCGCATGAGCTAAGAATCAAAGAAAGAGGTGCTGATAAAGAGAAGGCTGTTGAACAAGCACTCTTGGCTCAATCATACAAGAAAGGTGGGAATAGTAGATGGAAGAACAAGAAGGGGAAGGGAAAGTGGAAGAACAACAAACAGAAAGGTCATGGTAATGAGAAAGTTGCAAACTCTGAACATGACAAAGGAGGTGACAACAAGAAAGATGATGGCAGTAAGGGCAAGAAGAGATTCAACAAAGAGAAGATACAATGCTACAATTGTCAAAGGTGGGGTCACTTTGCTGATGAGTGCAAAAATAGTAAAGTGCCAAGGAAGAATGATGAGGAAGCCCAATTTGTGCATGATGAGGACTCGGACTCTGATGCAGTGATGCTAATGGCAGTCACTAAATCAGAACCGGATTCTGCAGATTGGTGGTACTTGGACACAGGATGTTCAAACCACATGACCGGCCATAAGGAGTGGTTCTGTGAACTTGATGAGACAGCCAAGAGAAGGGTGAGATTCGCAGATAATCGAACAGTAATGGCAGAGGGAATTGGCAAGGTTGTGATTCAGAAGGAAGATGGGAAGAAATCATTGGTTGCTGAGGTGTTGTATGTGCCTGAGATGAAGAGTAACTTGCTGAGCCTTGGTCAACTATTGGAGAAGGGTTACTCCATGAAAATGAAGGAGAATCACATGGAGGTGTTTGATGATAAGTGCAACATGATCTTGAGGGCTCCTTTGTCCAAAAATAGGACCTTCAAGGTTGGAATTGGAGTGATGGAGAATGAATGTTTTACTGCCACTATTGATGAGTTGGTGTGGAAATGGCATAGAAGGTTTGGGCATCTTAACTTCAAGAGTCTAGACCTGATGCAAAAGAAACAAATTGTGAAGGGGTTGCCTACACTTGGAGTGCCAAAACAGGTGTGTGGTGGCTGCTGTGAAGCCAAGCAATCCAGGAAGTCATACAAAGCCACAATTCCAACAAGAGCCTCGGCCAAACTTGAAGTAATACATTCAGATGTGTGTGGGCCTTTTGAAGTCAAATCACTAGGAGGTAATCTCTATTTTGTCTCATTTATAGATGATTACACTAGGAAGATTTGGGTTTACTTGTTGAAAAAGAAAAGTGATGTGTTTGATACCTTTAAGGAGTTTAAACTGCTGACTGAAAAACAAATAGGGAATTCTATTTTGATGTTAAGAACTGATGGTGGTGGTGAGTTTACATCTTTAGAATTTGAAAAATTTTGCAAAGATGAAGGGATAGTGCATGAAGTAGTGGCTCCCTATACTCCTCAACATAATGGCACAGCTGAGAGGAGGAATAGGACTTTGTTAAACATGGTAAGGAGTATGCTGAAGGAGAAGAAACTTCCACATTGTTTCTGGGCTGAGGCAGTGAAGACAGCTACTTATACTCTCAATAGAAGTCCAACAAAGAGGCTTCATGAGGTAACACCTGAAGAGGCTTGGTCAGGGAGAAAACCTGATGTAAAGCACTTGAGAATTTTCGGTTCTCTATGCTACAGACACATCCCTGAGCAGAATAGGAGGAAGCTAGATGCAAGAGCTCAACCTATGATAATGGTGGGTTACCATGGGACTGGTGCATATAAGTTGTTTGACCCAGTTCACAAGAAAATTGTGATTAGCAATGATGTTATCTTTGATGAAGAAAGGGGATGGAATTGGGAAGCTGCAGTGACTAACAGAAATGACTCAGGAGTTGCAGTGGATCTAGAAACTGATTTAAATGATAGTGAAGGTGATCAGGTTCCTGCTGTGATAGAAGCAGAAAATACAGAAGAAAACCATGTGCAACTAAGGAGGTCAACTAGAGAAAGACAACAATCTCAGAGGTTAAGTGATTATGAGGTGTTTCCCGACTCTGCAATCAGTGAAGATGGTGACTTACTGCAACTAGCTTTGATGGCAGAAGCTGAACCAATAACTCTAGCTGAAGCACTTGATAGCTCACACTGGAAGGAGGCAATGATAGATGAACTTAGATCAATACAGAAGAATGATACATGGGAATTGGTGGTGCCCTCCAGCAAGAAAAAGGCAATTGAATTGAAGTGGGTATTCAAAACCAAAGTGAAACCAAATGGTGAAGTTGCAAGATACAAGGCCAGACTAGTGGCAAAAGGTTTCCTCCAAAAACCTGGTCTGGATTTCAATGAAGTGTATGCTCCTGTAGCAAGAATTGAAACCATACGATTGGTAGTTGCATTGGCAAGTGGAAAAGGATGGTCACTGAATCAGCTTGATGTTAAATCAGCCTTCCTCAATGGACCATTGGAGGAAGAGGTTTTTGTTAAACAGCCACCAGGATTTGAAAAGAAGGGACATGAAAGCAAAGTGTATCGGTTGAAAAAGGCCTTGTATGGCCTAAAGCAAGCTCCAAGAGCTTGGAACAAGAGAATTGATGGATTTCTTCTGAAGCTCAAGTTTGTGAAGTGCACAACCGAATATGGTGTCTATATAAGAAGGTCAGATGCTGGAATTTTGTTGATCTGCTTGTATGTTGATGATCTGCTGGTTACAGGAGATAATGAGAAGGAAATTGGTGAATTTAAGAAGAAGATGATGTGTGAATTTGAAATGACCGATTTGGGGAAGCTCTCCTACTTTTTGGGAATGGAGTTTGTGATGACAAAGAATGGAATACTACTTCACCAAAAGAAGTATGCCACTGATATCCTAAACAGATTCAATATGGGAGGCTGCAACCCAGTAACCACACCAGCAGAAGCAGGAATTAAGTTGAGCAGGAATGGAAGTGAACCATTTGTTGATGCCACTTTATACAGACAGTTGATAGGCTCATTGAGATACCTTTGTAACACTAGGCCTGATCTTGCCTATTGTGTTGGACTGGTTAGCAGGTTTATGGAAGGGCCAAGAAGATCACATTTAACAGCTGCTAAGAGAGTGCTGAGATACATCAAGGGGACAGTGGACTATGGAATTCTATTTCCTAGAAGCCAGGGCAGTGCAGGTGCAGAGATAACAGGATATACTGATTCTGATTGGAGTGGAGATGCTGATGACAGGAAGAGCACGAGTGGCTACCTGTTTATGCTTGGAAAGGCACCAATTTCATGGTGTTCTAAAAAACAAAATGTTGTAGCCTTGTCAAGTTGTGAGGCAGAATACATAGCAGCAGCCTATGGAGCTAGTCAAGCTAATTGGTTGGAAATGTTGCTGGAAGAACTGAGCATGAAGGAGCAGCAGGTGATGAAGCTTAAAGTGGACAACAAGTCTGCAATAGACTTGGCAAAACACCCAGTTGCACATGGCCGCAGCAAACATATAGAAGTCAAGTTCCACTTTCTTAGAGACCAAGTAAATAAAAGGAGGCTCGAGCTAGAGCACTGCAAGACAGAAGACCAGCTTGCAGACATTCTAACTAAAGCATTGAAAACCAGCAAATTCAATGAATTGAAGATGAAGCTTGGAATGAGGAGCTTAGCTAGTTTGAATTAAGAGGGTGTATTGAAAGTGTAATTCAATCTAGCATAGTGTGGTGATTAAGTGTTAGTTTGTAACAGAATTAACTAATTGTAAAGTTAGTTAGTTAGTTGAATAAAGGCTTGAGTGTCAAAGTGAAGTTGGTTAGCTAGTTAGAAGTGTTATGAGTTGTATAAAAAGGAATTGTTATCATGTAATTCAATGACTTAGAACTCAATAAAATTTTGATTTCTCATCATTCCCCTCTCGATAACTTTCTTCTTTTCTTGAGTGTTAAACCTATCTTCCATCAACAAGTGAGTGTGTATTTTTTGTGAGTGTGAGTGACATTCTCCAACAGCTAGCACTTCGAAGCATGGCATGAGATGGCGGCTGGGAAATGGCTCTGCTGTATCAATTTGGCATGATTATTGGACTGAAGGGGGATCCAACTTCTTTAGCTTCTATGACAGTAGATAATCTGATCCTTAATGCAGAGCCCTGTCTAAATATTTTGAGGCCCTACGCAAAAAAGTATTAGATAAACTTAGTGTAATGTAAGTTATTAATCATCAAATTATATTCTGCTGTCTTTTTTTTTTTTTTTATCTTCTAAAGCATTTATCAAAGTTTTATAATCAAACAATTTTAACATTCTACTCTCAATAGACAACATAGCTAATCCATTTAATATATCTTGTAACATTGTTGATCTCAGATAAGATTTAAGTAATTTTAATTTTGAAAAACTTATTTCGACGGTAGCAACTATTACAGATATTGTCAATAATATTCTATAAACAATGCATGAATTTGGAAAAGAATATAACTAATCTTTCGACATAGTTTAATACTTCTATTTAGAGTATTAATTTCTTCTCTTAACACTTCTCTCAATACTTTCAATTCTGAAAATAAATCAAGATAATCAATATTAGGATGTTTACTAAATCTTAAAAACTTGTCAAGATTGATACAATAATTTTGCAATTCATCCTCATCCGAAGTTTTAAATTTTTTTGAATTCAAATAAAAAATAAAAAATGTTTTCATATTGTAAAAATTGTTCGAATTGTGTCTCATTAAAAGAAATAAATTGATCTAAGATTATCTAAAACCCACAAAATCTGTTATTATATATGTTGATAATTGGGAATAATAATGAGTTAGTCAGTGAGTTAAAGTGCTCGAAGTTAGATGAGAAATTTGGAAATGTAATAATAGTACTTAACAAGAGTATGGTACCTGAGGCAATTATTGCCTAAGTTGCCCTATGGTAGCCACGGCATTGCCTTAATGGCGCATGGAACTTGGAGGAGATTGATGGAAATGGTTTGGGAAGCTTTAAGATAAAATGTTAGAGACTTGAGAGTAGTAGTATGGATAATCCAAATGCAGCGGATTTTGGAGGTGTCATTCGTGATCACCTTGGACAATGGAAGATGTGGTTCTCAGACTCGTTGGGGTATGAGACAAACTTGTTGGCTGAATTTCAAGCTATTCAAGCATGGTCTTGGTCTTCAGCTGGGTTGGCAAAAAGGTATTAGACAATTAATTTGCGGGTCTGACACCATTGATTTAATAAAAAAAAGTTGAGGTCAAGTTTCATTTCTATGCTTTGATCATCAATGACATTAGGCACATCCTGAGGCAAGATTGGCAAGGGGAGATTACACACGTGCTTCGGGAAGGTAACCAAGTGGCTGATTTTCTGGCCAAGTTGTGAGCTAAAAATCAGCATCGGTGCATCTTGGTGGAGATCTCGCGTGCATTGCGTGAGTTGTTAGATATTTTGAGTTATTTCAAAAGTTAAATATTTTATTTTGATAGTGTTATTATAACATACAACAAGTGTAAAATAATGTGGTTAGTTTTTATTATTTTATCGAATTATTTTTGTGAAAATAATTTTATATTTGAGAAAGTTTATCAGATTTTCTGACTTGATCTTGGCTTATTTTAAACTTGTAACGTGCATAATAGTTTTGTTCTCTTATCTACTAAGAACAGATTTATCCGATTTGACGTGATCCACCTTTCAACAATATTTGTAACACATTTTCAAAAGTTCCTAAACTACCTCCACTAATTGATCACGTTTCTAGTGGGTGGTTTGTTTCAACAAATTCAACCTTATCCTTTGGATTTTAAAAGAAAATTTAAAAACAAAAAGGTTGATCGCTTTAACCTTTTTTTTGTACGGAAAGTATTTAATATACCTTCAAAACTTTCTTTCAAAAAGATAGGAAGGCTTATGCTTTCTTTCCTTTAAAATAAATACAAAAAGGATGTTGTCGAACGTTGTGTATAAAAGGAGCTCACAATTCCTCTTCTAAAAATTCTCGCTTCTCTATCGTTTTGTTATTGGATTCTACATTGCGTGTTTCATATATTTTTCTTACTGTTCTGTTACCTCGGTTCCAAAACCGGGAGGGGCCTGTGGTATCCTGGGGGGTTTGCGCACCACGTGGATAAACCCTTGAGGGCAATGTGATTCCACACGCCTCAGGCTACTGTGATTTGTTCGTGACTTTCAGAATTGTTACTGTGTTCGTACTACGTTGAAGACCAATTTTTACAACAATCTCAAGGGTTTATTCATGTCTAACAACGCATCACCAGAACGACAACCGAACAACAATGTCGTACCTCCTATTCCTCCACCCACGGCACCGCCGGTCAATTATGCCAAACCATTTCCTGACATCTCAATGATTAAAGTCTTTGGTGGATAGAACTTTCGAAGGTGGCAAGAACGTGCCTCTATAGTACTTGACATCCACGGCGTCGTATCTACTCTCACCGATCCTAAACCAGCATCATCAGCCAATCCCAAACAGCTTGAGGATTGGACTTATGCTAATAAGGTATGTCGTCACACTATCATAAGTACATTATCTAACGATTTGTTCGATGTGTATTATTCGTATAAGGGTGTAAAGGAGATATGGGACTCAATGGTTGTGAAGTATACAGCTGAGGACGCAGGAAAGCAAAAGTTTGTCATCGGTAATTTCTACCATTGGGAAATGATCGAGGATAAGGATATCAAGGACCGGATCAACCAGTACCATAAGCTCTTAGAAGATCTCAAAGCCGAAAATATCACTCTGCAGGATGAGTTTGTTGCTGTCATTCTTATTGAAAAGCTCCCTCCATCATAGAAGGACTATAAACAACAGCTGAAACACAAACAAAAGCAACTCCCACTCTCGGATCTAATCACTCATATAATCATCGAGGACATCAACCGCAAAGAGTGTCAGGCGGCAAGGGCAAAGGCACGGGCGGCACGAGCAAATATGATTCAAAGTAAGTCTCAGAAAAAGAGGTACGATTATAAGCCTGATCACAATAAATTTTAAAAAGGATAATTTCCCTCGTGTTTCTAACACCAATTTCAAAAGGAAACGCATGTGTTATGTTTGTGGTAAACCAGGTCATCATGCACCTCAGTGTAGACATAGAGCGAGAAACGATGATCCTCCCAAGCCAAAGGCCAATTTGGTCGAGGCCGAAGGAGATGACATAATAGCAGCAGTCGTTTCTCAAGTCAATATGGTGACCAATGTGGACAAGTGGGTGGTAGGCTCTGGGGCTACCAGGCATATTTGTGCGAGCAAAGATGCTTTTACCTCCTACACTACTGTGGGGGATGGAGAAGAACTCTTATATCTTGGTGATTCTTGAACTGTTGTGGTTTCGGGAAAAGGGAAAATTCTTCTCAAGCTCACTTCGGGAAAGACATTGGCTTTAAGTGATGTACTGCATGTGCCAAGTATTACAGCAAATTTAATTTCTGTGGCTCTATTGGGAAAAGTTGGGGTTAAAGTGTCGTTTGAATCCGGCAAAATTGTAATGACGAAAAACAATGTTTTGGTGGGAAAAGGATATTGTGATCATGGACTTTTTGTACTTAGTGTTTCTGAAGTTATAAATAAGAATGAATCTTCTTCTGCATATATGATTGAATCGTATGATATATGGCATACTAGATTAGGACATATTAATTCCTCGTATGTTAGTAAATTACAACACCTTGGTATGATTAATTTAAGTAATAAACAACATGATAAATACGATGTATATGTTGAATCTAAATTAACAAAAAAAAAAAATTGTCCTCCCGTGCAACAACGTGAAACTGAACTGCTTAATTTAATTCACACCGACCTAGGAGATTTGAAACAAACAATGACAAGAGGAAGTAAAAATTATTATATAACCTTCATAGATGATTTTTCGAGATATACTAAGGTTTACTTAATAAGACATAAAGATGAAGCATTTGAAATGTTCCTCTCTTACAAAGCTGAAGTTGAAAATCAATTGAATAAGAAAATTAAAGGAGTTAGATCAGATAGAGGTGGTGAGTACATCCTTTTTAATGATTTTTGAGAGAAAGAAGGAATTATACACGAAGTAACTCCCCCTTATTCACCCGAATCTAACGGTGTGGCTGAAAGGAAAAATAGAAGCTTAAAAAAAATGATGAATGTAATGTTAATTAGCTCCTCCGCACCAAACAACCTTTGGGGTGAAGCTATTTTAACTGCATGCTATATACTAAATAGAACTCCTCATAAGACCACTAGCAAAACACCCTACGAATTATGGAAAGGTTATCTACCTAATGTAAAATATTTAAAAGTGTGGAGGTGCCTAGCTAAGGTAATACTACCTGAACCAAAGAGAAGAAAAATAGGATCCAAGACTTCTGACTGTATGTTTATAGGATATGCCGAACATAGTGCTGCCTATAGGTTTCTCGTAGTAAAGAGTGATGTACTTGATTGCAACACAATTGTGGAACCTAAAAATGCTGAATTTTTTGAGAACATATTTCCTTTGAAATATGAAAGTACATCTAAACTACCTTTACAAATTAATAATGAGGATCTAATTGAGGATCTAAGAAGAAGTAAAAGACAAAGAAAAGAAACATCATTTGGAAATGATTTTTACACTTATTTAATTGAGAATGATCCTATGACATTTTCTGAAGCTGGCACATCTTCGGATGCAAAATTATGGAAACAAGTTATTAAAACAAAAATTGATTCAATTTTAAAAAATAAGACATGGATCTTAGCAGACTTACCTCTAGGAGCAAAACCAATTGGTTGTAAGTGGATATTTAAAAAGAAATATAATCCTGATGGATCGATTGAAAAATATAAAGCTAGATTAGTAGCAAAAGGGTTTACCCAAAAACAAAATATTGATTATTTTGATACCTTTGCTCCGATAATAAGAATTTCTTCAATTCGAGTTTTAATAGCCTTGGCTTCTATTTACAAACTTATAGTTCACCAAAGGATATAAAGACTGCTTTTTTAAATGGAGAGTTAGAAGAAGAAATTTATATGGCCCAACCTGAAAGATGCGTAATTCCTGTTCAAGAAAATAAAGTGTGCAAACTTCTAAAATCTTTATATGGTTTGAAACAAGTACCAAAACAATGGCATGAAAAATTTAATCAAACTTTGATTAGTGATGGTTTCTCCTCTGTTGAAGTTGATAAATGTGTGTATTCTAAATCTTTGGATGGAGAATCTGTTATTATATGCTTATATGTGGATGACATGCTCATTTTTGGTACTTATATTGATATTGTGATTCGAACCAAAACCTTTCTTGTATCTAAGTTCGATATGAAAGACATGAGTGAGGCAAGTGTAATTTTGGTAGTTAGAATCATTAGGGAAGGTGGTAGTATAATGCTATCTCAAGAACATTATGTTGAGAAACTTCTGAGGAAGTTTGGTCATTATGATTGTAAACCAGTGAATACCCCTTATGATGCTAACTCTCAGTTGAAGAAAAATAGAGGTGATCCTGTTAATCAGTCGCAGTATGCCCAAATTATTGGAAGCCTATTGCATTTGATGAATTTTTCGCGACCTAACATTGCTTATGCAGTTGGACTGTTGAGTAGATATACTCATAGTCCCAATCAGGATCATTGGGAGGCACTTGATAGACTCATGAGATACTTGAGAGATACCATGAATTATGGTATTATGTATAGTGGATATCTAATTCAAATGAGACAAAATCCACTAGTGGTTATGTATTCACACTTGGTGGTGGTGCAGTTAACTGGAGATCAGCCAAACAAACAATAATTGCTAGATCTACTGTGGAGTCGGAGTTTGTAGCTCTGGAGTTGGCTGGTAGTGAAGCTGAGTGGTTGAGAAACTTCTTGGCAAATATTTCTTTTGGAATAAAACCAACTCCATCAGTGTCGATGCATTGTGATTGTCAATCGGCAACAGCCGTTGCAAAACCTTTAATGGCAAAAATAGACATATACAATTAAGACATAATGTGGTAAAGCAATTGCAAAAAGATGGAACAATATCGATCGATTATGTGAAATCAGAGGTGAACTTAGTAGATCCTCTGACAAAGCCCCTGGGAAGAAAATTAATATATGATACATCGAGGGGCATGGGACTTAAGCCAATTGAAATTAACAAGTGATGGGAACCCAACTTTTGTGATTGGAGATCCCATGAAGAATGTTCAATGGGTAAAAACAAGTCACTTGTTAGTTCTGCTAGCACACAAAACTAATTTTGTTTTGTTTTGTGTCCTTTTCCTATGGTGTGATTGAGAAAGTGCTAGATACTGCATTATTGAGAGGATAAGCTTATAAAGCTGTTAATGATTTTCACATCCCTTATGGGTAGTGTATGATTTGCGACATACACTTGATGAAATCACCTATATGAGTGTCAAGTGGGGTCGCTTGCATGAAATCGTGGCGAAATCTCTAGAGCACTCATGAATACCGAGCGCGCGCATGACCTATTAGCGCAAAGCGGCATAACAACAAGAATTGTGGGGGTGTAGTGTGATTGGTAGACCTCTAACACACATAAAGTGTCTTGGTTTCTATTGCTTGCAATACCAATTCACTGTGTGTTAAGTTTTATCAGTCTAGGTCTAGTTCAATAGCATGCTAACCAGATCCAATGCATTATATTCAAAGTGTTAACCCAGAAAATTCTTTTCCAAATTTCTTAAAAGTTTTTTAAAACACTTTTGAAATATGTGGGGGATTGTTGGATATTTTGAGATATTTCAAAAGTCAAATATTTTATTTTGATAGTGTTATTATCACACAACAAGTGTAAAATAATGTGGTTAGTTTTTATTATTTTATCCAATTATTGAAAATAATTTTATATTTGAGAAAGCTTATCAGATTTTCTGACTTGGTCTTGGTTTAATTTAAACTTTCAACGTGCATAATAGTTTTGTTCTCTTATCTACTAAGAACAAATTTATCCGGTTTGACGTGATCCACCTTTCAACAATATTTGTAACACATTTTCAAAAGTTCTGAAACTACCTCCACTAATTGATCATGTTCTACTGGGTGGTTTGTTTCAACAAATTCAACCTTATCCTTTGGATTTTAACAGAAAATTTAAAAAAAAAAAGGTTGATGGCTTTAACCTTTTTTTTGTACGGGAAGTATTTAATATACCTTCACAACTTTCTTTTAAAAAGATAGGAAGGCTTTCTTTCCTTTAACATAAATACAAAAAGGATGTTGCCGAACATTGTGTACAAAAGAAGCTCACAATTCTTCTTCTAAAAATTCTCGCTTCTCTATCGTTTTGTTTCTTGCCTGTTTCATATATTTTTCTTACTGTTCTATTACCTCGGTTCCAAAATCGGGAGGGACCTGTTGTATCCTGGGGGGTTTGTACACCATGCGGATAAATCCTTGAGGACAGTATGATTCCACACGCCTCAGGCTATTGTGATTTGTTCGTGACTTTCAGAATTGTTGCTGTGCTTGTGCTGCGTTGAAGACCAATTTTTACAACACAGACTATGTCCACAGCATTCCCTAGTGTTTTACCACCAATTTTTAATGTCGACTTAGTAATGGATTGTTTTTCTCTAAATAATATTAGTTGGCAACCTAGTGTATATGGTGTCTTGTTGTGGTTCATTTGTTTAGGCTAAATAGTAATATTCAGGATGCGGTTTGATGTACGTTGAGGCAACACAAACAGAACATCACGACACAATTAGCTGAGTCACTAGACTAACTGCATAACTTTTTATTGTCGGTTGTTTGCTGGTCAATATATAGCACAAGCAGAACAATACAAAATATACTACAATAACCTTTGAAGTCATAACGACTATGATCGAAGTATTCTCAAAAGGATGTGATGATGGCAGCAGTGACGACCATAGTGGTTCAACGATGGTGGTGACGATGATTCAACAACAGTGAGGATGATGGTTATCGCAATAATGGTAGTAACTGTGACAATAGTGGTGAAGGAAAAATAGTAACTAACTATTTGTCTAAAGAAGAAGGGTTGAGTAAAAAAAATGACAAGAGACGGTGAATTTGAGTCATTTTATGTTGTGTCAGGGACAAAAATATCTCCTAATTTAGTGTTTAACAAAAAAGTGAGTTTTGTACTATCTCTCGAGTGGTTTTAGTTATCCATTGACAAGTTTAACAATCAAATAAAGCACAATTTTTTTGTGATATACTACCCTTTATTTATTTTTCAAATCAAACACACTCAAAATAGGATTCGGATTCCTTGCATTCAAAAAATTCAACATTCACACCAGGAGCATCATGGGATCGATCACTGACATTGTTTGAGTACATGAAGTGTTCTTTTGTGTTTCTTGTGTGAATGTAGGGTTTGGTGAATGCGAGGAATCCTGTTCCATCAAAATGGGGGAGGGGATGGGTTCTTTCTGATATTTCCTACGCAGCAATATACAATCGTTATGTGACCATTTTGATGGAACAGGATGTGAGGAGAATGGACAAATTCACATTGTTCGCAAAAACACGAACACTAGAATGAAAAAAAAAAAAAGGTATAAATGATGTAATTGAGTTGACTTGAACAAATTTAAGTACGCAAGAGCTTGCAACTAAACACTTACATATCTAAACTGACCCTGACCTGACCTTGATGAGGGGCAAATGGGGATAATCAAAATCCAAAAATCTAGGCTGATAAAATTACAGATGGAAAGAATGTGCTAGTATGATACAATGAATGTTCTTATCGCTGAGCCTGATCAGGGGTGTGGTTGCTTGTTGTGGATGATGATGCTGTCCTACCGTTCAATATTCCATTATCCATAGGTGGACTTGATCCCCACTTACCCTCTGATTCATTGGGCTCTATCACTTTCACGGACCCGTCAGTCAATCCAATGGCAAATTGGTTGGACTCTATTGGATGAGCCGCAACAACAACAGGATACACACCTTGGCTTCTGCAATATTCAACACAGATCATGAGTCCAGTTCAAACACAATATTTTTGGAAGTCAAGAATCACCAAGCCCCTACCCTTCGAGGAAGGAAGTTTTTTTTAAAGAAGGTATACTATTGATGATGTTTAAATTGCAATTACTAATTACTAATACTATACTAAAATCGTATGCATGGAAATAGCAACCAATATCTTTATATCAAATTATTAGTCCAGAAAGTTAACAAGCAGAATATATATTTTTCTTTTTACTTCATGGACAAGGAAGTAACATTTCACAATACATCCTTGAATAAATGTTCAATATTTAACAAAATAACGACTAAAAACCAGGTCGAACCATTACCCTGAAACTTACCCATTTAAAGCCGCTGGTGACAAGTATGTTGACAGTGCAATACGACATCTTAGTCTCAAGCTATCAGCATCAAAAACCCCAGCGTTTCCATCGCAAAATGTAGCATATATTAACTGGCTGTTGCAGGAATAACATGCATATGATATGGGAGCAGGCGAAACATCTTGTGGAACCCACTGCAGCAAATTAATTTATAAGCATATCTCAATTTTAATTTTGTCAGCACCAGAAGCTCTATGAATACCAGAAGAAACTTCCTACCTGCCGAATGCGTTCCATCTTAGAGGCATCATATATCGCCAACTGAGTCTCATGGGCTACCAATAGGCGGAGTTGGTCGGAATGGAACTGCACTCTAGTGTCACCAACATATGCCTTTCCAGAGGGTAGTTGTAATGGTATTGATTTTCTTTTCTCCCATGTATCAATGCTCCAAACACAAAGCTGTACAGAAATAATTTCAATGAAGCAAATTGTTGTAAGAAGGTGCACCATAAGCTTATGGAAACTAAAAGAAAATGATATTCAACAATATGCGATAAATATCTGCACACTCCTATTTGGCACATCCCTATAAAATAATTTCAATGACGTAAATTGTTATTTAATTTCATAATAGTTAAGAATAAACAAGCAAGGCTATTATATTATCCTTTACACTGGGAAGCAGATCTAACAAAACAAGGAATAATTGCAAATAATATAAAGATTGATAACCAACAAAGAGATCTCCAAAACAAATTATTAGGCACTGAATCATTTGCACAAGAGGTTTTCCATGTCACTCTAAATCTTAAATCAAAGGAGAGCAGTTAAAAAACTTACTTGAGCATCAGCACCAGAGGAAACCAGGATATTAAGATTGGTTGAAAAGGCTAAACCAGTAATACGCCTCTGGTGACCCTTCAATTTTGATTTCACCTAGAAGATACCCCCAAGAGAAAATACATACAAGATTATTTAAAAGTAATAGTATAAATCATAAAATGAGCAAAGGAAGCAGTTAAAGATAGTAATCACCTCATCCACTCTAACATTATAAATGTGAATGGTTGAATCCTCCATCCCAATGGCTATGATGTTGTTATCCTGAGGGTGAAAAGCTAGAAAGGTAGAGGCGGGAGGCGGTGGCATGAATGTTGTCATTACCTATAAGAAAGTAAACCATAAGAAACCAGTAAACTAAGCAACTGAAAGGAATACCAGGCCTGTATCTCTGGACACATACCTTGAATGTCATCATGTTAAACAATGAAACCTTTCCACCACAGGCAGACATAACATATGAATCATTCTTTGAGAGTGCAATGCAAGGAACCGCTTCATCAAGGTTGACTCCTGAGACATCGTTACTCATAAGAAGACCATTGTTGGGTTGCCAGTGTTGCGGAACAACACTGGCTGTGGCCTGTGATCATATAAACTTCAGCATTCTATTCTCTATTGCAAGTGAAAAAATAATAAAAAGCATAAAGAAAAAAAGGATTGGAGAGGGATAAAGTATTATTTCTTTAATATTACCTTCCCAGTTGGATTCTGTTCACTGCGAGCCCACTTCCACAGCTTCTGAACACCATTTGAGCCAAGTGCCAAAAGACCAGCACCAGAATTCGTATATAGAAGTCGAACAACCTATATATGGCTCTGGGAGTTAAAGAAGTTCGCGGAACACAGTTTGTAATAAAAATGGTAATATCTCTCATAAATCAGTCAACAAACAAACCTTGCTGGAAGAATCTGCGTTGTCAGGCATGGTAACTAACCGACATTGGACCGGATCCACAATTTCAGACAGCTGCCATGGTTTAGTTCTATCTATTACATCTTCCGCAGTTCTTGGTTTCTCCACATTTCGACCTGTGGGATCAGCTCCATTCTCCATTGAAAAAGCCAAAACCAATCAATGGGTTGCAAATAAGTATTAAGATGCAGTACTTAATTCACGACTAATTAACTTATCAAAAAGAAAGGAAAGATCAATTAACCAAGTTATTCCACAAAGAAATACAGACATCAAATGATAAAGGTATCCAAAAGACACTCCATGACATGAGAGGGCATAGCATAATGGAATTAAGCATACAAGATGTGTGCATGTGTGCAGAAGAATCGGAACATGTATAAATAGTACTTAAATATTACTTTTCTAATTGTTAAGCTGTGACTTGTGTATCATGGCAATCAAGCAAACATCATAATCATGCATACTGAGTTCAAAGGGACAGGTTCATACAAGAATTGGAGAAGGCCTGACAGGGGAGCTCCTTTCCACTTTACAGTTGACAGGACTGACATTAACAGCAGAAGAGCCAGATACCTAGACAACATAAACAAAGTGGACAGTATAAATACATTGATCCCAATATCAAGAATCAACCAAAAGTCAATAACTATATCAACCTTGATGGCAGCAGATTCAACTGGCGACCTCAATGCTTCAAATGCTGGAGTTTCAATTGTTCTTAGGGATCTAAGACCAATAGCAGTAGCAAGAACTTTGATTCCATTGTCTGCAGTAGTAACAGCAAGAAGATTTCCTTCATTGTTGAATCTCAAGCGTGGAAGGCCCTAAAAAATTCATCCAATCATATATAAGTGATGTCTTCATAAAGTGTAAGTTATATTCCAGAAGACTTAGAACAGTTAACCCTGAACTACTGACCTGTAGTCCACCCTCTGCGTCAGTGCTTGTTAGAAGATTAATATTGTCCATGTCCCAAAACTTGATTTGGCCGTCTTCACCAGCAGCCAAAAAGCGATTTTGGGTTGTGTCAAACTGCACGACACCAGCAGATTTCTTTCTGAACCCATTGTACGTTCTCCTAATCGCACCTTCACTTTCATTCCATTCAACAAGAAATGACTCTCCATCTTTACTTGTCCCACAAGAAAACAATCTAGAGAAACAACGTGAAATAAATAGGAAGGCATGTTAATACAGTTCCATTTAATACATCTCGATTATCCATTGAACATGCAACTCAAATAAATTAATTATCCCCATCCAAATCCACCTTACCTACTTCCATCAGCACTATAAAGCATTGTCGTACACCACTGACCAGGAGCATTATAGTCAACCCTAGAACCCATGTTATCGTATAACCAGGCTTTTATTTTTCCATCAATGGCAGTTGAAAATATGAACTGCGAAGTTAAAATAACAACCTTTAGTACCACCATTGAAGGCAGAGTTAACTAGAATAATACAATCATAGACAGTATCTACACACAACTCATGTAAACACAAATAACATTCTCGGGATTGCTAGAGGCAAATGAATACTGGAAAAAAATTTGAAGTGTGGAATGGACGCTGGTACTAGAAAGATGGAAAAGCACGAAAATCAGAATTTTCCATCTTTCTTGATTAGCATGACCATTTCTGACATGATTCTTTTCCAAGAAAATACTTGACAATTTGTTTGAACCCAAGATTTATATTTTCTTAACTTCTGACTACACTCCTCCTACACAGAACACCATAAATGCTAGAAGATCGTGTACAATAAAATTGGATCAAGGACATGTAGTCAAATAGACTTGTACAGGGTACTTGTACACAATGCAGATGAGGTAATGTCACCAACAATGCCACAAGAGGTGGGAGGACACAGTAGCAATTGTATAAGCAATACCATGGCCCTAGGATTAGTGGTGGCTTACAAGCTAGTTGTTGATCCAAAGAACTAAGTGTACATATTTAGACTGCCAAATGCTGGCTTCTAAGGTGGTGATGCAAAATGAAGCGGTAAATGACACTAGAATCATACCAGACTTGGTGACTTATGCCAACGCTTATGAGAAGCAACTAGTCATAATATAAGACTTACATTTGCGACTTGCGAACCATGAGATATTATTTATTTTTTACGTAAATAATAATAATAACAATAACAATACTAATAACCCAACTTGTCTTTATGCATAAAGCAGTAAAAAAACAAAATAGTAAACTAAGTTCAACAATGCTGTAATGCTATACATATTGAATTGTTGATATCATAAAAATAGACATACAGGAGAGATGTACACTGAAGGATGTAACTTCTGTGATTGTATACACATATAGCTTGTAAGAAGTTAAAAAAATATAATCCTCAGGGAAGGGGGCGACATATGTGTAGGGAAGTGGGAGTTGCCCTGTA
This sequence comes from Ammopiptanthus mongolicus, assembly GCA_039655645.1. NCBI lineage: Eukaryota > Viridiplantae > Streptophyta > Magnoliopsida > Fabales > Fabaceae > Ammopiptanthus > Ammopiptanthus mongolicus. Next base: position 5,827,707 of record CM077344.1, on the reverse strand, counting down.
ATTTTCTAATGACTACAATAAATGAAATATGATTTTATACGTTCACAAATTAAAGCAGAGATCATCACCCAGACAGGTAGAATATTCTAAGTGAAAACTTGTACCTGAATGTTCTCCTTGTGGTGAGGACAGATAGAATATACAGGTGCCTCATGCCCCTCAAAGTTAAATAGTCTTCGTCCAGTTAAATCCCACACCTATTACGAGTTTCTCCTTCAGACAAAATAGATAATTGTTTTGCCTAATCTAAAATTGCAATAGTAGATTTTATGCACCTTTATCAACTTATCATCTCCACAAGTCACAATACAGAGTTGTTTATTTGGATGAGCAAATGCCAAGTCATTCACACCACCAATATGGGCATCAACCTGCATCAACATGAAATGTAAATCAAATTGCAATCACAACTTTGGTTACTTTTGACAAGAATAACCTCACCTCAATACGATGGGCTAGCTCATTTGGTCCAGTGTAGGCATATAAGTGAATCAAATGTTTAGTAAATGCAACACCTATAGCAAAGCAACCAGTTAGATATTGAATCTGACAAGTGACAACCTTCAAAATGGTTTCAAAAACACCACGTACCCACAAAATTTCCATCAGGGCTCCATGTGACACGGCTGACAGAAATAGGTAGATCTTTGGCCACAGCTGCCTGCAAAAGTTCTCAGCTATAAGATTCCAAAGGTTCCAAATTCTCCAGCACCAATGCATAATAACATAAAGACTTATTTTCTGGTCAGATTGCGGGCTAAGGGTACTGCAGAGAAGGAATTATTGCAAAGTATAAAAAACTCATTGATGAATGAAATTAAAACCTGAAATGGCAATGAGCATGATGCCATATCCCATATCTTGAATGGCTTTGAGACCAACCTGTCTCGCAACCCAAGTTCCCAAAGGGCAATTTCACCATTACTAGAACCAACTGCTCATTTGAAATAATATAAAGTTATATTTTTGTCAGGATTTTAGCAATTAAATATTACACATAAGTCATATAACACAACAATGATAGAAAATACCAAGAAGTAAGGTTTGGTGAGAAGGATGAAAATCCATGCTTGTCACAGAGGATCCATGATGCAAAGTCATAGCCACTGTTCTTGGTAGATCATCCAGCGAACAAGGGGCTTGTCGAGTTGGAGGATACGAAACCTAAAATTATAGAAATGAACCATAGTGACATAAGTCACCAACCATTACAAAGTCAGAAGCCCTAAATCTTAGGAGCAGAAAAATTATTGGCATCATGAAATACCGGAACCACATCTAAATTGTTGAAGAAAAAATTATCATAATCACCTCCTCTACAGGAGGAGCAGGCCTAAGCCTTTTCATTAGCTGTTCATGATCAGCATTCTGATAATCAACCATGCCAGGAGCTGATGGAGGTGTTCGTGGACGCTTCAAGATTGGCACTGTACAAAAAAGGGCAGGAGAGTGTTTAAGTCATGACACCCTCTTGCACTGTTAAATTACTCAATTACTCAATATGTAAAATTCTAAGCACAATTTCAGTAACATCTCCTGCTCACTTAACCAAGTAAATGCAACTACCAGGACACTAGTTATAACATTTTTTTTTCAAATGTAAGTTAAATGAGGGAAATAGACTACAGTTTGTAGCATGAAAAATTTCATGGGACTTATCGCAAAATTTATTGGAAAAGTAGGGCAACCACAACATTTTTAAAGAAAAAAGGGACAATACAGTAACCAGTAACCACATTTTCAACCTTGATTCTGTGGGACTGGTATGGTTGATGCCGTGACAACAGCTGCTTGGACAGATGATGAAGCTGAGGCATTGGCCATCCAACCAGCCAAAGCATTAGCATTAGCATTTGCATTGGCAGTTGCTGCAGCAGGTGGGAAGGGCTATAGAGAATACATGAAAAAAAAAATTAATCAACATAATAAATTAGATTCTTAGTGCTTGTTTGGGAATGCTGGATTTTTCCCATTTCAGCTGTTTTTTGGCTAAAAAGCGGTTTCATACATAATCTATCATGTTTGGCAATTAGCTTAAATATATAAAAAAGCTTTTTTGGGGGGAAAAAAGCTGTTTTATGTCATCTAATTTGTTTTAGCTTAAGATTGTTATGATTTGATTATTTCTTATTCTCAAAACTCTCTTCCCTATTTACCCCTACAAAACTAACTTCCAAATAAATATTATTAAATTATACAAATAACTTCATACCCTTTTTTGTAATTTACTATGTAAAAAGCGATTTTTTTAGACCATCCAAACGAAAAAGATTATCTTGAAATCGCTTTTCAGCAAACAGACCCAAACAAAAATAGATTCTGATTATAATCGATTATCAGCATAATCTTTTTTTTCCAGCTTTCCCAAACACACCCTTAATCAATTAAAAATGTAAGGAACCGATTGTTTGAAATGCAAGGTATCATACACCATGAGCTCCAAGTGAAGTATAAGCAGCAGGCTTTGCAACGGCAGCAACTGGAAGATTCACAGGTGTAGGTGCTAGAGGACCATTAGGAGGTGTACATGTGTGATCTGTGAATAAAGTCTTTATATCTGGGTTTGGCCTTGGGTTTTTGCAAAGCTGGTGCTGCCAGTTCAAACTGCATTGACAAGGGAGACCGATAGATTAATAAAAGAAATTGCAAGGCATAACCAGCTAAAAATCCAAACATACAGCAGCTAATAAAAAAAAGTGTGGGTAAACTTCCAAATTCTTATCATAAATGAAATAATTTAAGCCATAATATATAAGGAATTAAAACCTTGTGCAAAAATCTAAGATACAATATTTCTGTGTCAAGAAGGCAAAAGACGCACAATTTACTTTTCATTTGTCACACAGAAAAGAATCCAACTATGAAAAAGTGAATTAAAACAAAAACACAGAAAAATCTTGTGAGAGAGAATCAGTTGAGGGCTTTGACTAGCATATTTATCTACAACTATAACATCCATACCTTTGATTGATTAAAGTCCGCAATCTTGATGACTTAAGAGTGGGGAAGATAAGCTTATCACGGAAGAGAGGATTCGCCTCTATGAGTTTTTTTAACTCTATCAACATAATCCCTCGAGCAGTTTTGGTGTCACCATACTTGGAAAGCTGCTCATTCTCCCTGGTATATGAAATGAAAAGAAAGAACTTAACAGTCTTACAGCTTAATTAATCTGGTAGGTATCTCCATCATAAACAGTAACATGACACAATTTCATAAACATGAACTCAAAAATCACCAATCTGTTAATATTTCGTGATTTTTTAATCAAGATTCAAGAAGATTGGTGTTTGAATCCGATCAGATTGACTTTCATGTATAATCTCATTGACCTATCAGACAAGATCAGGCACTAAAAACAATGTTGCATTACATTAGAGTATATATTCAAGATATTACCTGAAATTATTAAGAGTTAACAGCTGTGTGATTTCTTTGTATAGTTCCTCATTGAAGGTAGAGAAAACTTTTAAATCACCCACTAATATCTCAACAGCCGCCGCCTTGTCTTGCCTAAAATTAAAAAACACCAAAGACAAAACAACATGTGAATTACCATAACAAACAAAATACCGTTAGAAAAATCCCAAAAGGATGCAGAGTAATATATACCTATCAAGTGCTTCCAGATATTTCTGCTTCCTGATTTCAAAGAATATTTTCATGGAGTATCTATTATCATCAACTTTGGTAAACCCTGCTAAGTACTTCTCAACTTCATCCCATTCACCAGCCTGAACTTTTTCCTCAAAGTACTTCATGTTGAAGAAAAACCCAGATTCTTTCTCAAGCCTGCACCCATAAAAAAGCATTTAAAAGAAAGAAACAACCACTCATGTTGATACAGAAAACGGGAATGTTCGGCGAAGGAAGGGAAAGATTCTTCAATTTATTTTATTATGATCTCAATTCCGATCTCTGAGTGAGGAAAAGAAAATTGTGTATCTCAGCCTTTCATATTCAAGTAATTCATTGATTTCCACACTTCCCTTCTCATATGTGCATGCTGGAATGCATTTACACTTGGGTGTTTGTGTTTTGTTGGTTTAAAAAATTAATTAGTTTTAAGTTTCTACTTATTTTATTTTACTTTATACGGAGCTTCTCATTTATTTCTGAAGGGCCACAAGGTTCGAGAGTCTAGGTAAACTCGTGGAGCTTTCGTAGTTACGAGTTTACCTAACACAAAAAAATCATATTAAAAAAAACCTATAAATGGCATATACATAATATAAAATAGTTTAACACCGCAATAATTCAACATTCCAACTCCATAATAAAGCAAAGTAGCAAATCACAATAATAAAGTGTGATAGTACATTAGTACTAGATTAGATACCACATAAATGACCAAATCATACATAATTCATAAAAACATTAAGTTCCTAAAGTGAAAACATTTTTAAAAACAAGAGTTAATTTCTTCAAATGTCCAATCCTCCAAAAACATCATAACTATCATCATCATCAAGTTCTTCCCCGGATGAAAAAGGTTCTTCAACATTAGCATCAATGACCAAATTCTCATGTCGTAGTCAAACACTTGTAGCTAAATAAACAACACAAAAATTACTGAAAACATAAAATTAACTTTATAAGTCCAATATATATTGCAGCATATAGGTAATCCAACCCAAGTACCCAACAATATTAACAAAAAAATTACATTTTTAGGCCAAGTCAATGTAAAATCATAGGCTTGTAAACTCGCTAGTAAAATCGAGGGTTTACCGATTTTATCATAGTTTAGTTGAACTCGTAGAGTTTACCAAAAAGAGGGTTTGCATGCAAGTTAACTCATTTTTATGACCTAGGATCGTAAACTCGAAAGTGTTTAAGAGTTAACTCGAGAGTTTAACATACACGGTGCTAACCATTGCGATTGTGTTGACTTAAATGTTGTACATGATGGTTCTTGTATGACTTGCAGCGATTGCATGAGTGAAGGGCAGTTCTATCAAGTTTTACTTTTGATGAATTTTCAGGGTCCCAATGGGGATCCGGAATTCAATAGTCAATGGTGCAGGAGCCAGGAGGTACCCCATGTATTAATGTATAGATTAGAATTTTCATAATACACACGTCAATTAGATAATTCACTGTCTAGCTGTATAATTCAGTTATCCACATTCAAATTGTGAGCCTCTTGAATAACCCCCAAAAAAATTAAAAAAAAATCAGCTAGGAGACACAAATTGGAAGAGAAAAAAAAAAAAAAAAACTCCCTTCTTTTCTCTATTATTCATCTCATTTCCAATACTCTTCATTACCCAGAACATAGCTGATTTTCAAAAATCGTTACACAAATAGATTAGCTCATTTCTAATGACACTTTCAACAAACAGTCCACCCCATACATAATAATAATAATAATAATAATAATAATAATAATAATAATAATAATAATAATAATTGTTATTATTATTATTATTATTATTATTATTTTAACATCAAAACTTTACCTCAATTTTGTTGCATCAATTGTTTCCTACAAATTTATAGAACTACAAACCACAAATAAAACTTGCAAAGGGGTAAAAGATTAGAAGAAAGAAATAAAAAAAAAAAAGCAAAGGGAATTACTTGTGCACAGACTCTTTGAACTTCTCCTCCTCCAGAAATTGGAGTATCAGAAACACCAATTCTCTGCTCAGAGAAGTCATATCGGCTCCTCGAATCTGAAACCCAATCAATAATTTCGATCATTCAAAACCGATCCTCAAACACACACACACACACACACACACACAAACTCAACACAAATCAATTAGAGCTGAACCACACTACCTCAGCTCCGAATCTGAACTCACACAAACTCCGCAACCTCAAAATCCTCAAAAATTGAGAGCTTCTTTGATGATTATATAGAGCTCCAAATTCGAGAATTTCTAGGGTTTGAAAGGCTGCGGATAAGAAGAGGAAAGAGAGAGAGAGAGAAGTGAGACTTGTCCTCGCTATCTTCGATGCGTTGTACAGGGGTGTCTTTCTTTTTCTACTGACCTATCACACATAAGTGCTGTGTCTTATGTGATAAGCACTCTCACTTATTATAATAAGCTATCATATTGGATGTGATAAGGAAACTACAGAGAGCGTTGCGGATTCGAAACTGGTTATTGAAATCTAGTGGATATTCGGAACACACGTCCACTCCACCCCATCTTTTTTGTACTGTCGCTTTCGCTTTCAACCCACAATTCAATTTATTAATCTATAATCTATCTATTAATTAATAACTCGTATGTCTCACATCTTATCGCTATTTTCGTATTTTCTCGTGAGAATTTTGGGGATTTTATCTTTACGAGTATGGGAACCCACGCGCACACAGCATTCGTTTTCATCCTGGGGGCCATATCTCCGTTGTAGTTTTTTTTTTCTTGTTTTTTTGGCTCTATAATTAATTATCCATTCTTGTCTCAGGCTCGTTTATCCTTTATGAGTTATTATCCTTTTCTGCACAATGTGTTAACTCCTGTCTTCATTATCAACAACAAAAAAAAAAAAAAAAAAATCAAAATTTTTTGTCAAATATATAAATAAATTTCAACTATTTTTATCCTATTTAATAATATTATTTCTAAAATATCCTTCATTTAATATCAATTTTGTTTTTCAATAACTCAATATGGGATACATTTAATAAAAATTAAAATTTTCTATGAAAGTTACTTTAGGTAATATCTTTAATTTTTTAACAATATTAAATGAAATTAACCAACTACCTTAATATATATGTTCCATTTAAATTTTACTTATAATAGAGATCGAAGTAATATTTAATCGATTATTAATTTTGATATGTTTGGTTTGACGTTTGCGGTAGAAAAATCATGTCTTGATGACAAAAGTGTAAATAGGGATGGCAATTTGGACCCTATCCATTGGGTACCCGCAAAAAATATCCATGATGGATAGGGTAAATACACGCTTTATGGATACGGGTGCGGGTCTGGATAATTACCCGCAAACAAGAGAGGGTATAGGTGCGGATACGGGTACTGTAGTACCCACCCCGCCCCGCACCCGCATATATAAATATATATATTTATTTATTTATATTAATACATATAATTATAATTATATATCAAATTTTAAAAATAAAGTTAATGTAACCTACGGTTTTTTAACTATTTTTCCTTTTCAGACTTAATCACCTACTGTCCTAAGTACTAACAGCAGCCGCTGATGTTCTTTGTGTTATTTTTTCCTTTTTCTTAGTTAAAGTACGAGTAATGAATGCGGGTATAGATACTTAGGTACCCAAAGGATACGGATAAGGGTACTTAAGTTGCTACCCACACGGGTACGGATCTAGAAACGGATATTTTTTTCAAACGCGAATATGAAAATGAATACTATAATACCCTATCCAGATCCTACTCATTATCATCCCCAGGTGTAAACATGAAAGGGAGATTTTGGTGCGTTAACATCCGCGTATATACTAATATCAAACCAAGGTTACAATGCACATCAATAAGTCAAACACATTTCGAGCTTAATCATGAGCTATTTTTATTTTTTAAATTTTAATGACAAATTGTTCAATGAAACAAAATTGAATGATGAAATAGTGCTTGGATGATGGAAAATGAACAACTAAGAGCCTCTTTAATTGAAATTATTCTTATCACAAAAATGAGAAAACGAGTCTCGAAACACTTATTTTCAAAAATTATGTGGGAGGATTTTTTGACTAACGTGATTTTGAAACGTGATTCTATGATGGAGAATATAAAACAAATAGACATTAATTAAGTGAAAGTCTTGTTCTTTTAGAAACTTTTTTATAAAGGAGAATGCTAACGAGTGTCCTTAAAGCTAAGGAATCAAAGGAAGGAAATTTTAATGGGAAATAGTGTATTTAATATTTTGAGAAGTTATATATTTAGTTTTTCTATAAAAAAATTGCATTTTATGGATTCCTTAATCAGTGTCCTAAAGACACTCGTTAGCAACACCCTTTTTATAAATTAGTTGTTTTATGTAAAAATATTTGGATGTTGTATCAATGAAGTATTTATTGTTCCATATAGGGGGAAATGGTTGCTTCGCTTATAGTTTTTACCGCTTCTGCCAAAGCAGTAATAGATCCAAGTGCAATAGATCCAATTGGTAAACCTACAGCTTCTATTGCAGCCATTAGTGCCAGTCCAACAACACCCTTTTGTTCTTCACTCCTTCTAGATACGCAATTTCATTAAAATCCAACGCAATTTCACGAGGACTTGAATAAACTAAAGTCAAAAGCCACTTTTGTTGTAGTTGAGCTGAAACCTAACATGAAATTGGTTATGAATGTGATTCCAATTCAATCACAATTCCTTACTAACCATTTGCACCCTGCAATCCTGAGTCTCATCCTATTATAGTATAGTCATAACAAAAGAGTACTTCAATCCAAAAGTAAATTCCCACAACCCATCATCACGAAATCTGATACAAGACATGATATGGAAGTCTCTCCATTTATCAAACTTTGTGAAACTATTTTTAACAGTCTTGCAATCTCGAGTCTCATCTACTATAGCATAGTCGTGCACATAGCAGGTTGATACATAAATATTATTGTTTCTAAGCTATTAGATTAAACCCTACAATAACCATATCATTATTGCAGGGATTTTCCTCCATCTCTTTCATTATTTTAGGTACATCAATATTAGTGGGGACAATTAATGAACCACGTGACAATTTGTGGAAAACAGTTTAGGTAAATAGCAACAAAGAGAAAACGGTTTGTGCACAATAGCAGAAGTTATAATGAACCACATGCCAATTTGTGGAAAACAGTTTAGGTAAATAGCAACAAAGAGAAAACGGTTTGTGCACAATAGCAGAAGTTATATGTTTCCAATAGCAAAAGAAGCAAAACCAATAGCAGCAAACATTATGATCTTATACAACTTGGACAATCATAAAATGTTTCCATATGAATATGTAGTTCAAAGAAAAGTTAAATGTTTCAATATGAAGACCTAGTGCATTGTAAACAATCCTTGTAAACACACTCTCAACAATATCAAATCTGTAAAATCTACAAACCCACATAATATAACATCCCTAGCATATGGAAATATTCTTCTTTGAGACCTCCACAAAATCTGCAAAACCACATAATATAACATGCTCAAAACGAACCAAACATGATATTCAAGACAAGTTCTAAATGACAAAGAGAACAGTAAAAGAAAGACAATAGATATATATGACCATAAAATTCAAGAGCCCGATGACTAGGTGAATAACCTGGCACAATATCAAGTAAAAGATTTTCTTGAGCTTATGAACCAAAGCTTCATTGAAAGCTTTCAAAGCATCAGGATGTTGAACAAGGTGCAAGTATACATGAGTCAAGGAAGGTGGTTCAACGCCTATGCCCTCCAATTGTGCCCAAATATCCTCAGCACAAGCATTCTTATTTTGTTTGGTAAGCTCTATTGTGTTCATTTCAAACACCTCAACCATTTTCTGCAAATATTTAGCAATATCGCTCAGGTTTGTATGATCTTCCACAAATATTTTTCCCCATTTCTTAGTCCTATATGAGTTTGCATCCTAAGAATGGCCAGTAGAAGGCCTTTTAGGAGAAGTATCGGGATGAACTTCCTCATTAGCTTCAAAGCTCTCTAAAGTAACTATATTTGTGGACACCAAATTGCTAATATCTACTATGGTGTCATTATAACTGTTCCCACCATATGTAGCTCTTATTGCTCTAATTTCAGCTATTGTTTCTGAATGCTCTCCCGTCGCTCGATCTTTCCCAAAAAGTTGAGATAGTTTATCATAAAATAAGACCGACTTGTTTCTCCATTCAATAGCTTCAAGTTTAGCCTGCAATTAAAGTAAATAAAACCTTCAAAAATCACCATAGTTTTATATTCACACTTTAAATATACCTCAATAAGCTTGTCCAACACTTCGAGTTCAGCAATCCACATGTCTGTCATTGCACCCCATACAAACCCACCTTGCCAATCCTTGAAAAGATCATAACAACCTTTGAACTTCGTTTTTATATGATTCACATGATCTTATCTTTTCTATAGAAATAGGTTTATCTGGAAGGTGAATCTCAACTCTTGTAGAATGTTGTCCATTGCACTTGATGTCATTCAATTACCATTTTATTTCCCAATGTTTGTTGATGCAAATATACATAAATAAAAACCTCATCCATAGAAGTTGTCCAAAAACATGTATCATCGCTTTTAGATTTCTTTGCCCTCTTTGGATTTGTTTCCATATCTAGGCTTACATAAAATGAATGACATATACAACACTTCATGAATACAAGCAACCATTAGTTAAACATTAATAAAAGTTTGCCCTAGCACTACTAAATAATAAAGATAGAAATTAAAAAGCACATAGCACAAACTCAAATTCAATTCACACACAATAATTTAAAGTATGTACAACAAACTGAAACCAAATCCATTACATCAAAATACATCGTAACAAATTTAGCAACAACCAAACAATAGATATTTTTAGTAATTTAGCCACATATAAGCTCCAATATGATCTCTAATTAACTCTCCTCTAGTTGTATCATCGTTATCTTCTCTATGAGCTTGATGACCCTCTTGAAAACTCCTTTCATTTGCAAGGTCACGTTGTACCTCATCTATTAGAATTTGGTCGGGGTCTACACTCATCGAGTAATTGTGTAAGATGCAGCATGCAATGATTATTTCTTTTTGAGTTGTAATACCAAATGTGGAGTCAGTTGTAGTTTGTAAGAGTGGAAATTTCTTCTTTAACACTCTAAATGCACATTCAATGAAAATTCGTAATGATGAGTGTCGATTGTTGAATAATTCAGGTTGATTTCATGGTGGAATTCTAGAATATTCTTGTAAGTAGTGTCGTTCTCCCCTATAAGATGTGAGGAGACAAGCCTTTAAAGGAATTCCAACATTGGTAACATAGTACTTTCCTGAAAAATAAAAAAAATCAATGAGTTTATTAATTTGGCTAAATTAGAAACTTATACCATGTTTTTATATGTTTCATTACCGTGCGGAACTTTAAGGATATTTATGTGTCAATGCACTTTTTACTATTCTTGAGTATGATGTTGTTCTTTCCAATCTAGACAAGACATATGTAAGTTTCATGTCAAAAGAGCATGCCAATACATTTTGTGTAGGGTAATCTTTGCTACCACGATACCTGGGGGTATGTCTCGATAGAACTTTAACACGCACATGCGTACAGTCAATTGCTCAAACGGAATCCTAACATTCATTTATCTCATTAAACATGTGTTTAACATCAATTAATTAGTGATAAAGTATAAGATGCAAATATATATTTACCTTAAAATATGGGTCGAACCTATACTTATTAAGTATCTATGGAGGAACATGTGTCCCATCAATTTATTTCAAATATATCTCCTCCAACTGTATCAAAGCTTGTAATGCTCTATGAAATGATGACTAATAGTTTCACCAGAGTATCTAAAGAAAAATGACATCACACGATTTCTGACATTATGCCCTACCATGTAAAGAAATTTTGCTACTTGTTCTTCGATTGTTCCTCGTCATGTATGCCCAAGTCCACCTTGATATCTTAACATGGTGCACAAGTTTAAGAAAGCTTGAGGATCCCTACGATTATATCACGACATCGATATCGTTGCCCACGATTTGTTTCACTAGTTTAACTCTATCTCTTTCTCCATGTTCTGTGATTCTAGAAGGTATTTAGGGATCTTCTAGACTTATTTTTTATTGCACAAATTTCAACTATTTAAAGCATGATACTTGAACAAAATCATCATTGAAGCAATCATATATATTTGGATCTTAAAAAAATGCAAATATAAGAAAAACATATACTTTCTTTCAATTAAAAAATTAATAAAATAGAATGAAGAATTATAAAAAAAAAAAAAATCGAAAAGGTGAAGTTGTCATCAATCAGGGTGAGGACATGGAAAAAATATAGTAGTTATTATGAATAAAATGCACTCAAATATTTTTTAAAAAAAATAACACATGATAGCTATTTTGAACCCATTACCCATATAATAAAATGACTTGTTCAGTATGTTTTTCCTTCCTCTGTGAAATTAAAATTTAGATTTTCATTTTCAAAAATAAAAAAGTTTAGATTAGGGGAAGGCATGCTCCTCTTGCAAGGCTAGAGAAAACCACTAACCTCAACCAGATTTATAGTAAAATTTACATATCGCCTACCAACAAAAGAAACCTGAAAATCTAACCCAAGTCACAACGAGTATGGGAGAATGGTTTGACCTAATGTGCCAACCCCTCTTGGTAATTTTTGATCCTTTATGAACACCAAAATTGCACACGATACATAAATCTCCAAGAACCAGCAAAGGCAACTTCTTCCTTGTCGGTGTTCACAACAAATCAGGAACTACCATATCTATTTCCTCTCCTAGTACTTTATGCTTCTCTTCCAGTTGCCAAAACCTTCTTAATCCCATCTTCTTCAAGAAGAAAAAAAATACACCAGAAAACATACATCAGATAACAGAGAATCACAACCAGAGAAAAAGATCTAGACTTACCTTTCTCTTCCGCCTGCGGCAGACCGACGGCACGACTGGAGCGGTGGCAGCGTTCAATGGTTGCAAAGTGTGAGCAATGTGTTTGCTGTAGAACCTTCTTGCTACAAGAGAGAGTTGTGGACCAGGTAAAAACGAAATGAGTTGTGAAAGATAAATTAGAGTGAAGATCAAATAGTAATTTTACAAAACATCGGTTTCTGATTCATCCCATTCCCCTCGAATTGGGGAATGAAACTAAATGATGGAATAAGTTTTGGGTCAAAATATGGTGTCAAACTTATTTACATGGTTCTCCGCTAGCTCATAAAAAGGCAATTTTTTTTAATTAACTATTTCTTTTTTACCAAAATAGCATTGTTTTCAAATTAAATACCAAAATATCACACTTTTTGTTCCCTTTGAAAAGCCCCCCTCCATTCTCGACTTCTGAACTAGGTTTCAAAGAAATTTTGGTTTTACCTAGTTGGGAAGTCGGGTTTAGCAACCATGACTTCTCAACATGAGTTTTATTTTTATATTTGTTTTTCATTTAATTTTAATTGTTTTATTATTTTAACTATTTATATTAATTTATTTTATTAATTAATTATATTAATCTAATTAATTATGATAATTATATTAACGTAATTAAATTTATTAATTAAGATTAATAAAAAATATTACTTATGAAATTAAAATAAAATTTATAGATTCAATTAATTAAAAAAATACAATAATGACAAGTACACATAAATTAATCTCCTAAATTGTGTCCAGTCTCACATCGTAGAGGTCGTCAGTTATGGCGTGGATGACATCGATCTGGCTGTTCTTCATCCGTTGCAGCGGGTTGCTAAGGTTGCTGTACAGCCTCGCTGAAATTAAGATTTGCGGGAGGCATTGAAGAACTAGCGCCTACCTGGAAGGGGAATGATGGAACGCCAAACAAGTACATACTTTGCATGTATGCAGCTGCCGACCGTGGCGTTCCGACGTCTGTGCCCAACGGATTGCTATAAAATTCTCCGTCACTGGAAGCGAAAGAGTGTCGCCTTGGTCAAATTGTGGGGAAGCCTCTCGTTGCATAGGGGTGTAAGCAAATGAATGGCAAGGCGGTTGGGGGTCATCATCTTCCATGGGAACTGGGGGGCTGGGTTAGTGACATGCATTACGCGGTGCACGCTGTTGGGTGGGCATACTTGGTCCAACATCCGAAACGTGTTGAACATCACCCCGCAGGTATTGAAACTATTGCGGAATATACATGTACGGTCTTGAGTTCTATCTAAACCATGTCAAATTCTCAGTCGTGTGACACAGATAACCCGGAATCGGTTGCCCCGATATGATGCCATTTTGGCGTTCCTTTCAACACTTGATCCATTCTACATGCTTTATTCTCCAGTTGTCAGCGTGATTGCCTCGCATCTCCAAGTCGTGTAGGGCATCCAGATTTGCAGGTTTTCCGATTATTTCCTGCGAAAGACCAAAGTATAGCTTCACCCTATCTGTTTGATGTCATTCTACATTCTGGAAACATATAAGTGCGGTACTGAAAGTCTACAATCTGGATTCTCTGTATGCTTCTCTGTACCCCGTAATGTCACCATGCGGAGTTCCATTGTACTATAGTCCCCCGTCACTCCATCCAGTAAAATACATCGCAAGGTTAGTATAATAAGCAGAGGATGTAAGGCAATTTAACTGTGAATAGAATTTTTATCGTCATGCTAGTGGAAACGATGGTTCACGATTGCACCGTGGTGCAAGGAACGACATGCGATACTATACTCAAGACTGTAGCAACAATATGCATCCACCCATACAGGCAGCGGTCGGTGCAGATGCACGACACATTTCCCTGTACAGATTTGCAAGGCATGTTGTGCCCCAGCTGTATCTTCCAACATGCTGAAAATCTTCCAACAGTGGAAGATACATCAAGTGAACTCTTTTGCTAGATTTGTTAGGCATAAATATCCCCTCGATCAAGCGTAAAATGTACGCTCTACAGTAGGCTTGAAGTTGTTCGACTGTTGCGTCGTAAGGGGGAATGACAAACGTCTATTGCAACCACTTGAGTTTTAATTGTTGTCGCTTCATTTGATTAGAAGCAGGAAACACACCTAAAAGTTGGTGGCATTTCTGAGGGTGAAGATATCTATTTATAGAAGTAACCCATTACAATCTAGTCCGTCGATTTCGTCGGTGCAATCTCAGTCGCTATTTTACCTATCATAACGGACGAAAATCGTTATGACGCACTTACGCGCTCACATACGCACAGTAATTTCACATTGCCCGATGCACTGATGCACTCACATGCGCACAATGGACGAAAATCATTATGATGCACTGACACGGTCACATGTGCACAGTAAATTCGCATTGCCCGACGCACTCACATGCACACAACGGACCAAAAACACATGCGCATAACGGATGAAAATCACATGCACACGTGTAACTTGAACAATAACCTCACCACTATAAATTGAACTTCAATCAGCCTCATTTCTTCACTAAGCCTCATTTCTTCACTCAGCCTCATTCTTCACTAAGTCATGGCACCTTCATCTGTCTTTGTTACACTATCACAACGACCAAATTGAAATGGACTCTCCATACTGGGTGTTGTTTCAGTGCGACCACCCAATCTTGCTGAAGGTGAGGCGAACCATCAGCCTTCAAGAACCAAGAACAACTATCCATACGAAGATAAAAGCCGGCAACAACAAGAGGGTGGGCGATATTGTTTATCGATATCCTATGTCCATTACAAAGGGATATGTTCGATACCAGCCACACAATCTTCAAGGAGATGAGGACGTACAGCTGATGTTCGACAGGTTCGATAATTGTAAAAGGCTCAACCTCGACGTTACTGATGTGTGTGATTTCACATCACATTTCACAGTCATTTTGCATGCATTTTCATGTTAGTCTAGGCATTTTAATTAATATTTTGTTAGTTTTCTATTTAGAATCGATTGTTGCGTTGGTCTTGGTGTTTTGATGCAGGATTATTGATTAAAAGCTTGGATTAACCCTTGTTGGAGCTTGCATGAAGTTTGGAGCTTGAAAGAAGTAAAAGAGGGGCAAAACTTGGTGTGACACGGCCTAGCCATGACACATGCCATGGCCATGACTGGAAAAGCTTGAAGGAAATCATTCTTTAAGGATCAGAAAGGGCCACGGCCTGGGTTTGTCACCGGACACGGCCATGTCATGTCTAAATCCTGATTTGGGTTATTTTTTATGTTGGGCTTTGTAATCTTTTTGACCTAAGGTATATAAGGAACCATGAGGCTCGAAATTAGGGGGAGAACTTGGCTATTGCTGGTTAGAGTGGAGGCATTAAGGTTTTAGGATTCTTTCTCATCTTTTCCCTTTTTCTATTTGGGTATTTTTCCATGTTTTCTTTTATCAAGGTTGTTACAATGACAATGCTTGAGTAGTTTTCTTATTTCTAGGATTGGGCAATGCCCTTTGGTACATTGGTGATGATTAATTGAATTTGCTTATCCTTTTATTAATTTTTGAATGTTCTTTGATTCAATCCTTATTGCGCTTATTCATGTGAATTTGCTGGCCACATATTTGCATCTCATAGATATCTAGGGACGTACCGAGAGGTGAACCTCGGTATTGGAACCATAAGAATTGAACTTAAGGTCTAAATCACGAGAGTAGGTTTAGCCTTTCGAGGACTTAATGAATTGCCACAAAGCTTAAAGGGTTCAATTTAAATTCAATTACCACAAGAGTAGGAATTGGTTTAATCGGGAACGGTTCTTGTCTCTTGAGAAAGAACATTAACTAGTTTAGGGTAATTTACCTTCATTGAATTTCAATTTTAATAAAAGGGTTATCAATTAAGATTCATCTTATATCATTGTGGTTATCCCCAATCCTGGAAGCTTTCTTAACATTTGAAAAACCTTTTCTTAAAGCTTGTTATTCTTGTTCTTGATCTTTTGCTTTTCAATATTAATTTATTTAATTGCTTGGTTACTACATTCTTAACACTCCTCAAATATATTCTCTTTGTTTAATTTAATTGGATTAATTAATTAATTGATATTCATACACATAGTCCCTGTGGATTCGATCTTTTTATTACTTGATAACGAAACCGTACACTTGCGGATTTCACGCATCAGTTACCACCCTTGAGCTATACGCACATCTCAAGGATGTTTCCATCGATGACCCCCAAGTCGAACTGTCCTACATCTTTGACCTTAACGCACCAACTCAAATATTTCACACATCTTTCCATGAAACAAAACCCTACCACACATCCTTTCCAATGATTGGAGACTACCGCCCATCTTTTCCTTCCTCCTCTGACTATTACCCATCTTTTCCTTCCTCCATTAACTACCGCCCATCCTTTCCTCCGTTCGAAGAGTGCAACCCATCCTTCCCTCATGTCGAGGACAACCACCCTTCCTATATTGATGTCCAAACTCATGCTATTCCCGTCAGCGTCGTGGTTGGGTTCCACCACGAAGAAGTTGGTGACTTCAGTGAAGATGAAGTCGAGATTCTTGCACTGTTTGTCGATGACGACGACGAAGAAGAAGCTGGTGTGAGTCCCTCCTCAACCTCTCCTCCATACAAACCACCACCACACTTCCATAATGTGAACTTAGACGGGGTTGATCCATCAGACGATTTCAGCCACATCCTATCGCGAGTGTCTTTGGATCAAATAGATGTCCCAGATAGCCTACAAACAAACATGAGGTTCGCTACAAAAGAAATGGACCATTTGCGATCAAAGGGTACCATATCAAGAACTCTCTGGATATTTTAAGGTAGAGCACTCCGATAACGACAAATGGATGATTAAGTGTAAGAACCCTGGATGCCGGTGGAGGTGCAGATTGAAGCATCGCACAACAAAAGGGTATTGAGAGATCCGTAAGGGGGACAAACAACATACATGTGCATCAACAAATCTCTCACAAGATCACCGGAAGCTTGACTCGAACATTATTTGTGAAAGTATCAAGCAAATAGCGAAGGAGGATCCGGCATTGTCAGTCTCGGTGTTGATTGCCCACATACGAGAAAAATACACCTAGACCACAACGTACCAGAAGGTATGAATAGCCAAGCAAAAGGCTATCAAAAAAATATACGGGAATTGAGAGCTATCTTGCAATTACCTCCCAATATGGCTCGTGGCCTTCCATACTTATGTTCCGGGCACAATCACTGAACTACAAATGCTGCCAGCTTACAACGGGGCCCATCTAGTTCCTGATAAGAGAATTTTCCACTGTCTCTTCTGGACTTCCAAGCCGTGCAATAGTGGGTTTGCATTCTCTAAGCCAATTGTTATAGTGGATGGAACCTGGTTGTGTGGAAAGTACAAAAGGACTCTATTGATTCCAACAGCTCAAGATGGAGCCAACCAGCCAATTCCCATAGCCTTCGCCCTTGTTGAGGGTGAGACGTTAGAGGCATGATCTTTCTTCCTCCGAAACTTCAGGAGGCACGTCACACCTTAAGCCAACATAACATTGGTCTTGGACAGGAACGAGTCAATAAAAGATGCACACCGGCGAGCAGACAGTGGATGGCACGAACCTCCTTCAATGCATGTGTAATGGGTTCGACACATCGCACAGAACTTCATGCAGAGATTCAAGAATGTAGATATGAGAAAGAAGGTCATCAATATGGGTTAGTACCGTGGTGGTACAAATTGCAATTATTTCTTGTTTCTATTTTATTCATGTCAATTTATACATTTCTAACATTCCAACCATTCAAGATACACCCTAAACTAGCCAAGCATGCGTTATTACTGGGGTTTGCTCCTCGACTGGAACGAAGAGGCCGCGGCATGGGTTGACGAGATCCCCAAGGAAAAGTGGACCCACATGTATGATGAAGGGCGACGTTGGGGACACATGACAACGAACCTTTCGGAGTGCATTAATAAGGTACTGAAGGGAACGCGACATCTTCCAATCACTGCGTTGGTCCAGGCAACCTAGTATAGGTTATCTGAAACTTTCGGCGATAGTGGGAGGAAACTAAGCGCAACGATCTTATCCGGCCATGTCTGGTCTGAAATTGTCACCAAGGCCATTGAGGAGGAACAGGCAAAGTCCAACTCTCACCATGTCCATAGTTTTGACCGGGGACACAAAATTTTCACAGTGGAGGAGTTGATCAACCCACGAGAGGGGCGGCCTGTGAGAAAATTCAAGGTAGACTTGAATGCGAGGTGGTGTGACTGTGGAAAGTTTCAGGCCATACACATTCCATGCTCACATGTCATCGCTGCCTGTTCAAGTGTTGCACACGACTACATGACGTATGTGCCTCCCGTGTACACGTTGGCATATGTCTTCAACGTTTACCGCGATGAGTTGAGCGTGGTGCCAAATGAAGCATATTGGCCAACATGTACTAGAGTAGAGGTGTGCCACAATCAAGAGATGAGGAGAAATCCACGGGGTCGCCCACAATCTACCCGCATTCGCACGGAGATGGATCTGAGGGAGGCGGAGTCACCATAAGAGATGTGGACTGTGTCGGAAAGAGAGTCATACTAGGAATAAGTATCCCAACTGTACTAGACCTTTTACGCAACAATAGAAAATTTATATCGTTGTACCGTTTCTATTTTTAATCAATGTTAAATATTTTCTATAAGTGTATTTTTTATTTTTATTATTGTATTATTACAATAAATTAAAAAATGTAATTAAATTAATAAGTTAAATAATTTAATTAATAATTTAAATAATTAATATAATTAATTTACTTAATTACCATAATTAATTAAATTAATACAAATTAATTAAATAAATAAATTAAAAATTTAACACATTTAAAAATAAATGAAAAAGAAACAAATTAAAAAAATCACGTTGAGAAGTCATGGTTAGCAAACCTGACTTTCCAACGTGTTGAAAAAATAAATAAACAAAAGATGGTCAGAAGTCGGGAATGGAGGGAGCGACTTCCCAATGAGAGTAAGACATGTGTAAAGGTTCATTAACAAATAGATAACATGTGTAAGAGCTATTACACATGTCATATTCCCATTGGAAAATCACACTTAATGTACTTATGGAATTGTATCTAAGTTTTACCCTTTTTAAAAATGTCTCTTACATTTATTTATACAATAAAATTAAAGCGTAACTATATAAAAATGAGATAAATTTATATAAAAATGAATAAAATAGAATTATGTAAAAATATAAATTAAAATGAGTTTAAATATATCCAAGGAGGGATCTTATTAATTAATATCTTTAGGTATATTAAGTAATTAAAAGATATAATATTATTTTTGAAATTTTCAACTTTAGAATTTTCAATATACTTAATACATTATTTTTAATATAATTTTTTTATTTTTGATTTCTAAACCTGTATTTTTAAGCAGTAATTGGCATTTGGATTTATGTAATTAGTAATGGGAAATGCAGGCACTCATTAAAAAATTAAAATACAAGTTTTTATGTGGACATGATGTAATGATGGGGTGAAAAAGTGAAGTTTTTGGTTTTTCGATATTTTTTTGTTTTTTCTTGATTGTTTAATTAGGGTATTTAGAATAACTCCAATTTGAGTTGCTTAATATGTTCTTATAGTTAAAGACAAGTTTTTAGTGAAGCAATATGATATGGATGTCATATGTAATGTAAGGATGACAGATTTTATAAGGAACTGATTCTTATATAAGGGGTGCCTTCTCCGATACCCCCAATAATTTTGGGATAAAAATTATCATTTCCTATCAGAATATGTCACCTCAACTAAATAAGTTATATTGGTAGGTCAAGTCAAATGGTTCTTATCATTTGATTAAACCATCTAAACAAGATAAAATTATCATTGAAATACCATAAAACTCACCTATATAAGGACCATCAATAAATAAAAAAAAATCACAATATTCAACCATGCCATCACAAATTAATTAATATTAAAAAAAATGTGAGATAACTCGTTAGCAACACTCATTCGTATAGTTACCACAAAATAATTTGAAGTGTAATTACTCAAGAATGGAGCGGGTGCAATCTGTGAGTCTATATATGAAAAGCCACGTGTTGCGGTCCACTTCTGCTTGGTTCAAATGAGGGGGGAGAAAGATTTTGATAGAGTGAAGAGGAAAGAAAGGGATAGAAAAAATTTTAATTAGCTATTGTATTTGGTTGAGAGGAGGGGAAAAAAGAGATTTTAATTGAGGGGAGGAAAAATAACACCTTTTGTATTTGGTTCACAAGAGGAGGGAAGAGATTTTAAAACTAAGTTATTTTTATATCCTTATAATTTTAGATTTTAAAATCCATAAGTAAGATTATTTTAATCATTCCATTCAAAGTGTTTTAAAATCCTTCTTTTTCCCTCCAAATCCCTCACTTTTAGAGGGGAGTCAAAATTAGATAAGGAAAGATTTTATTCCCCTCCATTTTTCTCTTCTCCCCTCCTAAAAAATGAATCAAATAATAAATATTTAAAAAAATCTCTCCTCTCTCCTTTATTTCTTTTCATTCCTGTCCAACCAAATATTATATTAGAGTCGAGAGATTCGATGGAGTTGTAGTCAAACGTTTTGGCAATTGGTCGCAAGCGTCTCTTTGTGGTCTCTGCAGCACCTGATAATTCCTATGTCAGAATATGTGAGAATAGACGTCACACTCACTGCCCTGTCAGTTCCGTAACAATCCAGAGGCCCAAAGTAGGATAGATGAGGACAGCAAAAATATTGTGGGGCATTTTTTTCCGATATTTTAATAATTTTGAAGTAAAAATTATTCAGGTCAATTAAAATATATCATTTTAATTAAGTGAGTTATATTGATGGATTAAATTATATGATTTTTATAATTTGATTAGATCATTTAAGCATGATAAAGTTATCATTGGGATATCATAGAATTCATCAAATATTATTTCTCTCATGTACATTTTGTTTGGTATGATGAAAAAAGGAGGGGAAGAAAAGGGAAAGAAAGAAAGAGAAGGGAATTTTTCCCTTGTTTGGATTGGAAGGAAAGTGGAGGGAAGGGAAAAAAAACATGTGGGACCCACTCCAATTTTTTTCTTCCATATTTGAGAGGAAAACACGCAAATCGAGAAATCAATCATTATTTTTGATGAGAATATCAAAAAACTCATTCTTTTATTTATTTAAATATTATCATATAGGGATATTTATGTCATTTCACTAATATGTTTTTTCTTTCCTCTCACTTTCTGCTCAACCAAACAAGAGGAAAGAAAAATTTTAGTTTTCTTTACTTCCATTTTCTCTTATACTAAACAACTAAACAATCTTCTCATTTTTCACTCTTTTTCTTTTCTTCCTTTTTCTTTCCTCTCACTTTCTCTCCTACAACCAAACAAAGTGGTAATATATCAGGCAATAGCTCAATTAATATTCCACTCGATGGGAGCTGTCGGGACATCTCGATGGATCCATTAGAGAGCCAAATATTTTAATTACTATGGATTCCAAACAAAAAAAGAGTTAAATTCAGATGTCTAATTTTAATTTTAATTTAAATTCTAATTCCATTATTAACAATTATAAACAAATAAAAAATGGAAGTTAATTAAAGCATAATTTATTATTAGAACTATTTTATTATAAAAAGAGTAAACCATCATTTTGGTCCCTCAAAGTATGAGGTGCTGTCAATTCAATCCCTGAAAGCAATTAAATTATGAGATAGTCCCTCAATGTTAATTTAGTCTCTCAAGTTAATCCTTATTATCACCCCAGTCAGGGACCAACTTGACTAATGAAATTAATATTAAGGGATTAATTTGAGGGACTAAATAAACATTGAGATAATTTTTCATAATTTAACTGTTATCAGGGACTGAACAGACAGCATCTCAAACTTTCAGGACCAAAATCATGGTTTACTCTTATAAACATGAATCATACCATCTTATTGAAATTATCAAATAAGATTTAAAAATGTGTTTGATTCAATGAAACCTCAAGAAGGCTAAGAAAATGATGGAAAATGGCAAGATCCCTTGTTTGGTCGAGAATGAAAGGGGAAAGATGGAAAAGTTTTGGTGGGTCCCATCTCCAAAAACCTTCCCCCTAATATGGAAAGAAAACAAGTGGAAGGGTATGAGTTTGGATTGAAAAGACAGAAATAGTCCTTCAATTAACACATCTGAAACAAATATGCATGTAATCTCGTTGACCCCCACACTCTTATTCCTATCCTTTTTTTTTGTTCACATGTTCTCTTCTTCCTGTAGTAAAATCGGTATTTTAGCATTAAATTAAATCATCTTTATTTGGATGTGCATAATATTGGGACATGTTTTCAAGTGTCCATTGCTAATTTTTTTTAAGAGATAAAATAAAAATTATTAAATTTATTAAGATTTTTTAATTTATTTTGGATTCCCACAAAGTGTTTATTTTTTCTTTTTGCAAGTGAGTATATTTTTATATTTTATTCTATTTATTACATCATATTTTTATTTAAGAATATTTATGTCATTTCATAAAAATATTTTTTCTTTTTTCTCACTTTCTACACAATCAAACAAGGTGAGAGAAAAGTTTTAATTTTCTTTCCATTCATTTTCTTTTCAACCAAACAACTAAATAATCATCTCATATTCTATTCTTTTTCTTTCTTTCTTCTTTTTCTCATTCCACTTTCTTTCCTCTCACTTTCCTCCCTAAACCAAACATAGTGTAAATCAACTAGAATCAAATAAACAAGAAAAATTAAGTGTATCTTTTAAAATTACACGGTGTATTAAGTGAACTATTTATTAGGAATATGAATCAAAATATGTTATGGAAAATGTCAAATAAGATTTTAAACGTGTATTGATTCTAAAAACCTGTTAGAATTAGGATCATTAAGGGAATTGAATTTTATTAGCCAATAAACATGATAACTTATTCGGCAATAAAAACCTTTTAACAATGAGGCAATAAACGTGTATTCATTCTATCTTTGATTTTTAATGAGTGCTCTGACAAGCCTCTTCTTTATTTTTATTAAGATTTTTGTTGGTAAATGTTTTAAGAAAAAACTACACTGATTTTTTTATAAATATTTGACTTAATTATATTTGATATTCTTTTTATTTCAAAAATCACACTGAATTTTCTTGTTGTTTAAAGTTAGTGTTTAGTAGATGTGTCAGAATAAGATGAAACATAACATATTTGTTGACATATTTTATAAGTGTGTGTTTGGATGAGCTTTTGACAAACGTGATTTTGGAATGAATTGATTTTGATTAAAAGTGAGTTGAAAATGAATTTATTTATATTTGGATGCCTTCAGGAAAAAAGTGATTTTTATCAAATTTTAACTACAATTTTGGATGCAAATGTGTAAGTTACAAATTTCAGTTTTAAGATGAAAGTGATTTTGAGACTATAATTACGTTTGAGCATAGGAGTTGTAGAAACCAAGAATATGGAAATATGTTTTCTGTATATTCAATTGTGTATCAATGTACAATGAGATGCTTCTATTTATAGGGCAGAATAGGAGACAAGAGAATAAAAATAAAATCCTATACAATAACTACACATAAAAGCTTAATCAATTACAATATCCATAACAAATCAAGCCTAATCAATAACAAATCAATCACAATATTATAACATCCTCCCTCAAACTCAAGTGGGTTCAACGGTAACCAACTTGAGTTTGGACAATAAAGTGCGAAAGCGACTGGGAGAATGAGGTTTGGCGAACAAATCAGTCGGCTGATCAAGAGTGCCAATGGAGATAAGATAAAGATCACCACATAGAAGATGTTGACGAATGAAGTGACAATCAATCTCAATGTGCTTGGTGCGCTCATGGAAAATATCATTGTGGGTAATTTGGATGGCACTACGGTTGTCATAATAAAGATCAGTGGAGGAAGACTGAGGTATCTCTAAATCAGCAAGAAGCCAACGGAGCCATAATATTTCAGACGTAGTATTAGCAAGTGCACGATATTCGGCTTCAGTGCTAGAGCGAGCTGTCAGAGTTTGCTTCTTGCTTCGCCAAGAAATAAGAGAATCCCCGAGAAAAATACAAAAACCAGTGGTGGAGCGACGATCAGTGGGATCACCGGCCCAATCAGTATCAGAGTAGGCTCGAAGAGTCAAAGGAGATACAACAGAGTAATGAAGATCATAAAACAAAGTACCCTTGATATATCGAATAATGCGGAGGACAGCAGCATAATGGGTAGTACGAGGGGCAGCCATGAACTGACTAACCAGATGAACAGCATAGGAGATATCTGGTCGGGTAACTGCAAGATAAATCAAACTGCCTACTAGCTGACGATAGAGAGTGGCATCATCTAGCAAGGTGCCATTCTGAGGAGTAAATCGAACATTAGGTTCAAGAGGAGTGTGTTCAATTTTACTATCAGTGAGGCCTGCTCGAGAGACAAGATCGGAAGCATACTTAGCCTGCGAGAGAAATAAGCCATCACTAGAAGATAAAACTTCAAGCCGCAGAAAATAACTTAGAGGTCCAAGATCCTTCATATCAAAATGTTGACTCAAGAACTGCTTAAGTTCAAGAAAGCCGGCAGAATCATTTCCAGTAATAATCATATCGTCAACATAAAGAAGCAAGACAACAGTACCAGTATCTGTCTTACGAGTAAAAAGAGCAGAGTCATGACCACTAGAAGAGAAACGCAACTTACTGATAGTGCTGTGAAATTTAGCAAACCAAGCCCAAGGTGCTTGTTTGAGACCATAAAGAGCCTTACGAAGAAGACAAACCTTGTTGGTCAGACAAGCGTACCCCGGAGGAGGACGCATATAGACCTCTTCTTCGAGCTCACCATTAAGGAAGGCATTTTTGACATCCATTTGTATAAGTGGCCATTGGCGAGCGGCTGCAATGGCAAGAAGAGTTCGAACAGAGGTGATGCGAGCAACAGGGGCAAAAGTTTCTTCATAGTCAATTCCATATTCTTGAGTGAACCCTTTTGATACCAGACGAGCTTTGTACCACTCAATAGAACCATCAGAAAGAGTCTTGATTTTATATACCCACTTGCATCCTACAAGAGGCTTGCCAGAAGGAGGATCAACAAGGTCCCAAGTATGAGTTTTCTCTAATGCCTATAATTCGTCATGCATAGCTTGCTCCCAATGAGGATCGCTAGAGGCTTCCTTATAGGATTTTGGTTCATGAAGGTGAATCATAGTTGAAAAACAATGGTAATCACGAAGATAGGTAGGTGGAGTTCTTACCCTATGAGGACGCTCAACGGTGGGAGGTGCAGGATCAGCGACTGGAACAACTTCATCAGAAACAGAGGAAACATCGAAAGAGGCTGGGAGCTCACTGGAAGAACCTGCATCTGTGTCACTAGGAAAGTAATCAACATCGGGGTTAATAAAAAGAGGAGTGGAAGTGCCTGGAATTGACTTAAACTTTGACAAGGAAGAGAACATTATATGTTCCCAGAAGACAACATGACGGGAGATACGGATACGCTGAGATATCGGATCCCAACAACGATAACCTTTGTGTTTTGTGCCATAACCAAGAAAACAACAAATACGGGCTCGAGGCTCAAGTATTCATGAGGTTAGAGAAGGATAAAACAAGCACAACCAAAGACCTTAAGGGAACTATAATCTGGTGTAGTGTGATAAAGACGCTCAAAAGGAGAAACATTACCAAGGACAGAGGAAAGGAGACGGTTGATAATATGGACGGCGGTAAGAGCAGCTTCACCCCAGGCACGTTCGGGACAAGAGGCTGAGATAAGCATGGCATGGACAGAGTCAAGAATGTGACGATGTTTTCTCTCAGTGCGACCATTCTGTTGAGAGGTATATGGATATGAGAATTCCGACAAGGTACCCTGCTCACCAAGAAAAGATAACAATTTAGAATCACGATATTCCATGGCATTATCTCGGCGAAAAACCTTAATGACTTAAGAAAACTGTGTTCGAATCATATTGGCAAAGTTAACGTAAATTTGTGTAAGTTCATAACGATTTTTCATCATGTATAGCCAAGTAAAACGAGAGTAATCATCAATAAACAACACAAAATACCGAGATCCTCCCATAGTAGGTGTGGGAGCAAGGCCCCAAATATCAGAATGCACAAGATCAAATGGTGCAGCTGAAATAGAAGAACTATTATTAAATGGTAAAACTGGTTGTTTAACAGTTTGACAAGCAGTGCAATTAAGAGACTCAGTTGAAACGGATCCTAAAAGACCCTGAGACACAAGAGCAATTTACCAAGAGAACTATGAGCAAGACGTTGATGCCAAAGCTCAAAGTGAGAGGTGGTGGAAGCGGCACAAATGTTGGACACAGAGGAACATGCAGGTTAGTGAGCTCAAATAGCCTTCCGATCTAACGTCCAGTCCCTATGAGTTGTCCCGTCCGCGGGTCTTGCACACGACAACCAGAGGAAGAAAAGTTGACTTCATAACCAAGATCACATAATTGACCAATCGATATAAGGTTAAATTTAAGCTTAGGAATGAGATATGTGTCAGGTAAACTGAGATTAGACAAGGAAATATAACCCTTATGACTTACAGACATAAGAGATCCATCAGCAGTGTGTATGGAACGAGCAATATCATTTTCAAATAAGGACGAAAAAAGATGAGATGCAGAAGTCATGTGATTACAACAAGCAGAGTCTAAGTACCATTTAGTGTTACCTGATGTGGTGGAAAAGGCTGCAGGAGTATTACTATTACCATTACCAAAGGAAGGAAGAAGTCTCTTAAGAAGAGACGCAAGATCATTGATGGAGAACGCAGGCGGTGTCTGGGAAGGAGAACCCGTAGATTCATTGGCAGCAGTAGCTAGTACAGGCCTAGAGGAACTGGGACGAGGTTGATTCCTGGTCTAGTAAGATCGTGGAGGACGAGTGAGACAATTCTGAATCAAATGTCCTGATTTCTTGCAGTATCGACAACAATTTGTAGCAATATGACCCTTTTTCATGAAATTGTAACATTTAATAGTAGGACAATCTGAGAAGGAATGCCCGAACTTATAGCAATGACGACAAAATCTTTCCATTATAGCACAATAAAATCAAATAATAGCACTATTGGAGCAGAATTGACGAAAACTGACTGCAAAAATAGAAAGATATCACCGAAATACTTAATGAAGGGATAACAAGGATGGTCAACACACGGTCAACGGAGTCAGAGACGCTGGTCAACGGAGTCAGAGACGCTGGTCAACACACGGATCTGGAGCGGGAAAATGGGTCAGATGCATAGGCGCGTGTAACACACCCGCGTACCTTTAGGCGGCGCGTGGCGGCTCGTCAACTGTTGAATGGTGGCGAAATTTCACCGGCAGGTAGATCGGAGGATAGCAGTTGCAGCAGTATCGGCGGTGAGATGAATCGGTCACCAAAGTATGCAGAACTGGAGGACGTCGACAGTAGGAACTTTGGAACCAACAGTGGAGAAAATAGAACAGAGAAGGGGAATACCACAAGGAAAAAAACTAAGGAATCGTAAGCATAAGCTCTTGATATCATGTAGAAACCAAGAATATGAAAATATATTTTCTGTATATTCAATTGTGTATCAATGTACAATGAGATGCTCCTATTTATAGGGCAGGATAGGAGACAAGAGAATAAAAATAAAATCCTATGCAATAACTACACATAAAAGCCTAATCAATTATAATATCAATAACAAATCAAGCTAATCAATAACAAATCAATCACAATATCGTAACAGGAGCCAAACATCATAGTCAATTGGTCAAACGTGTTCCAACCCTTCAAAACTTCAAACCAAACATGCGCTTAAGTAGAACATAACATGAGAACATGATTAAAAAGTAGAACATTTTGGTTTTACAAAAAAGGTGGAAGGCTTAATTGCACTTTTGATCCCCCATGTATCGTGATTGTGTAACTTTAATCGTTTAGGTTTTAATTGCGCCAATTGGATCCCTAAAGTATCATGATTGCTTAATTTTGGTCCCCCAGATTTCAATTGCGACAATTGGGTGCAATTTTGGTCTCCCAAGTATCATGATTGTATAATTTTTAACGTTAATGGACTACAAACCACATGTGAGATTGATTTGACATTTAGTGAAGTCTGCTTGACAGCTTGCATATCATTCCTATGCAGGGGGGAATACATAAAGGGGCAAGCAATGGCCCTTGCCCCTCCCTCCCTTTTCAGAAATTTTATAAACAAGATATATAATATGCCATGCCATGCCATGCCAAGTCAAATACTGAAATAATAGGTTTTGACTTGCTGCATAATTGATGGTTATGCACTTACTTATGTTATGGTTGTGAACCTGTGTCCGCACGGGTAGTTTCATTTTGTATTATATTATTATCTAATATTATAATATGTTATATTAGTATCTAATATATATTATGTTATATTATTATATTATATAATTATAAGATATAATGTATAATTTAATATTATATATATAATTTTATGGATTTAATTGTTATATACTGTTAATATAAAGATTTTTTTATACTATCAACCAATTCAAAATTGTCACATAAGATAAAATGTTTGGCTCTTATCTTAAATACTTTAAAAGTCACTCATTGCATGATTTCTGATTAGTTGATAGTATAAAAAACTTTACACTGACAGTATATATCAATTAAACTCTAATTTTATTAGTGGATTATATATTATATTATTATACGGATTTAATTGACATGTATTGTCAGTGTAAATCTTTTTTGCACTATCAACTAATCATAAATTATTACATCATTCAATTTTTTTTATTCTTATTCTAATTAGCATAAAAATTACCAAAACTATGATTTCTAAACATTATACTAACCTTAAGTCTAGTACGGATAAGTTTTCTATTGAAAAAACTGTAGTTTTTAATTGAAGTAAAAAAAGTATTTTCATTTTAACCCCCACTTAGAAAATCTTAATTCTCTTTTTATCACGTTTTACATCATTCAAAAACCCGTGTGAACGCCAGCATAATTATCATTTAAATATTAATTTTTAATGTACCAAAATTATCAAATAAAAAAGAAGGTGTATCAAAACACCTATGAAAACATGAATATCAACATATGCATAATGTATAGTCTAAATTAATATCAACGTATAAAATGACCAAAACATGAACTAATAAGAGAACAAATGCATTTAGTCGGTCCCATGTTCCATGAATTCCTGGATCCATCTTTGTTCCTATATGACACTTAGTGATATGTATTTGACCATTAAAGTGTGTGAGATGTCAATAATATCACATAAGAATACCCTGTAAGCTGTCAAATTGACCTCACTTAATATTAGATATATAGTTAGTTAAAGAAATTAGTTAGTTGGTTAATAATTAGTTGTTAGATCATTAGTTTATATAAAGGCTTGATATACTCAATGTAATCATCTTTTCCTATTCAATCAATTCTACATTTCACATTCTCTCTTAATTATTCTTTTTTCTTTTATAAGCTCTACCATATTTCTTAATATGGTATCAGAGAGATATCATTTATCTTCAATCTTTTTTCGCTGCAATTTTCTATATCATTTTCCCGTTTTCTTTTTTCACCTTCCAAACATTTTTCATTTCTTTACTCCACTTTCCTTCTAACTCTCGACGATATTTTTTTCATTTCATTTCTACCTTTCCAAGACCGCTGATCTTTTGTATTGCGATCTTGAGTCTTTTCTTTGTAGTTATAGCATTGTTTAAGGATATACCTGACACTGAAGGAAAAAAAATTGGCATCCATTCAATTTTTTCAATGCGATTATGCGTTTTCCATTCAATTACCCAAATAGTCCACCACAGTCATATTCACCTCGGAGATATGGCATCCCAATGTGTATCCTGATGGGCGGGTTTGCATATCAATTCTTGATCCTCCTGGTGAGGACCCAAATGGCTGCACAAGTGAAGAGCTTTCACCTTGACTCTCACACCAAGTTTGTTTTTTGGATCCATTTTTCTTCCAATGATCATTTTCTGTTGGAGTTTTTTTTTTATGGCTTCTACCTCATTCAATATTCTTGGTTTGATATATTGTTGAAGTTTCACCACTAAATTTTTGTTTCTTGCTTTTGCCTATGATGATGGTTAATGATTTAAAATTTTTTCTTGCTTCTGTGCATGATGATGGTTAAGTATTTGCTTAAAATCGGCATTGATATTTGGAGGTCTATAGAGCTCAATTTTGGAGCGATTATTGACTGATGTAAATTCCAGCGAATCGACTCATTCTAAATAAAGATTCATCTTTTTTTGTCAATGTTCATTCTAACAAGATTCATTTGCTTTTGGAACGTGTTCGTGGAGACTTAAGAAGAAGATCGATGAGGCCCAAAAGAAGGTTGACGACTTCTCAGATCTATGAACTTCAGCCGTTACCATTTTCAGATTTTTTTTCTTAATTAGTCGATGTAATTTCGGCTTGTATTTTTTTTAGATTCATTTCTGGTTGGTTATTCATTTCTTGATTGTTGTTCATTCCCAAATTTGAAGTGCTAGCACTTCTGGCTTGCGGGAGGCTATTAGATATATAGTTAGTTCAAGAAATTAGTTAGTTGGTTAATAATTAGTTGTTAGATCATTAGTCTATATAAAGGCTTGATATACTCAATGTAATCATTTTTTTCCTATTCAATCAATTCTACATTTTACATTCGCTCTTAATTATTCTTCCTTCTTTTATGGGCTCTACCATGTTTCCTAACACTAAATGTCAAATCAGTCTCACGTGGCCACGTAAGCTACTGACGTTAAAAACTACACTATCATAATTCTTGGGGGACTAAAATTGTACAATCGTGATAGTCTAAGGACCCAATTGACGCAATTGAAACTTGTGGGATCAAAATTACATCGTGATACTTGAGAATCCAATTGACGCAATTAAAATCAAAAGAATTAAGATTATACAATCGTAATATCTGATAGATCAAAATAACAATTATACCAAGGTGTAATCAAATAGAACATAACATGATTCTTGTTTCGTTCTGTTTTATCCGCATTCCAACTGTACTGTAATATCTTGTGGGTGAACTAAATAGGATAGACCAAGATATTCCGTTTTGTTCTCTCTAGTTCTACCTTTTTTTAGTGAAACAAAAAATGTTACATTTTTAATTTTAACGTCATAGTTTGTTCTATTTATAAATTTATAAATAAATACACTAAAATTATGATAAAACCCATACATCCTGGTTTGTCACATTTTGACACGTTTACCGAACACTCCTTAAGGTATTGAGTAGTGACACCATAAACTTTAAGGATATATACGCATAATAAGTATAACAATAATACAAACCTCAAATTAGTCAATGTAATTTCAAAATAGTGAAAATTTATCGACTTACTTTGACACAAATGATGGTGGACACTCCTATAATCAAGTGGCTGAGATTCGAATTTTAGCTCTTACGTATGGAATGAATTCTTATTGGGAGGGGATTTCCCGTCTTTAGATGTCGTTCACTTTCCGTAGGAGATTAGTTCCCGCTTCCAGTGAGAAATACTTCTGATCGACAAAAAAAAATTGTGAAATTTTTAAGGGTAATTAACTATAATCTAATTTTAATACATTATCATTAGTAAAGCTTTTGGAGAAAACTTAGATATAATTCTATAGATATTTTAGGTGATTTTTTTTCCAATGGAAACATGATATGTGTAACACTTATTATACATGTTATATTTTCATTGATGATTTGTTATACATGTCATTTTTCTATTGAACAACAACACAGAACACATGAAATTGTACCTAAATTTTTTTCAAAGTTTTTTATATCATCAATCAATTACACATCATTTCACGTATAATTTTTAAGATAATTATTATACATTCAAATATTTGTATGAAGTGTTAATATATAATTTATTAACACTATAACAATAAAAATTAAGTAATTTATTAATATTAAAATTTTAAAATTAATTAGGAGTGTAAAATTTTTTTACAATAATGATACATAAAAACTAAATCATTTTTTTTTTGGTGTTCTAAATCATTTATTTATTCAGATGAACTCTTCGAAGGTAGCAACAAATGTGTCCGCATCAGTGACGCGGGGCCCACTAAAGTAGTTGCAATTGTCTGATGCCACCTGGCCTACATGCCGCTCTCAGAACCTTGTGACGCGTTCACGCTCCTTCCAGCAGCGCGTGTGTCATAATGGTTAGCATGTGGTGCGCACGATGTACGTCAGTATGCCAACTGCCAAAGATTGAGGTCACCCCTCCCTTTTTCTTATGCCTCTTTTAAATTATCGCGAAATCTCGTTCTGATTGATACACATATCATATCGTAACCTACTCGAGTGTGTTTTATTGCCTCTCACTTTGGGATGACAAAATCAGATGGATTTTGATTCGGATTATAATGAAGGAGTGAAATATAATCTATCAATATATTTTGATTCATTAAAAATATATTAAAAAATTTAATTCATCTATGATACATTTAATAAAAAATCATCCAATCCATCCATCAATCATTTTTATATGGATGAATATCCGATCCATTCATTTTTATTTTAATATTTTTCACATATAGCCTATAGATTGGGTAGGCCCGTCGGCTGATGGATTGGTAGGTGGTAGGCGGTCGGTCAGTCGTGGCTGTCGAGGTTATGAGAATATTTTTTTTAGAAAGACTTTTAACGTAATTGAATGGATTTTAGTGATCTACTTATTATTGTTTGCATTTTTTATAACTTTAATTATACAAATTGTGTGATATAGCAATTGTTATAGAAGTCGCACCCAACATCTCAGGTTTTCAAGAAGATATTACAATTAGAAAATTGTTCTATCAAAACTGATCTAACCTTATTTCAGTGGGAAAAACTTTTGTACAATATTTTCTTTAAATAATGAATTAAAGGCATGTAAATCCCACGTGAGGGAAAAAACTTTGACTTCATTTTTTTGGTCTGTGAAAAATATTTTGGAATGAATAAAAAAAGCCATTATGTTATTTTTTCCTAATCCAACGGATTTACAAAAAGCAATTAGATGGATCATGAACCATCCATTAAAAAAAAGAATCCAATTCAATCCAACCTATTTATTTTTATTATAAATGGATGAATTTTTTTATAAATAGATAAAATGGATAATTAATCGATGGATTATTTTACCGGCGCTTCCCACTCCCACCCACTTGCGTTCGATGACCACTGACTGACCGGTACTTTCCACGGATTTCCTTTTCTATTGTTTTTAATTTTTTTGTTATATCTTATTAAATTACGTGATCTTATTGACACTTGGTTGTTTCAAGTGATAAATGATTTATACACCTTAAATAAATAGGGAAAAACTCATGTGGAGTCTATTTGATAAAATTAGTTATTAGGAGATAAGCTAGTTGGTAGTGAATAGTTTATAGCGGATAACGGATGAGATAATTAATAACGAATAACGGATAAACTAACTTATTTTCTGTGAAAGTGTTTGGTAAAACTAAAGGTTGAACTAGCTGAAAAATATAAAATGACATAAGCTGGTGACAGAGTCACTTTCCAAACGGGGCTACTATCTCATCCGCTATAAGCTCGTAGAAATGGCGTGCCAAACAGGCTCATTGTGTGTCCGACGGGTTTTCAACGAGGATTAATAACTGTTAACGTTGGTGAATACTTTGTATCTATATCATAATTATAAAAAAAAATTGCGTGATCTTAATTAATTTATTTTTAGTATAATTAGAGTAGTTTAATTGTTATGGACTGTGAGCGTAAAGTTTTTATACCATAATGAATCACAAATTATGATATGAATGACTTTTAAAGTAGTTAGGATAAGAGTCAAATATTTTTATTGATATGACAATTTATGATTGATTGACCGTATAAATTTTTTTTATACTGACAGTGCATACCAATTAAATCATTAATACAAATCATTTATATAAAAATAGAGTTTAATAGCTATACATTATCAGTCTAAAGTTTTTTACACTGTCAATCAATCAAAAATCATGATATAAGTGACTTTTAAGGTAGTTAGGATAAAAATCAAATATTTGACCTTATGTGACAATTTTTGATTGATTTACTGTATAAAAAATTCTTTATACTAATAATATATATCAATTAAATCCATAAATATAAAATATTTCCAAAGATATTTATTTGCGCCGTGATCCCAAAATATTAATGTGACTGTGATTTGATTTGTAATTGTGTATACTTATTCATATGTCATATTATCTACAGATCCTTTGAGGTTTACACATTGTTGGTTTGGGGTGATTATGAAGAAATAAATAGAAAAGAAAGAAGTATGGAAGAAAATTTTATTTTTCTTTGTTTGGGAACAAAGAAAAGTAGGAGAACAGATAAAAGTTTAGTGCGACCAGCCATAAAAAAGTCTCTCCAAATGTGACGAGAATTTGGCGGGAGAAAATAGAAAAGTTTGGTGGGATCCCATAAAAATTGAAATGACTGATCTATTTTTTTGTTTTGGATTAGATAAATATATCATTAGAGATAAATATATTTTTATAAGAAAAATTCAACTTTTATTTCTCTTTTATTTTTTTTATATTTTTTTTGATCTAAAAAATTTAAAAATTTATCCATTTTCTATTCATTATTTCGTCTTTCCGATTTTTTGTATCATACTTCCTTTCTCCCTGTACCATTCCACGTCCACACAAAACATTATCGAGTTCTTTAAGAAGTTATTAAGTAAAAAGTAAAGTATTTAGTATATTAAAAATATAAATTTTTATTTATTAAAAATGGAAATATGCTAACAGCTCCTACATCTTTTTATAAATAATAACTCTAAAATATAGATGTTTAGTTACAATATTTTAAGAGGTTAATTTTTTATATTGACAACCTATTACAAATCATGATACGAGTCACTGTTAAGTTAGTTAGGATAAGAGTTAAATATTTATTAATGTAACAATTTATAATTGATTGATTATATAAAAAATATTTATAATGATAGTATATATAAATTAAATACATATTTTAAATATAATTACTATCCTAATATAAATGTAATCAATTATATATTATTATATTATTTTCATATAAATATTAGGTATTCATTTATTATATATTATATATATTATAGTATAATCATGAATAATAAATTTCTTTCCTTATAATATAAAAATATTATAAATTATTTTCTTATTTTCATATAAATATTATTTATCCGAATTGATTCATTTAATTTTTTTATTTTTTGAATAAGACTTATAAAAAAATATTGTGGAATAAATGTATATTTTTAAAAAATTTCTCAATAGTTATTATCTTAATTATTTACGATATCATTCGTTTATTTTCATTTAATATTATATCATTTAGTTGTATATATATTTAGGATTTAATTGGTATACACTGTCAGTGTAAAGATTTTTTATACAGATAACTAATCAGAATTTGCCACATAAGCTAAAAAGTTTGAATCTTATCCTAACTACCTTAAAAGTCACACACCATGATTTCTGATTTGTTGTTAGTGTAAAAACACTTTACAGTAACATTGTATAAGAATTAAACTCATATATTTAATTGTGTTTCCATTTTATTTATTTCCATTTATTATATTTTAATTATGCATAGTGAAAAAATGTAGTCTTATTTTTTAATATTTTATTATTTAATTTATTTTCATATTTACTAATTAATTGCTATTACTAAGAAATCCTCGAATCATTAACTAAATTTTCGTAACTTGAAATCGCACATATTATCACATTTGAAGTCAACAAACAATGGATAATTCATTTCACTGTCTCTCGTTTGAATTATTAGGAGAAGTTGTTTCTCCTCGCTTTTTTTAAGACTTCAACCTTCTCTCCATCGTCGATTGTCAGTGACAGGTAGCATTTCTTTTCTTGTCTCTTTATATATAATTCATTTCCATTAGCACAAACATCATCTTCCAAGAACCTAAAAAGTGTAAAGATTGACAAATGAATTTTAATAAATTTTAGTTCATGATTTTGGCTAATGGCTTGTTCTAATATATTTATATTTAAAAATACTATACATTTAAACTTATATTTTATCCATAAATGATGAATTTATTTTTATCTTTCTGTGTTTTTAATTCATGATAGAAAGCTTTTTATTTGATGGTTATCTACTACTACATTGCTAAAAGAGATCGATATATAATGCACTTTTTAAATCTAATTATTTGTTTAAAACATTTTCCTCTTAAATTTTCGATATAATCTTTTATCATATATTTGGATAATAAATGCATGAGCGCATAACCATAAGGTAGTTTATAGTTTGACACCCTTAATAATTTAATTAGTTTCCATAGGGAGTTAATAATGGTTTATGGGTCCTTTTGCATATTACGCTTATGGTGAAGGCAATTTTGTCCTATGTTCAAAATTGTTATAAGAAGCTTAATCTCCTCCTAGTCATTCTTCCATTCCAAACCCTAGACACCAAATGAGTGAGGAGAGATTGAGAGGGAGGAGAAAGCGAAGGGAAGGGCTTTCATGTGGTGCTTCATCATCCTCTTTCTTCATCATTTTCGTTCTCGGGCACGATAGCATAAGAACTCCCACCCAAGGTGAGGGATTGTACGTGTTTTTTATGGGTTCTGGTTAGGGTATTGTTCAGGATGGGAATATGCATGATTTTACAATGTAAGGGTTTATGGGTATTTGTTATGACTAGAATTTTGTAGTCATGATCGGTTAAAAGGGAAGGATTTTAATTTTTCCTTTACAGTCTCTCAAACATACATAAATTTGCCTCATCCAAAGTAAACAATTACATCCATTAACTACAACAATAATGAATATAATACATTAGAATAACAAAAGACAAACATAAATTACAAAGTCCTCCTTATACTAGATACAACTTAACCTATGAGTACAAACCCATAAAAAGCAAAACATCCGGAGGCTCCGTAAATTCCTGAAAGTGAAATATTAAATGTGGGGTAAGTCCAATGAATCAGTGAGAGAATTTCCTCTAAACACACGTTGCACAAAAAAAAAATCAAGTGTATTATAATATCACTCAATCACGCCAACACTAAGCCAAATAAACAAATTTATTCAAATGAAATCTCAAAGTATGATCATGCAAAAATTAACATATCTCATATGGACATTCTTGTCCCTCAATATGGGTACTTGTGGAATGACTTGCACATAACTCTTTTACTTATCTCAAATTCCTCTCATGAGAGAGAAATACATATGTAATGTACAAACATCTCATAACATACTCATCGAATCTTTGAGTTTCCTAGGAGGTGGATTCACTGAGGACCTCCTATCTCGACGATTTTTATTTCATACCTCGGAGAGATTGCTTCCTCCGACAATCCACACATTTCCTCAACTCCAGGGTTGTTCACGAGGTCTATAACCCCGACAATGTTATTTATATCCTAAAGCCTCCCATTTCTTCGGCCGGCAACCCAAAGATTCATACATACACTGCCAATCCATTCTAGTAAGTACACTATCACAAGTATCATAAGTCATAACACAAAATACAACATCATATCAACCATTCCTCATAAGTCATATAATCATATAATAGCATTTGCCAATACGGCAATCAACTCATTCAGTGATCAGTACCTTAAGTATGCAAAACATAATATACCAATTATCATTTAAATCTTAAGCATTATACAAAAATACATTCTCATCAGTTACCATTTACTTTTAAAGCTCAAGTTCATCAACATATAAACATAAAGCAACCCAAAATATTAATATTCAATATTCTAACCATAATTCGTTAACACATAACCAACATAAGAATTATCATCAACCCATCAAAAACATGATTTTATACTTAACATTCTTCTTACCTATCATATATCAACCCATCATTCTTACCTATCATAACCTCGTACATATTCTTTACTCATACATTTTCAGAGTCATAACAAATGGCCATACACTTACGTAAGTCATCATTCATATACCAACACTTTTCACATACTATTTATACATCAATACAATGCTTGTGCAACACCTTTTATACTCATTACCTCATCATATTTACTTAAGCATATACAACAATATTATAATAAAAGCCCATAACTAAATAAGCTACCATCTTTACAACATCATAGCCATAGCTCTATTTACCATCACTCTTAATTAGTCCTTGTATCATCAACATCATAATCAAACTAACATTCTTCCTCCAACAAGATATATTAATCATCCTTTAGTTTTTAACT
Organism: Ammopiptanthus mongolicus; assembly: GCA_039655645.1. NCBI lineage: Eukaryota > Viridiplantae > Streptophyta > Magnoliopsida > Fabales > Fabaceae > Ammopiptanthus > Ammopiptanthus mongolicus. The sequence continues at coordinate 5,788,948 of CM077344.1, read as the reverse complement.
TCTTATAATATTTATCCCTTCCCTTAATTTTCAAAACAAGCTTTCATAGAACACTCCTCCAAAATTCTTAACTTCCTTTATAACTATATTAACATGACTCGTACTCATAGTTTTAAAATCTTCACTTTGAATCAAAGCATCTTACATAATTTTCTGAAACTGTTACCATACTTAGGGGTGTATTTATATCCCTTATAATTACTCCACTGCAGGCCAGCCATCTGAAGCATGTTACACTTTGCTGCTACATGGAGGATCCATTCAATTGTCCTATATCAAATATATCTAATTAATGGAATAAATCCAAAGTCCCTTGGCTCCTCTTTTCATGCAGAAAAACATGGGTGTAGCGTCGCGGCTCTGCCCATCCATGTTGTGGCGTCCATCGAGGCTTGAGCAAAAACAACGTTTTCTGATGTTGTACTTGTGGGAGGTATTTTCTCTCTCATTTGCAGGTCAATCAGCCTCAAAACCAATCAACCACCAAAGTTTTTCTTAATTTTTAACGGAGGATACTCCTATTGCAAAATGCATCTGACATAGATACAAGAAAAGAAACCATATATATAACATTCATGAACATTATTTCAACAAACGTCACGCATTAATAGGTTTTTACCATAACCTTAACAAGACCCACAAAAAATCAAACCAATCTCTCCCCTTTAGATGAAGATCTTATGCTTCAAGTATTAGATTTGGGTCTAACTCAACTCCAAAAGCTAGCTCAAGAGGTAAGGATTGCCCAAGCTTTATAAGTTCTTATGAGGCTCTATCTCTAGTCAATGTGAGACTTGGGTTTTTTCCCAATACACCCCCTCACGCGCAGCACTATTGGGCTTGGTGCGTGGATAATATGGTGGGCGGCCCTTTTATGGATCTAGGATAGGCTTTGATACCATATTAGATTTGGGCCTAACTCAACCCCAAAAGCTAGCTCAAGAGGTAAGGATTGCCCAAGCTTTATAAGCTCTTATGAGGCTCTATCTCTAGTCAATGTGGGACTTGGGTTTTTTTCCCAATATCAAGAACTCAAAAGAAGAGATGAAGAAGAGAAGAGGATGAGCTCCATCAAGCTTCTCCCTCTATGCCTTTTCCAACACCAAGCTCTCCACTTTTCTCTCTAGCCCTAGGTTTTCAATTTTTTTGGGCCCCAGAGTGGAGAATGAGAAACTCCCCTCCCTCTATAAATAAGGCCTAAAGCTTTAGAGCAATGATGCCCTTCATTAAAGGGACAATATGGTTAAGACCCAAGAATTATTATTAGCTCTTTAACCAAACTAAGTTAATTATTAAGGGTATGTCAAGTTATGCCTATCCCATCAAGTATAATGTCATTTAAAACTTATATTTAAAATATTAAAACTTACGGGGCATAACAATGTTATTTTTGAAAGATCTTTTCTATGAAATCTCTTGTAATGATGTTATTATTGAGGTTTTATACTTGTATGACCTAAGATTTTTGTGTTTTGTGTATATTGTGGCTTATTATTGTTGGGTTTGGGGTTAAATGGGAGAAAAATCAACATCCAGACTGTAGCATCAAAATATGTTGCATTTCTTTTCATCCAATACGTGTTGCGACCCATACAAGGCCTGCAGCGCGATGCGCTCCACTCGGGAGTGTGCATTGTGCAAATACAAACACCACATCGCGGCACATTGAGCAACTTTTTTTGTCGTGTCCTGGGGCACCATGTGTTGCAACTTGATACTGGAAGACACCCTGAAATGACTTATTTTGTGTATTTTTAAGGTATAGAAGGACTTGTTATGCATATCATAAGGGGATGGAGATCTTCTGTCTCAATTTCCTGTCACTTTCTCTGTCCCCCACCAATAACAATTTGACACTTCAGAAAACAAAATCACAACTCATTAATATTTATGCTCATTCCCAATATTTGATTGGTGGGGGACACTGAGACACCATTTTTTGGGACAGCAGATTTCTATCCATCATAAGGTACCTCTTGCATGCTTGGGGTGTTGCATATGGATTGAAGTGTTAGACATGATGTTGAAATAGTATTATGAGATTTGGTTGTCGTGTTTGTGAATGATGCTTGATGACAGACGTTCATATTATATTATTATATGGATGTGCTTATGAATGTGATTGATGGATGATACATGGTGCAATGGATTGACTTGTTATTTATATGAATGGTTTTTCGGGGATATAAATGAACATCGTTGGGTTTGGGACCCTAGTGAAAAACCCTTAAGTTCGGGAGGGTTATGTTGGCTCGAGGGTGTGTTATCTCCGGGATACGAAACTAAAATCGTCGGGGTGGAGGACCTTGAATGAATAAGTCCAAATGGGGGTTCAAAGACTTAATGAGTATATATATACATATGTAAATGTGTTCCCCATGTGAGTGGAACTTGATTACTTTGATGCGATTCTGAGTCATTCCATTGTTGGATTTATGGGTTTTATCTTGATTTAATTATGTTATTTTAATGTGTATGGCTATACTGGTAAACTTGATAAATTGAGAAAGTGGTATGTATATTTATGTGTGTGTGGGGGGGGGGGTCCTCACTGAGTTTATACTCACCCCACGTTATATAGGTCCAAATAATGATCAGTTCGGACCATCTCACACATAGGAGCTGCTTTGAAGTCTTGCATCCATGTGGGAGCTCTCTTTTAGTTTTGAGTGTTTGCACTTGATTTTGTTAAGGGTTGCAAACCTTTCCCTTTAGTATGATTAAGGACTATGTAATCCTTTTACTTATGTTTAACTCTGATAAATTAAATTCGCTATTATATTATACTAATGAATGAAATCTCTTATATTTTGGATGAGACAAATATATTACATTTGATAGGCTGTGAAGGGGAACTGAGAACGTTTCCCTTTCCACCGTCATGACTACCAAATTTGGGTCATGACACTCCTTGTTTTTTTTCCTACCCTATTCTTTTGGAGTAAATTGAATACATAGTCATAGCTAGTTTTGAAGGTTGTTTTCTAAAATACACCATATGAAATTATGGTGCTTCATGCACCTTATATAATCACCATTGATATAATGTTAAAATATATTAATAATCATATTTAATGGCACAACTCTTAGAATTGGTAACATTTTAAAAAAAAGACTGATAATAATAAGTTAAAATCAGATGATGCATTTTACATCCTAAGTAAGTAGGGTGCAGGATAGAAGTGCCCAGTTTTGAATCCATTATTTCTAAGCTATGTGGACTATCCCAGGCTGGATTAATTCCAACATCAAAAAAGGCCATGTCTCCTTCCAATTTTTGTACCAAAACAATCAAACAAACGTCAACAGTTGCCTGTATATTTCCCATTCCAATTCCATCAGTCATTCCAAATATTCGTAATTACCATTTTAAAAATTATATAGGTAAAGGGGATAACAAGTTGACGTGTGTCAAAAGCTGGGATAGGCATGTATATATATATATATATATATATATATATATATATATATATATATATATATATATATATATATATATATATATATCCAAGACAAATGCTCAAATCTCCACCCGCGCAGCAACTATGTTCAATCAATGGCAATGGGCTCGCTCACTAAAGGTTCAAAGTCGGGCGGAGAAAATCCGGCTCGTTGGCAGCCTCGTCCCCTCCGTATGTACAAATGCAACATTGATGCAAGTTTTAATCAAATGGACAACACTGAATTGGCTTATGCTTACATGATGAACATGGTCATTTCATGCAAGCAAGAACACATAGGTTTGCACCAAGACTACAAACTCGTGAAGGTGAGGCGCAAGGTCTTCTTCTTGCCATTCAGTGGATGAAGGAACTGAACATCAATAATGTGGTGTTTGAGTTAGATGCTAAGTATGTGGTTGATTGTTTTAATAACCACAAGACTGATTTCTCAATTTTTGGTGCTATTATCTCTGATTGTAGAACTTTGTTTTACCCTTATTTTTCAAACTTTTTGGTAGAGTTTATTAGGAGGGAAACTAATGTAGTAGCTCATGCTTTGGCGAGGGTGGCTACATGTTTGGCTAGCCCACAAGACTTTGATGATGTTCCCAATTGTATCGGTGATTTGATTATTAATGATATGATGTGATTTTGATTGTTTCAAAAAAAAAAAAAACATCACCCATGTAACTTTATATAGATCAAGTGTGATTTGAGTGTTTATAATAACTAGTGTTCGACTAAAAATTTCAAGAAGAGGACTTTTTTTTTTTTGGTACCAGTAGGGGGCTAAAGCCCAATTTCAAGAAGAGAATTTAATAGGTACTTTTAGAATAAGAAATTTCTCCTTTTCATGTACTATTAAATTTCTACTGCCTAATTATAGCATTACCAGAAAATATTTTTTTTGGTAAAATATTTTCGATTGAGAGATAACAATTTTGGTAAAATATACTTCGATTGTTTGAATAAGAAATTCCCCATGCCCCTAGAATCATGTAAAAAAATTATCGTCCTAAAATTGTGGTCGACAAGAATTTGTGTTTCAGTTTGAAGTCTCTGAGATACTTGAGTCAGTGATAATCTCTTTGTAAAAGAGTCATTTACTGATAGATCTATGTAAATATCAAAATTTTTTACTGTAACATAAAATTGTATCGAGACTGGTAAAAATACAAGTGTTGAGTTTGTTTGTTCAAGATTTGTCCAATTTTGAATTGCTTGACCTCTTTAAAGATCTGGCCTATGTTTGCTTTTACGTCAACTTATCAAAATCACTTTTGTAATGACAGTGAAGTAAATTTTTTGCTGCCCAACATGAAAGCAAAAATTTGGTACGTTGATAAACGGGTATATTGGTGAACGTAAAAGCAAACACAGCCCTAAATTCCATTCTTGACTACCATTTTGTTTATTTGAACTTATGAATTACCAAATTGCTAGAATTGGGTTCCTCTCTTCAGGACAATTAAGCAAGTAACAACTACCTAAACGAGTAAGCGTATTAGTTTATAAAAAGGATGAAATAGAAACATGATATAGAAGAAACATTATAATCAATCTACCTTAATTTGGACCAATGTTACATCGACCCAACATCATCAAATAGGACTTGACTTTGCCCACATTTTACATTATAACTATTTTAGGGTGGCAACTTGGCTAACTTGCTCTAGTGAATAGGAAGAGTGAAGAAGAGACAAATAGCTGAAATGTCATCCATGGCAATGCCCCTCCTCTTGCGTTTCCATGCATGCACTGCACACTCTACCAAACGTTTAGCTGACTTTGCTTTGTCTAGTGTTGAAGATACAATATCTATTGCTTCTTGATTAGAGATGACATCCCAAACCTACATCACAAAACATATCATGTCTTTATCAGACTTGATATCTAAGCAATAAAATTTGTTGATGTTGCTAACTATTTCAGACAGAATATGTTTAACGGTTTTAACTTTCAACTTAGAATAAAGGAAATGTTTATTATATATCAATACAAAATGAGAAACGCTCTCAACATACTCTCTAATATTTTCTTTCTAACGTATTTTTTCTATGGGTTAAAATTCAAATGGGTCCCCCTATTTTGGAAATGAGTTCCACTAATTCATATGGGCCCGACTTGAATTTTGTAGGACCCACATGAATTTCAACCGATAGAAGATAGTGTGTTGAAAAGAGTGTTAGAGAGTGTGTTGCTACTTGTTAACATTTCTCATACAAAATTAAGGGAATATCCAATTCAACCATTCCAAATAGTCATAATTGTCTATAGAGAAAGAATTGATGATCCTTCACCTTTAATTTTGTACTTTCTTAGAACAACCGGCTTTAAATCTAGGATAAAGCTCCTCTAAAGTGAGAAAATAAATATGTATATGTATTCACTCTTGATTAGCTAAAATAGATTGGGATCTCAATACAATTTAATTAATTAAGTATTGATATATCCTTATTTACTCGCTTTAGACTCAAATTCACTTTAGAGAAGTATAATCCTTAAATCTATCTTAAAACTTTAGTTCAAGGGAGCAAGTTGTCCAAATCATTCTATGGAATACTTTGCTAATTTGCGCATATACTCATCTAATATAGGGCTTAACACACTCTCATAATGCTCACAACTCAACATCTGGAGTATGAAATTTGTAGGATTGAATATTTGCAGGTAGTCCAACATCAAAACTAGGTTAGATTCTAATACTGTATTAGAATAACTTTACTTAACTCTATCCAAAAACTAAATTAAAGAGAAGAGTTGCCTATATACCAATGCCATCTAGGACTTAACCCTTTCCATTAAATTTCCCATAAACTTTCAAGGACAAGATTCCATACCCCATCAGTGGCCAGAACAACAAACTGGTCTCTGCTGCTTATATTCCTTTGTGTTACCTCAGGCACGGAAATAAGACCATACTCTTTGATGCAGTAGTCCCCAAAAGCTCTAGACATGGCTAATCCCGGAGACTCTTCATCCGGCAACCACACCCTATGCACACCGGGCTCATCATGTAAGCAGAAAACTCGCCCCTGGCACTGAATGATTCTCTCTGCCTCCTCTGCAAATGTTATTAGCATAGTGAGAAGCCAATGGTAATAATATTAGAGATAGACAGAACGATAGAAAACACAGTAAGCCAAAAACTAACGGGGTAAATTGGGCTTGAAATCAATTGTTAGCTGAACTGGTACCAAACTTCCATCATCTGATGTTGTAGCTAACACAGCACGAGAGTCACCAACATTTGCTATCACAATGAGTTCACCCTGGCCATTACAGAATAAGGATAAGTTTTCAAATCAACCCCACTTGTATTGGACATTAAATTGGTGTTGTCTATGGTGCACCACCCACCAAAGTTGTGTAGTGGTGCACCATCCAAGTGACACATTTTGATCCACTCATTTTGCCACTTGGATTAGTCAAAATGTCAAAAGATGGGTTATTGAAACATGAGTTGAAAAGTCAACTAATCAGGTGGCAAAATGAGTGGATCAGAATGTGCCACTTGGGTGATGTACCACTTTGGTGGGTGGTGCACCTTAGCCTTCACCTATTAAATTACATGAGGAGTGCTAGCAACACGCTCTCTTTTCAACACACACTCTCCTATTGGTTGAAATTCATGTGGGTACCACTTAAATTGTGTATGACCCACATAAATTTCAACCAATAGAAAAAAATGTGTTGAAAAGAGAGTGTTAGAGAGTATGTTGCTAACATTTCTCTAAATTACATATATGTGATCAATGAGAGGAATACTATGAAAAACCACCAGAATTTGCACATTGGGCTGATCAAATACTATCAAAGCAGGATTCTACAACACCTCAAGGGAGTAACTATATGGCCAAGTGATGTGATATAAAATATGATTAACTTTGTTACATAATGGTTGTGTAACCATTATAATAATTGAGTTAACCATACTTTATGTTACATTATCTACATGCATTAGTATTGCCTTAGGGGTATCATAGTGTGACCCAATATCAAAAGTGGATTATATTTCTTTTCCTTTTACCTGTCTAACAATTGAGAGGGCAGTAGTTCCGCTGTAAAATGAGTCTATCTTGCGATACTGCTCTAGTTCTTGATCAATGGCAGCACAAGTTTTCAAGTAAGAATGCTTCCATATATTAAATCTGTGTTGCTTTTTCTCATCATCTATATCAATATCTGGATCAAGTGAAGTTTGAGCAATTGTCTCCTGCCAGTTGCATAGCAAAGATGATGGCATTGATTCTCTTACTCTTTTGGCCACAAAATGACCCCATGGCCCATGCCCATCAAAAATCCCACAAAAGATCATATCATCTTGGCATCCAAATTCCTATAACCAACATGAAAAAATGTTACAAATCCACTTTCATAAACACATGGACACTGATGTATGTGGTTAATTAACCACTCATAAATTTGTGACCTTGAATTTTATGGAAGGTAAACGCAATTGTTATTACTTATTACAGCAATCAAAATATAAGGAAAGAATTTTTTTCAATATTTCTATATACCTCCCACACTATGCAGCAATCCTGGTTCACTCCTTTCTTGCCTCTCTTGGAGAAAACTGAGGCAAAGTTGTTTGTACTATCCACATTAACAGTGCCTGAGCTACACAGTATCAAGTCATTTTTCTTAGCATCCTTTGCCATTGCTTCAGCGGCTTCTCTCCCATTATACCTCCCAGAACTTCTTCCCTTTTTCATTGAAAACGACCTTGCCAACCCATTGAACATAGACGATAAATGCTCCATCAAATCTACAATATGATTCACAAGGTTCTCCCCTTTATGTATATATAGTATAGAACCTGAGCATTGAAAATATATGTACATTATTATATATATATATATATATATATATATATATATATATATAGGCACTGAAAGAATGAGGAGCAGGTAAGAAACTATTCAAACAGCCCACAGGAAGGAACCATCTTAATTTTTTATTTGTGTATTTCAACTAAGAATCTCAGAGTTTAATATTTATTTATGAGAAAAAGCTAAACCCTGAACTGAAGCAGGTTACTAAGAAGAGAGAATATTCATTCTTACACTGAATTCCAGCTTTACATCTGGAGTTATCTATGCAGAGGAATGAAAATTGAAAATATAAACACACACACATCAAATTCTATATATGAATAAAGAAAGGCTATACTGGCATGCAATAAGGCCCTGTTAGATTCAAACTAAGAGAAAAGAAATAATGTAAGCTTCTTAATATATAGGTACCATTATCTGCCCCCATTGGCTCAAAAATACAAAAGGGTAGCCCATATTCTTCTTCAAGAAAAAAAATAACATCACAAAAAATGGAAAGAAAATTATTTTTTGTGTTTTTCATTGGTTTAATTTAATGATTTAGAAAATCATGGATCAAAGGATTATTCCACCACTGAAAGTTAAATTTTTTATTGATAACTGAATTGGGACATAAACATAAATATTGATTTCTTTCTGCCTTGATTTTCCCTTGGATTGGATGTCATGTAAAAAAACAAACATAATGCTCTGTTGAACAGTTGAAGAAAGAAAAAGGAGATTCTGCATATGGGACCCGAGAAGAACAAAATTCCCAAGAGGAACAATATCTCACAGTCACAAGTCACAACACATATATACCTGCCCATGTTCAAATATACCATTTTATCTACTTTTTAAAAAAGGTAGCAGAATTGAATTAAATTCTGCAGAAACATGATGAAAGAAGTGAAAACATGTTGTGCTCATCATAAGAAAAACAAAACAGTTTGTTAAGCTCTAATCCAATTTTGAAACTCCCATTTGCATATATTTGTTTTCAAAGAAGAACATATGGTTTGAAACAGAATTTGCACAACACAAAATGAATAAATAAATGGATGCAAGACCTTGGAGTTGTTGTTGTGGAACAAGGAACTAGAGAGCTTGAATCTGAGGGTGTAACTGAAAAAGGGGTGGCCGGAACATGATGCAATTCCGACAAGGCAAGCTGAGACTTCGAGAAAGAAAAGGTGAAGAGGGATCAGAATCCATGATGGTCTTTTTGTTCTGTTTGGTTCTAGTCTCTTCTTTCAGTTTCAGTTCTCATTTTATCTAAGGAGACGATAACAAAGACATTGTTTTTTTATGTGCATACAAATTCCAAAAGATTATGGGTATCAACGTATGTCAATAAAATAAATACTTCCCATAACGATCTCTCACCTCTCTCAGCTAGTCACAGTCAAGTTTGTTGGCTCAAAACGATTATGTGGCCTCTTTTTTCTTTACCTTGACCAAAAATGGAACTCTATTAAACTATGCTCTACATGACAGTTATAAAAGGTGGAAGTGAAATGTAACCGAATTTTCTTTCTTTCTTTTTTTTTTGCCCTAAACATACATATGACGACCTGAATTGTTACCAAGTAATTGCTATTTGAGAAGTTATAGGTACACATATTTCTTGTGTATAGAAATGGCACAACTAAAATTATAGGATTACTCAATAGCCTTAAATTGCATTTGTAAAAATTCGTGAATTAGACTAAAATATCTATGACAAAAACAAATTATAAAGAAAAAATGAATGGTAAAATACTTTTAATTTGGTTTCCACGGATATCCTCCACGTGTAACTGTAGAGACTAATTTCATGAGGTATTGGACGACATTTAAGGGCTGACCTCTTTCAACCAGATTTTCTTCATACACAAGAGTCAGATATCGAACCCCTGACCACTTACTTAAGAGGTTAGAGTTCATTATCACTCGGACCAACCATATGTTGGTAATGCATGGTAAAATACTTTTTATCATTGTTTTATTGAAAATTTTTGTGTAAATTTAGAGCAGCACTTAAGTTGATGTATTAGATCAATTACATAATTAATTATAATAAATAAATAATAAATTATAATAAATTATAATAATACTACACTCAACTTGAATTCAATAAGTTTAATTATGCAAAAACTTTTCAGGACTTATTTATGAATTTGTGAGGTGTTTGTACGCATTTTTTCCTGTGCATTTATATTTTCTCTTGTTATTTGTGGGTATCATAAGAAATTAATAAGCGTTTTTTTTTTCCTCATAAAATTCTTATGTCTTCATATATCATAGTATTGCTTTAATACAGGAAAAAGAAAAAACGAATCTATTATTAAAGAAAAACAAGCCCTCATGTAATGTACATCCGTTTGTTTTAATTTACCATATACATGTATTTAGGAAATTGGATAATTTTCCTCAAAAGTGAACTTATGTGTAAAATGAGCAAGTAAATATCTACCTTTAGATTATTAGTTAATTAAAATTTTGATGCATTTGAGATTAAATCAAGAGTAGAGAGTCCTTACTTACTCACTTTATATACAAGCTCACTTTAGATGATTAGATAAGTTTTTCCTAGGAAAATAATGAATTGACATGTGCTTTTTCCCCCCCACCTATAGAAAGATAGTCAATTCATAGTTTTTTCAATTCAAGGTTTAAATACATTTTTAGTCTCTATAGTTTCTCACGATTTGGCTTTAGTCTCTATAGTTTAAAAGTTTGGTTCAAAGTCCTAATACTTTTAAAACGTTAAAGAATTGGTTCATGTCGTCAACCTTGTTTGTAACATCGTTAGTATTTGTCTGAGATGGCTATAACAGATGCTAATATCAACATATGTGGCATGCCACATCATCATTCCTAACCTTCATCCCTCCCTCTCAAGGTTTAGGGCCCAAACCCTCCTCCAACTTCTCCCCCTCCTTCACATCCACCACCACACCTAAAATACCCATTCTTCTCCACCCCATCACCACCATATTTCTACCACTCACTCACTAGTCACCACCATTGATGCCTCTCTTCTCCTCTTTCTCAACTCCTACAGCGACCAAAATGGTGATGACTTTGTACATAACAAAACAACAATTATGAAAATATAAAACACAATCACCAAGCTCAAATAAAGATAGAATTAATCCCCAATTTAATCTCTTTCAAACAGAATCGAAGACTCATTCTTATCGTTACATCCACACAGAACTAACAAGATTCAACAACCAAAATCCCTTATACCTAAGTTTTCCATCATAAAACTCATGCTTCATGGCCACTGAACCATGGAACCAAGACTCATTTGACTTGTACCAACCATTGCGCCTCGACCCATGGTCAAAAACTAGTGGCCTTTGCTTCGCACGCTGACACCAACCTTCAAGTACTACCTAAGTTTCAACTGAGTAACCAGTTCGAACTAGTGATGGTGGTTTCGAATTTGCCAGGGTTTGAGGCAGGGGAGCATGGTAGCTAGGACAGAGTTGGTGGTGGCTTAGCTATTCACTAGTGATAGTGGAGGAGAATGGGTACTTGAGGTTTTGTGGTGCAAGGGAAAGAGAAAGGGAGGGTGGAGAAGGTTTTGGGGTAAACCCTAGGAAGGAGGGAGGAATGTTAGGAATGATTACATAACATGCCAGGGTTCATATCAACATTTGTTAGTTACCTCATACCAATACTAACGACGTTACAAACAGGGTTGACACAAAGACCAATTCCTTAATGTTTTAAAAGTATAATGACTCAGAACCAAAATTTTAAATTATATGGATCAAAACCAAAATCATAAGAAATTATAGGGATTAAAAATGTATTTAAACCTTAATTCGAAAGTGACGTTTTCAGATTTATATATGCTCCATTTGGACACGAGAAGTGGGAAAAAATTTCTTACACTTTTTAATAGATAGTTTGGGGATGGACTTTGCCCATTAGGGAAAAAAATCAACAATGATATTATCACACCAATTATTTTTACACCTTTTTTTATACCTATTTTATAACTATTGTTCAAATCACTTTTGCCATGAAAGCAACAATGAGTAGATGATAGATTGTTAAGATTTAGATATAAAAAAGTGTATGATAAAAGAGTGGTGAGATAAATATTTCCCATAAGAATTGAATGGCAGCCATCCAATTTCGTGAGGGTAAAAAAATAACATTGAAGATATAGCTCATTGATACGAAGAATATTCTTTCTTAATATTAAGTACAAATTGACCATTTTTATAAGGTTTATATTATTGATAGATGCTTATCCCATTCTGCAGATTTGGGCATTATTGTCTTAATAATCAAATTCTTTAAAGAAGATTAATGTGTTTATTAAAGATTGATTTTTTTATTTCAGCTGTTTTTTGGTTAAAAAGTTGTTTCATACATCACCTATACTTGACAATTAGCTTAAATTTATAAAAAAAAAAACTTTTTTTGGGGGAAAAAATGTTGTTTTATGTCATCTATTTTGTTTTAGCTTAAGATTGTTGTGATTTGATTATTTTTCATTCTCAAAACTCTCTTCCCTATTTACCCCTACAAAACTAACTTCCAAACAAATATTATTAAATTATACAAATAACTCCATACCATTTTTCGTAATTTACTATGTAAAAGTGATTTTTTTGTATCATCCAATTAAAATAGATTATCTTAAAATAGTTTTTCAACAAACATACCCAAATAAAAACAGATTCCGTTTATAATTGATTATTAACATAATCTATTTTTTCAAGTTTTTTCAAATACACTTTAAAAGTGAGATGAAGGGCCCTTTCCTTGCTACCATATTTTTAATTAATAAATGAAATTTTATTAAAAAAAGTTTGTTTGTTTTGGTTGGTAATACAAATTGAAACAACTAATCTACTATATAAAATATATCGGACAGAGCACCCACAGACTGCAGGGTTATCAAAAACTATATATTTTTTTGGCAAACTATTGAAAACTATATTATGCTTGTGTTTATTTCAGCTTCTAGAATCACCGTATTGGAACAAAAGCATTTACAAGTATAAGTTGGGTATGTCAGCGATAACTTAATATTTTAAGAGTGTTTTTATGGCATTTTAATCAGTGTGTGATATCCATAATGAATTACCAAACATTTATTGAATATTATTTTTTTAATAAACGAAAATGTTAACCAATATTCTAAGTACATTGATTAACGAATCTAAAAAATATGTTTTCATAGGAAGTTATGTATTTAATAATGAAAAAGTAATATTCTTACTTTTTCAATGAGTAATTATCATCTTTAGATTGCTTAACCATGGCTCCTAGGGAGGTTGATTAGCAAGACCTTTAATAAATATTTAAAAGTAATTAATAACAATAAAATGTTTAACAACTCAATTTAAATACCATATCCTAAAAAAAGTGAACCATAGATCCCTTGCTACAAAAAATATCTTATACGCACACGTCTCATTATGGTTGAATGGCTCCTTCTATGGACCAATACCGCCCAAAACCTTAATTTATCATTATCATCTGATTAGTTTACATAAATTCAATCTATAAAATATACAAAAATTAGTTGGTAAACGGAAAATGAAATAAAAATTAATTTGTGCCGATGGGATGACTACTATACTAGGAATATTGCAATCGTACGAAACCAATTCATCAGCAGAAAATGGAATAAATGATTTCAAGTTACTTCTAAAAGAAACATTTCATTGAGTTTGCGTCATATGATCATTGCAAAGGCAATAGAAAAATCTCTTGCAATTTTTTTAAGCATGTTATCTATATTTTGGTCAAAAAAGAAAAGGAGGAAGAGTGATAGAGAGCTTCGGATCTACCTTATGGCGTGTAATCCTCATCTTCCAATCCTATCTGATTATTCCCGAAGTTAAATTTAAACCTTGTTTGTAGATTTTCAAGTTGGGATCTTCTATGCCAACAACTGGATATTCATTCGAAAAAGAACTAATAACCATTTTTTCAATTTCTAGCATTTTTTTTCTTCCAATCAATTGCCTTATATGTCATGCATGTAGTTTGGTGAAAGAGAAAGAATGTATGATTTTTTTCCCTAACATAGGGTTATGCATGAGAATTATGTAAAGTTAAAAACATAAGGTTTTTTTAAAGTGAGCTTAGATGTAGAGTGAAAAGTAAAAGTTGTACTTACCTTTATACTATTTAGTGAGTTAAGATCTTAATGTATTTTAATTAATCAGGGATAGACATATCCTTACTTTTTCACTTTACATCCAAGTTACCTTAAAAGAGCATTTTCCCATATATATATATATATATATATATATATATATATCACAACATGATTAAGAAATTGTGTGATAAACAAACTTGCCAGAGCTTTACAGAAGGCAGAGTAAGACAACAAAAGTTTAGCATTCCTTCCTTAAATTCATTAAAAGGTACCCTATCTCTTTGGGTGTTTTTTGAATACTCGTTGAAAATTGAATTTTGATAACCTGAATTTTATAAATTTAGTTTTGATTAAAAACGAATTTATAATAATTAATTTATATTTCGATATTTTATTGTTAAAAATAATTTTGATAAAATGAATATTATTTGAATAATGTTAATTGAAATGACTCTTAGACTTGTAATTACTAAATTATTGATATGTTGAAAATGGGGACTATAATAAATTATTTAAGGGTATTATGACTAGAATAATAATTAAAAACCTAAATTAAGTTATGTTGAATGGATAAATGAATTTTTTTTACTTCTTCAACCAAAGTTTGAATATTTAATTTAATTATAACATATTAGAAAACAAGTTTTCAATTACCCGAGAAACCAAAAAAAAAGTTTTCAATCGCATTCAAAAATCTCCAAACTAAATTTTGACTTTCAAAACTCATTGTGGAGCACTCAAAACAATTTGTCAAACACACACTCAATCCCAATTCACAAATCCAATTTCAAGATAGTAGATACCTACTTTTCACATCATTAGGTTTACTGCAAACTTGATTTTACTTTCGTGATCTCTCCCCTTTTTAGAATTCTTACCACAAAAGTAAACCTATCCGAATCCAATCTGGTGGTGGTTGTCCAAGTTCACAATTTCTCTCTCAAATCAAAATCATCTCAATTTTTTCCCTGATTTTATAGATATCCACTTTCTTCAATAATTCTGATTTTTAAAATTTTTTTGTGCTGATAAAAATATAGCATTGTTGCGATAATCCATGATTTATTAGCTTGAACATCTGTTAGACTGTTACAGCTTCAATGAATGGTCAATACTCAATAGCATAGAAAAACATTTTTGAGAATTCTACTGCATTCTTTGACTCCTTCCTTCCACTCCTACCAAAATATCTAACACAATGAAAGAAATGAAAGAGTTGAGGCTTAGAGCACGTCATTGGTTTTACAACAATGGAGAAGGATGAAAAGTGATGTTCAAATATGCAACAATGGAGATGCATGCAATTTTCAAAGGGCTTGAAAATGCAAAAAGGTTTTACAATGCAAAATAAGATTACTAAAAGCATAAATATTAACAGAGACTAATAAATAAATAATAAATCGTCTTCGATCAAATTTGTTACATAATTACCAGGTTACAACATTTTCATAGTCAATTAAATTGGATTAGGCTCATTTGAACTAAGCAAAAGTATAAAGTGAGGAAGTAAAGATGTATTCACCCTTAATTAGTTAAAATAAGTTGAGATCTCAATGTATTTTAACTAATCAATGATAAATAGATTCTTACATTCTTACTTTCTCACTTTTATACTTTATTTTCTAACTTTAGAAGAGTTTTTTCCAATTAGATTTTGCCTTAAAATGGATGATGTGTATATTGGGTACCACCGCATCATAAAAGTAACCCTCGGTAAGTTCCACTAACTATGTCTCCCCATATTACTTTTTGGCTGGACAACACCTTTTTTATTTTTTCTATCCTAGTTATCAGTTACTAGACATAGTTACTGTGATTCCTCATGCATACCAATTCTAAAGTTTCTTGTGGGAACAACTTCCATTAGGGGGTGTTTTAGGTAAGAAAGACAAACCGAAAGTTCCACACAGAAATGCTTAAATTAAAATAACAACAAGAAGACAATACATACATATGGGCACAGCAGGGCAGGGTAGGGCAGGTCTGAGTCCGTGAAGCCAACGCAGGTTAATTATTCATTTGGGGGAATTTGGCAATTGGCATTTATTAAGAATTTTCCATTATCGTTTTGCAATTTGCAATTAAATTAAAAACAAATGCTCAAAATATAAGTGTATGTTTGAATTTAAGTTGAAATAGAAGCCAACATCCGTTTGAGTGAAAATAACAGGTTTTGATGTATTGAAAATTGTATTTTTGCTTTGAAAGATAAATTCAAACACGTCCTAAACCACAATGCTAAAATTGGACCGGAATACGAAATGCTAATTACGTACTAGTTGTTTACGATATTACTCCTCTAAAAGGGTAGTGGGACCATGCTAATTTGGAAAGTAAGTGATCGGTCCAGATCTCATGGTCCACTCTCACCTACACTCTTATGGGCTATGATCATTGTCTATTGACTCGTGCTGAACCAAGGGAACTTCCCACTTCTTAAAACTTAAACTGTTATGATATCATGAAGTTGTTTGGAAGAGCTTGTCAAAAGTTTATTTGAGATTATGATAATAATTTATGAAAATAAATATGTATAAAAAAATTTATGAAAATAGTTTATGATATTTCTACAAGTTTTTTTTAGGTTATTTGTCTTATTTCAAAAATTTTATCAGAGAAACTTGTGATAATAAGTTGTTTTTAACTTATTTCAAAAACAGTTTATTGAATAAATGTTTAATTAAGTTGTTTACTCAAACACGCCTTAAAAATAAGAGTTTAATTTTGATACACTGTTAATATAAAGTATTTTACACTGTCAATTAATCATAAATCATCTCATGTATGAATTTTAAAATAATTATAATAAGAGTCAAATATTTTAATGATGTGATAATTTATGATTGATTGACAACGTAACAAATCTTTACATTAACCATGCATACCCAAAAAATAATATTATACGCATGAAAAGTTTATATTTTTGTAATTAAATTTATTGTTAAAATTTATGTAGTATTGAATTAAATCTAGTATATATTCTTTTTTTTTTTTTGAAATGTTATCAGGTTTTCCCACATATCCTAGTATAACATTAACTGTTGTATACTTTGAAGTACTGAAATTGTTCCTTGCTGCAAGTGCTCTCTCACAAGCTTAAACCTTTGACATTCTAAAAGAACTCAATCACTAACCTTAAACTTACTTATCATCTCTTAAGTCACCTTGTTAAAGGTTTTGCATAGTTTAACAAGTTATGCAAATTATTTCTTTATATATTAAGCACATGATATTTCTTGAAGCTAATTTGTCCACTAGTTTGTGTCAGAATGATCCAGTCCACATATCAGGATTCGGGGCAGATATGGTGGAACCAAATATCTGCGGTGTGGACGGTCATATGGGTCATGCCTTCCCTGTCGTTAGCAACTTAGCATGCATGTATGTGTAGAGTCAGTTTTACTCACACGTCCCTTTTTTTGTGAAGTAATGCAACAACAACAGCAACATTGCCACAATATTTGACTGACAGCATTCAAATATATAAAAATTCAGGATAACTGTTTGATAAATTAAAGCACCAAAAAAAGAAACTGTTTGATAAATTAAAGTATTAAAAATTGCTCATTACTTTCTGCCAATATCTTTCTAGTAAGTGTTTAAAGGATATTGATTAAAAAAATATATATAATTTTTTATTAAAAGATATTAATAACGCGCTCTTTTCAACACCATCTTTAACATAATCTTTATTGTCGAGTGAATTTCATGTGGGATCCACTATATCATGAGTCCACTCTTTATATAGTGAGTATCACATGAATTTCGTCCAATAACAAAAAATGTGTCGAAAATGATATTAAAAATAATGTATTGCTAACTTGCTTCTATATATTATATGGATTTAATTGGTATACACTGTCAGTGTAAAGATTTTTTACACAGACAATCAATCAGAATTTGTCACATAAGCTAAAGTGTTTGACTCTTATCCTAACTACTTTAATAGTCACACACATCATGATTTCTGATTGGGTATCAGTGTAAAAAAAAACTTTACACTGAGAGTATATAGCAATTAAAATCATATTATATTGGATATTCAAAAGTTTTAGTTCTCAATAAAAAAAAAAGTTTATCTTTTGATTACATAACTAGTGTCTAGCACTAAATTAACATTTGTCATAAAAAATAGGAAAGTGTTAACTCCTAATGACACTAATTAAGGAATTAATAAAAAGATAATTTTTTTATCGGAGAATTCTAAGGTGCTAGTTAAGGAATAAAAAAGAAAAGTTTGTAATGGAAGATAATGCATTTAATATACTGATAGAAAAAAAGCTTCTCTAAAGTGAGAAAAATTGACTTGTCAAAAAAAGGTGAGAAAAATTGAGATCTCAATCCACTTTAGCTAATCAATGGTACCCTTACTTTCTCACTTTATACTTTTATTTACTTTAGAGGAGTTTAATCTATATTAAAAAGTGTTACACATAATTTTCAATACAAAATTTTCTTTTGTTGATTCCTTAAGCAGTGCTCTAAGAGCAACTCCAATGGAAGTTGTTTGTTGAGTTCTTAAATCTATGTGGGAAATAAGGAACCCTTGCTTAATTTTTCCCCATTGGAGTTAATCTAGCTGATAGTGTATGTTGCTTAAAATAAGTTATCATTGATTATATAAGGAACCCAAAGATGAGTTGCTTTGAATAAAAAACAATTTTTGCTCAAAATGTGAATGAGTTACGTAAATGTTATATGGCATAGTAGGATCCTCTTAATGAAATATATGCAACCCAAAATAATTGCTTTAGTGTTATCAATTGGAACAAAATGTGAATTAGTTGTTTAAATGTTATGTGATATAGTAAGACACTCTTAATAAGAAATAAGCACCCAAAATAAGTTGTTTTAAGTGTTGTTTATTGAGGATGCTCTAAGTACGTTGGTTTGTTCAATGGATTAAAAAGTGACGTAATTAATTTCCCAATAAAATATATTTTATTGATTTCTTAAGTAATATGTGACCTAAAAAATGACATCAATTTTGTAGTGCGAGGTGGGTAATAAAATTATGATGCGATGAGCTATGCGCTATCTATCCATTCCAATCACACTGCGATTTCAGTGGGAGCGATCCGCACAGGTTTCTTCTCTCTTTCTACACATGTGATATCTGAGGGGTTGGTGAGTGTTGCACCAACGGTTTGGCGTGATTGGTATCATGATGGGAATCTCAGAATTGCTTTTATGTCTGTCAAATATGATTTTAGAAAAAAATGGATGTTTGATTACATATTTGAGAAAATAATTTTACCTCCACAATCGATTCTATCAGAAACATCTTGAAGTAGTTTCTGTTTTTAAATTGAAAAATTACATTAAGTTTTACATCAAATTTATTTTTAAAATAAAAATATTAAAACATAAATTACTTTATTTCAAATTAATTATATTGAAATTAATTTTATAAAATCAATTTTATCTAAAATCATGTTTGTCAAACGTCCATCCAAACACATGCTTAATAAATCTGCCTCGTCAGAACCAGCAATCACGTGTGGGGCGGTGCAGCAGACAATGACTTACAGACCCCGAATGGAAATGCATAGAGTGCCTCTTTTTCTCAATGGGTAGGTGTGGCCATGAACTATGTAATAGTATCCAAGACTAATCAAACGTTAATGTTTTACTTTGTTTTGTTGGCTGCTTTTCCATAACAAACAATATCCATTTTGTCATCATTTATTTGGCTCAATGGACGCATAGCCCCCACCATGTCCAATACCAAAGCTAGAGTCCACCCTTGCTCTCATATTTTCACAATGCGTTAAACCCAATTAATTAACATCAACTTGTGTATAGGCAGGCTCCACATAAATAAATTTGACTCGTTTAAACTAAATTTGTTTTTAAAGTGAGAAAGTAATAATATATTCATCTTTCATTTGATAAAATGTACTCAACCCATTAAATAATCTAAGAATGAATGTAACACTTTCTCATTTTAAAGAAGTTAAATCTGTATAATTTGATCAAAATATTATCGTGAATTTTACGTTTACAGATATAGAAGTGGAGTATTTATACAACTTACATATGCTCTATTAGCACTAAGCATGATATACAAAATGTCAATGTGCGTGCTTAATAAAGATCAAAATGAAATAAGTATGGAGTGATATGTGGGGCATGAAAACCATCAAATATTAATTACATCATTACAAGATAGATCTCCATCTTCTGCTCATTGCATGTCAAAATAAATTTGCAAATCCAATCCCTTTATTACGGAATGAGTGATAAATAATAATTGGTGAGAATTAGTATGTTTGACAGTTTGAGTTGTGTTTTTTCGTCACGGTTTTGCACATGGAGTATACCTCCTTCCAAGCTCTACTGCTACTACATAATCTTTACATGAGGACCTACCAAGTTGGATGATTGGCACTGATATTTTCCCCCACAGAAATGGATTAATAATCTGTACCTATGTACCATATAGCATTTAAATGCTACAAAGATGTTGAAAAATGCGTGCAGCATACAGAAAGAGACGGCTGAAATATATGAGAATTTATTCCATGTTACCTAAATATCCATCTACCCATGCCAAGGTTTTTTTGGTTGCTGATATTAGGCTCAAATGTCTCAGATTGCAAAATCGGTGTTTCCTTAAATTTGTCTTATAGCTTCACATGAACCGCGAAGCCTGCACAGCTAAACCCAACTTATACCTAACAGCCATACCCTTTGACGGTCGTCTTGTCCTATTGGGCAACCAAAACATAGAATATATAAAATGAAATGAAATGTAACCATGAACTTTGTGGAGATTCTCTTTACATGACGAAAAATGCAGTCAAAACATCACACCCTTATCTGAAAAGTACATAAAAATGCTTGCACATTCAGTATCTAGTGACAACATACTGCTATAATAGGAAGCAACGTTCCATCTTTTTAATATTCAGAGAAAAAAAATATATATATCAAGTAAATCCCCAAATTGGTATCTGAAATTGTTAGGTGCATATCAATTTGTTCCTAACAGAAAGATGAGATTGATTAACATTTGACAACTACAAGGATGTTTTTGAAATTTCGAAAATGTCAGAGACTAAGTTGATACGACCTTATAATTTCACGTATCAAATTGGGAATTTACTCTCTAAATTAGTTTGACGAACATTTGTGTGCAAAATAATCCTGCAAAGTTTAGTTGCTGGATTATTTAAAAGATCGGTTTGAAACCATCTTTAAAGCAGCAAGCACTGATGATAAAGATTGAGATAAATCCCATCAATATTTCTACCAACACGTGCCTTCAAACCTCCCTAACAAGGACAAAGAACACAATGATCAATCATCTTGTCATTTTCACCTATGTGCATGCACATGTTGTGGGTGTATGTGCTTGTAAAGCACATCATGTGTCCAAGTGTGCTTGCAAGAGAAAGCAGAGTTGGTTAAGGCTTCAACCAGATGTTGACAAAGCACACACCTCATTGTCAGGTTGGATAAGAAGTTCACCAATGAATTGGTAGTAGACAGAGCCAACTTGAAAGCTAAGGTCACTCAGATGCTCAGTACTATGTCATTTCCATCAATAATTGTTGCTAGGACTGTCTCTAAAGAGTATTAGTGTAACCTGTGGGAGGCTTGATATGTTATTGGATGATACTTCAAAAGATATATAATACAGTTATGCAATCTGCCAGATGCAATCATACAACATCTTTTTACCAATAGAACGGACATAGATGATTAGATAAGGCACTATATCAAATTCTTAATACAATCTGCAGGGACTGCTTCAGTTATCACTAAATGGCTTATATGCTTAATTACTCTCATTCCCCTTAGTTTTACCAAATTCAGTTTTGACCCCCTAGTTTCACGTCTAGACAGTTATCAAATTGATATAATTTCCCTGTCATTCTTCTATTGACATGAGTGACATTGTGCCACATTAGTAAAGTCAGAAAAAGATAGTCTCACATGACTCACATAATATGAACTATAGTAGGATCTTCCTTGAATTCAATTGTCAATTTGATCAAGAACACAAAAATGCCCAAATTTGTTCAAGAACATAACCTAAAGGATGCAAAAGAGAAAGGGGAAGAAAATCTCACAAAGTAGGGAAGAATAGGAGATGGAAAATTGACGCAACACGCCACATTCAAGGATGAATGATAAGTGCAATTGAATCGTCACAAGACATGAAATTCTTGATAAGATTCTTGAAGGTTCACAAAGAACACATAGAGGAGCACCAAACGCTAAACTCTCAATTTCCAATTATGAAAAAAAACTCCCAATATTCTTTACAAGGAGCCTTTTATATACAAGGTTCCAAAGTTAAACAAACTCATAACTAACACAAGGGCCCCAAGGCCAAACTCCCTAAAACAAACTAACTATACAAAAGTCATTATATTTATTTATTACAAACCAACATCTAAGAAACTACATGATATCTACCACTAAGAGATTTACAAAATATGGTTCTCTTTTAAAACCAACATTGGCCTTGAGAAAGTAAGCCACTTGATGTTTGAGTTGTTCTTTAATCCTTTTTGCCCTTCCTCTTGTTATTGGTCCATCCAATCCAAAGTCTTGTGACTTTATCGCTTTGAGCCTATGTTGTTCCGCATCATTCCTGTGACACCCACTACCCTTTTTGCCCTTCCTCTTGTTATTGGTCAAGAATAATACATGATAATATATATTAATATAAGGTGAAATTCGAGGTGTAACAATTCCCTCCCTTTTGCAAAGAATTCGACCTCGAATTAAGGTCCTCATCAATAGTGTCCTCGTGGGTACCTCATCAAAAGGAGACAAGTCACAAACATTAAAAGATGTACTCATATTATACTCACTGGGCAAATCAATCTTGTAAGCATTATCATTGATGCACTCCAACACTTGGAATGGGCCATCTCCCTTTGGGAGAAGTTTGGACTTCCTTTGAGAGGGAAACATTCCTTGCGCAAATGTACCCAAACCCAATCACCGGGTTCAAAGATCACCTTTTTCTTACCCTTGTTGGCACTTTGTGCATATTATTGTACCTTCTTTTCAATGTTTGCCTTGACTTGAGCATGCAAATCTTGCAAAAATTGTGCTCTATCCGCGGCATCCTTATGCAAAAATTCATCATTAATAGGCAATGAAATTAAATCAATAGGAGTTAGAGGATTGAACCCATAGACAACCTCAAATGAAGAATGAGAAGTAGTGCCATGAGGTACTCTATTATATGCAAACTCAATAAATGGTAAACATTCCTCTCATGCCTTTAAATTTGCTTGTAATATGGTTCTAAGCATGGTATCGACAGTTCTATTAACCACTTCGGTTTGCCCATCCGTTTGAGGGTGACAAGTGGTGGAAAATAGAAATTTGGTGCCAAGCTTAGCCCACAATGTTTTCCAAAAGTGGCTCAATTTTGAATCCCTATCCGACACAATGGATTTGGGAATGCCATGCAATTTCACACCCTCTTTGAAAAACAAGTTTGCAATATGACAAGCATCATCTACCTTATGACAAAGAATAAAGTGAGCCATTTTGGAAAATCAATCCACCACCACAAAGATGGAGTCTCGGCCATGTTTGTTCCTTGGAAGGCCCAACACAAAATCCATAGACAAATCAACCCAAGGGGAAGAAGGAACGGGGAGTGGAGTATACAAAGCATGAGGCATTAATTTGGAATTAGCCTTCCTACATGCAATCCACCTAGAACATACCAAATGCACATCATGTTTCATGTGAGGCCAATAAAAATGCTCATGCAACATTTCAAGTGTCTTATGTTCCCCAAAGTGTCCCATCAAACCCCCTTCATGCACTTCCCTCACAAGCAACTCACATTTTCCTTTAAACAAATACCCATCATGCCTATAAAAAAAATCATGAGCCATGAGCTCACAATCATGAAATAGAGAAGCAACATCATCATCCAAAGGCATACAATTGTTTCACATGGTCAAATCCTAAGAGCCTAGTTTAAGTGTAGTGATCAAGGAATGCCTTCTTGAAAGGGCATCCGCCACTACATTTGCTTTCCCTTTTTTGTGTTTTATGACATAAGGAAATTACTGTAAAAACTCCACCCACTTAGCATGCCTCTTATTAAGCTTGCCTTGGCTTTTAAGATACTTTAAAGATTCGTGATCACTATGGATCACAAACTCTTTAGGGAGTAAGTAGTGTTGCCAAGTGTGTAATGCTCTAATGAGTGCATAAAGTTCTTTGTCATAAGTGGAGTAGTTTAAGCATGCTCCACTTAATTTTTCACTAAAATAGGCAATAAGATGACCCTCTTGTAACAAAACAACCCCTATACCCAAATTAAATGCATCACACTCAATCTCAAATGTTTTGGCAAATGAAAATTTGGCAAAGCCAAAATGGGTGGATTTGTCAACTTATGCTTAAGAGCAATGAAAGCCTCCTCTTGCTCTTTTCCCCAATGAAAGACAACATCTTTCTTTACAATTTCATTCAATGGGACGGCCAAGGTGCTAAATTCATCTCTGATACCACATAATATGAACTAGAATAGGATCTTCCTTGAATTCAATTGTCAATTTGATCAAGAACACAAAAATGCCTAAATTTATTCAAGAACATAACCTAAAGAATGCAAAAGAGAAAGGGGAAGAAAATCTCACAAAGTGGGGAAGAATAGGAGATGGAAAATTGATGCAACACGCCACATTCAAGGATGAATGATAAGTGCAATTGAATCGCCACAAGACATGAAATTCTTGATAAGATTCTTGAAGATTTACAAAGAACACATAGAGGAGCACCAAGCTCTAAACTCTCAATTTCCAATTATGAAAAAAAAAAACTCCTCAAATATTCTTTACAAGGAGCCTTTTATATACAAAGTTCCAAAGTTAAACCAACTCATAACTAACACAAGGGCCCCAAGGCCAAACTCTCTAAAACAAGCTAACTATACAAAAGTCGCTATATTTATTTATTACAAACCAATATCTAAGAAACTACATGATATCTACCACTAAGAGATTTACAAAATATGGTTCTCTTTTAACACCAACATTAGTCTTGAGAAAGTAAGCCACTTGATGTTTGAGTTGTTCTTTAATCATTTTTGCCCTTCCTTTTGTTATTGGTCCATCCAATCCAAAATCTTAAGACTTTATCTCTTTGAGCTACGTTGTTCCGCATAATCAGAACATCAACTTCAATGCCAAATCAGCAGGAAAGGCATTGTCACATTAGTAAAAACTAAAGATTGAGCAAAGTCAACAACAAAATAGCAAGGGAACTTAATCGCATCCATTTGAAAACTACAGGGGAACCATTATTATAATTGGAGCTAGCAGGACCAATATCAAACTTTGGTGAAACCATAAAAATCAGAAACGTAATTAAGCTATCTTATATGTTAACAATACACTCCTATTATGTGGCCACATGGAGGTAGAAGAGACTTATAACTGCCACTGTCAAGGTGATACCTGATTGCAGTGATGATGTATTCTCACACAATAGTTAGTACAATATATTAACTCATTGATAACAAACTCAATGACATAACTTAAAGAACTGAATTACAACGAAAGATTTTTTGTTCAGATTTTATAGCTGAAAACTAATATTCAGATGATAATTAATGAGCTAAAACATTCTTCAAGGGCTGATTAATGACCAAGTTTGAGTAATGTATTTTATTGTAGACGTGTAATTAATATTGTGTTAGTAAACCCCGGTCACTAAGGTGTATGGTAGATGAAATAAGGGTGAACATAGAAGAATAGCCCGGGTTACTTTCTGTTAATGATGGTTAATTAGTTAGGGACCTCTAACTGAGTTAGTTGGAGGGAAAAGAGGGATAATCAGAGAATAGAAGGGGGTGGGAGAGGAGTGCAGGGTGCGGCAGATTGTAAGGAGAAAATGGATGTGCTACCGTCACTTTTTGATGCATTCACGTGTTAATGCACCATTGGTTCAATCACTGAAAATGTTTAAAAAAGTTTAATATTGATCCAACGGTGCATTAAGGTGTGAATGCATAAAAAATTAACTATAGCAAATCATGATTCATTGATAGGTGTAGGAAGTGGGGCCAGCATTCTCTAATTCTGGAATTGAGAGAAAGAGACTTCCATTGTAATTCTCACGAGAACTGTGTCTCTAGGATCCTGATTCAGATCCCGGGATAAGAGAGAGAATAGCAATAATTATTAACAGAGCATATATATCTTTCTACACGTCTATGATCACCCATCTGTGACACCCGTCTGTGATCACACGTCTGTGACATCCGTCTGAGATTATACAGACTGGTGATCATAGACGTGTAGAAAGATATATATGCACTGTTAATAATAATATTGCTGGAAATGAAAACAGAAGAAATGAAATTCCAGAACAACTATATTCATTAAAAAGAACTTATAGGGAAATTTGTTATCTTCTGGCAGTGAACATATGCTTCATACATTGGAACTTCCGATTCATGTCTACATGACATGCTGTTGGGGAACGAGTTATTACATTCATATGTTTATTAACTTTGAAATTGGTAACATTCAGGAATGTATAGATTTGAGACATTATAAGCAGGACAACTTTCTCGTAGCTGGTGATTTCTAACAAAATCTTCAGGCAGTTTAGCACAATGCAATTACCATACCCACATGACCTTCACTATTAAAAGTTCTATAAAATTATAAATGCATAACCAGACCTATGGATGGGATACTGACCTAATATTAGCCAAATAATACCTCATATGCTTTCAACTCACAAATTCATTCACCATTATCAGTAACAAAACCCAAAGACAAGTCATGAATGCATTAGAATTAGAATGAGAACACTCACTTTCCCATTATTCTGAGACAAACTCCTTGCTTGAAAAATGGAGATGATGGGCGCAGGTCTTGTAAAGTAACCAATGCATCGGATTTTATTTCAAATAATGCCATCAGACTATACCCATTACTGAACAAAGCTTCCAGTTCTGCTTCAATTTGAAAAAATATAACATACACCATGACATTTCACAAAGCAATAATCCATGTTAATGGTGAGTTTTAAGTTATAGTACTAACAAAGCTTTTGTGGCACACCATCTATCTCTAGACAAGCTTTTAACTGTAACATAGGCCTTAAGACATCATCACATAAAATACATTTTAATATATTATTTCCTTCGCAAATGAATGATACTTGTCCATAATTTCAAGAATTTCCTAGGAATTAATTATTCTCCATAGTTGTCTATCTAAGTTTGGTTTTCGATATTGCAGTTTTTGACAAGCAATTTCTGAAAGAGCGATGGGCAGAAACCATTAATTTTTTTTTAAAAAAATATTTGACATTACTTTCTTCATATTAAAGCCATAGAACAAAAAACAAGAACAACCAAGTCTTTTCTCACTAGACGGGGTTAACTACATGGATCAAATGACGTCATAATGTTCTATCATGAATCAATTCTATAGGCGAATCAATCACCTCTAAATTCTTCTTAATGGTTTCACCTATAGTTTTCTTTGATCTCCTTCTACCTCTAACTATTGGCTTGCCCTCCATCTTATCTATTTTTAATAATAGGGTTTCTCCAGGTATTCTCCACACATATTCGAACAACCTAAGGTGATATTTTACCATCTTTCTACAATAGGTGCCACCTCAGCTTACTCTCTAATGCATTCATTCCAACAAATCCTATTTTGTCTAGTGTGTCTACTCATCCAACACAACATTCTCATCTATGCTACTACGGGTTTATTCTTTTGTTGGCTTTCTATCGCCCAACATTCCGTCTCATACAACATCGCATTCGCAGGTCTTATAGTTGTGCGGTAAAATTTTCTCTTCAGTTTGAGTGGTATTTTTCTATCACGATAACACCAAAGCACTCCTCCATTTCATCTATCCCACTTGAATCCTATGGTTTACATCTCCTCTATTTTTCCGTCATTTCGTATGATGGACCCAAGATAATTAAACCATGTGACTTGTGGTATGGTATGATCTCCATTTTTCACCTCTAAACTAGAGTATGTTACTTCTAAGGAAATGAAAGTCATATGATTCTAAAAGAGCACTATCACTTGTGCATATGAAATGATCATCAACACTGTATAAACATACCCTACCCACTTCTTTTTTATTTTTTACTCTTTCCTCGTTTGAAATAAATTGTTGAAAAACTCTATTCGAAAACAAACTGATTTCTGTCTATATTATACGGCTAACCACACTGGTTAGTATTTGCCTTTATGAAATAATTTGTTTTCAATTATTCAAAATTAAAACAACTTATTCAGACAATCTCTTCTGACATTGATAGTTTAGTTCACAAAGTAAACCGTGACACGAGAAGTTGTCCCAATAATTTTTTGAAATAATACTCCTCATTTGTAAATATGGATTAAAATATGTTGACACAAGTGTAAAGCAACAGCAATGAAAAGCTTTTATGGATGAAAATTTTACAAAACCTACCATGGAAATAAAAAGTACACTGATAAAATTTAAGAGGAAGCAAATATGCAGGGGAAACATATTATTAGAAGAGTGTTATTATAAGAGAACGTGAAGAAGGAAGGAAGACATGCTAGCGGAACATAATTTCCGTTCACCGAAGAATTGGAGAAGTTCTACGATCGGTAGTAGTCGCCGGCAGCGACCCTTACGGAGTTGTGGTGTTAAAAATAGCCACTCAAATATGTTCAGGGGCTTTTTGAGCAAAGTAGACCAACTTTTAAAATCATTTACCACATTAATCTACTTTTCAAATTATTTACCAAACTAATCTCATTTTTGCATATGTGGCATTTTTTTTTATTTTCGTGCTGACAGGTGACGTCAGTCAAACTGGTGTCACTACTTTACACGTGCCAATCCCTATTTGATGCGTTAGAATGCTTACAAAAAAAAGATTTTTTACCTGTAAAATAAATAAAAAAAATTAATTTTGCATGACATTAGATGGTGCCCTTTAGTAAGTGGTGTTACAGCAACTAGCGCCACTCAAAGTGTCATTTGTAGTGGCGCCCCTCACCAAAAGGACGTCATGTAACGCGCTCCCAACCATCCGTTCTATATACCTTATCCCCTCCCCCTATATATACCTACTACCCTCTGATACCCAAGAGTTTAATTAATTCATCCATCAGTTTATTCTCCAATTAAAAACCAATAAGATTAAATCGAAAAAAGAATTCATATTTTAAAAACAAAGTAAAAGATTTTACTCCCTCCGGACCTATATATAAGCAAAAAAATCTAATTTTACACTTATTAAAAAAGTTAGTTATATTAGTTTAATTGTCTTGATTTGTGTAAAAAATAAGTTATAGTTATTAAACTATCCTTTCTTGGGAGTGTATAATGCTATTGGAAGTTGTTTCTTGGGAGTGTCTAATGCTCTTGGAAAAATAAAAAAAAACAATTAACCAAAGGGTATTTTTGAAACACTGACATTAAATAGAGTTGATTTTGTTAACATTTGCTTATATTTGAGTCCAGAAAATTTAGGTATTTTTTTGCTTATATATGAGTCCAAAGGGATTATTTCATAAGAACTAATTCAATAGGTACTTGATAGTTTACTTTAGTTCTTCATCATGTGATTGGGCCTGACGAGTTTAAGCCCAAAAGTTACATCATTGGAATATAGAATTGCTTAAAGTAATATAAAATAATAAGTGGTAAGGTGACACGGAAGAACTCATAAAAAAGGAGTTAAGCAACTCCAATAAATTACACTTATATCATTGGAGATGCTCTAAGAGTAGGAAATAGCAAGACAAGAAACACACAATGTGTGTTTTGGAGTTCATAGGGGCTAAGGAGGTAGGCTTAGTGTGGTGATGATTTATCAGAATATTAGTTTTATTATGCTTTTCTCTAGGATGAATTTTACTCCTAATTGCATGTTTTTATCATTGTTTTGTCTCTAAGTTAGTTATTTGAGTTAGTAATAGTTGTTTTGAATATTTTAGTTCAATTCTTTGTTTTTAGGTTTGATTGTACATATTTTGTTATTTGTCTAGGTTAAATTAATATTTAGTTTGCCTTTTATCATTTTAGGAATCATTATAGAGGGATGAACCATGAGGATTGAAGTTGAAATAGTAAAGAAATGAAGAAAGGACATGAAGAATGAAGCTTGAAGAAAAGGATTGAAAGCTGGAGGAGATAAGCATGAGATTCGCCTCTGTCATGCTAGCGTTGGGCGCAAACCACACTGTTATGGTTGGGCTGAGTATGCACTCGAACCCAACCTTGTCTGCATGGCCCGAATCTAGGATGAACTTCATAATTTAAGAGCCATTGTCACTTAGGACTTGTGACTTGAGGGACTTCTGTTATAGTTGGGCCAAGTATGCACTCAGGCCCAACCTTTGGAATGTTCCAGGTAACTTGTGAAAAATGTAATAGACGTAATTAAGAGACTTCAATGCCCGTCAGTCGAGTAATGATTACTCAAAAGGCAAATAATCACTCTTAATGGAGGATGCTTGATTGCTGTAATGGACAAAAGGATTAAGATAAATAAAATCCATGGGGCTGAAGGAGGATAACTCTTGATAGATCGCTTGGTTGTTTGGCCGACCAAGTACCTAACTTTTCTGCTAGAACACACACGTTGTGATGTTGTAATGATGTTATAGATTAGAGTAATAAAAAAGGATTTGTCTAAAAACTTTTATAATTATAATACCTTATCTAATAATAAAAAATTACGTGAACCAAATTAAAAGTTAATATAAATTAGGAGAATGTCAACCGATGTTGTAGGGGAAATAATATATTTATTATTTTAAGAAGTTTTATATAATTAACTTTCGATAAAAACTTGTTTTTTTGTGTTTTCTTAATTAGTCCTTAGGGTGTTAAGCCCTTAGGATATTCGTTAGCAAGACCTACAAATTATAAAGACAAAACAATTAATTTAGTATTTAACCTAATAAATTTTTTAATCCTTGTAAATAAAAATTTAAATAACAAATATTATAAAATGTAAAGAATATTTATAAAGTAACGGATATTTCAGATTTCAAAATAATGCTAACCACAGGTTATTAGGTTGGATGAATGTTACGTTCAAACTTGAAATCTGAAAACCAACAACTCAATTCAATTAGGTCTTAAAAGTTCAGCACCTCGGTCCCCGGCTTATGTTCGGATTGGGTCAACTTAGTCATCATTAAACATAATTATTTTATGGGATGTTGTTAATGATATTTAAATTAATTATTCACACTTTCTACTAATTAATAATTTGACTCGTTTAAAATGAATTTATCTGTAAAGTGAGTAAGTAAATGTATATCTAGGGATGACGACGGATCAACCCATTTTACTCTCCTATTTTGACGGGTTGGGTTGGAGTTCTCAACCCACCAACCCGTTTTGACCCGTCCCACTTAACCCACCAATCAATCGAGTCAGAGGCGGGTTAGGACAGGTTGGCTATAACTGTTTTTCTATTTTTTATTATTTTTAGTAGGCTAACCCACCAATTCATTTTTTGATTGTATGGTGGTTTATTTTTTAATATTTTATCCCATTTTCTACTTTTTTGTTTGTTTTTGGTGGGCTAACCTGCCATCCGCCACTAAGAGGGTGTTTGGGTAAGATTGTTTCTTACCCAAACAGTTATTTTTCATGGTAAAAATTGTTTTTCAATAAAAAGGTGATATGTTTGGATAAACTGATTAAATTTCAAAACAGTTGTTTTTATGAAGAAAAAAACTGTTTTTAGATAAGCTAGAAATTTGAAGCTTATTTAAAAAGTTTTTAGATTATTTTGAAACCAATAACATTCTTCCTATTTCACCCCTACAAAACTAATTACCAAATAAATATTATTAAATTATACAAATAACTGCATACCCTCTTTAGTAATTTACTATATATAAGTGATTTTTTTACACAGTCCAAACGAAATATATTATCTTATAATAGCTTTTCAGCAAACACCAAACATAAAACTGATTCTATTATAATCAATTATCCAATAATCGATAATTGAAATAATCAAATTTTCACAGTTGATCTAAACACGTACTAAACGGGATGAGTTTGGAAATTCAACTCATTTTGTCCCGTCAGGTCATCCTGCCACGCTCGTTTTTTGCGGGTCAGGCGGGCTCGTTTGTGTCACCCCTATGTATATGCTATATCCAATATTAGATTACGTAGTAAGTTGAGATCTCAATACACTTTATCAAATTAATAGTGGATACATCTTACTTACTCATAGAGACAACTAACTTTAGACGAGTTTTTTTTCTTCTTAATAATTAATTATAATTTAGTTTTTATTTTATAAAATTATAATTAATTCTTAAAATATTAATAAACAATTAAAAGTGGAAATGACATTATTTTCTATCCTAAAACTCCATAAGCGATAAAGACATTCTGCAGATGAAAGGAGCAGCTGCTTGCTTTGTTGAGACTTAGAACATGAAAGTGAAACAAACACTGTATTACGTTACATTTGATGCATTGTACAACTGACCACACGTACTGCAACACTTATAATTACTGAATGAATATGTGATATGGAGTGCTTCACCATTATTAAAACAGCTTTGCTAGTTCGAAAGGAAAGCAATGAACTACGTACGAATTTTTTTGGACTAATAAAAGATGGGCTCCGAGAGCAATCATGTGTAGAAGTTGTTTTTGGACATTGTTCGTGGGCTGGGTCCGAAATAACCAGATTAAAATGGTGCATCCATTCCCCTACACTCTGCTTGTTTCAAGAGAAGTTGAGAAAAGGGAGAAAATTTGGAAAGGAGGAAAAATAGGAAAGAGAAAAAAAAAAAAAAAAAAGAATGGGACCCACTCAAAAATAAAACCTCTCCCTTCATGAAGAGAAAACTGGAAAAGAAGAGGGTATTTTGTATGAAATTACTTCTTTGACCATGCTGTTCTTTTTTCACAGTGTTCTTTGCCATACTTTCTCTCACTGTTCTATAACCTTGTTACGCTAGACAATAAATATGAAGTTACATTCGGCGATGAACATGTGGCTCTATAATAGATTAAAAAATACGTATTTTTATTTTTATATTATATTATATAATATTATATGTATGTTATATTATATTATACCAACGGAGGTTGGCACAAGTGATGGTGGTGGACTTGTGCCTCTTAACCAAGTGGCTGGGATTCGAATCCCAGCTCTGTATGGAGCAAATTTCCACTAGGAAGGGGTTTCCCGCCGTCAGGTGCAATTCACTCCCCCACAGGAGATTAGTCCCCGTTTCTGACGAGGGATACTCCTATATATATATATATATATATGTGTGTGTGTGTGTATATATATAATCAGGGCAAATATGCTTTTACAAGAAAAACTCATTTTCTTTCTTTCTATTTTTCTATCCGACCAAACGAGTGAAAAGAATACTCAACTTTTCTTTCTCTTCTACTTCTTTAAATCCAAACAACCTAAAAATCTACTCATTTTTTCTTCTCTCCTACTTCTTTCTATCCTACTTCTTTTCTCCATATATCTTTCATAATCCAAACAAAGTGTTAATAATTTTTACCGTCGATTTTCGTTAATGATGGAATGATTGATGTTTTTAAGGTCATTAACTTCTTTGGTGAGAATCTCTCATCACCTATAATTGCCAAACAAGGCTCTAAATGCTCTAGCCGTTGTGATATCAGCTCAATTGCTTGCTTATTTGATTCTGATAAATGCTCATAGTATTCAATCCGTAGATTTGGATCTTTGTGGGTCGAGAACTTACTCGACCCATGTAGGAACAAATTTGTTGGTATAAAGTAATTATTGGCTCCAATCTACTATCTATATATATTAATATCTTAGGCTGGTAAAATCTCCAAATTGCACATCTTCTACCGTTGCACCTGTCCAACTTAAGGCTATTTTCGTCCTTATACCAACTTTTTGGAAGCATCAGCTATCGCCACCTGTCCACCTTAAGGGTAATTTGGACACTTCCCAGCTGAGAGATTGCTTTAACCTGTCTCCACAAACTGCTCCCGTCTATCAACACTGCTATATCATCATCGCCATCTTTTCCTACAGCCGTTGCTTCTGTTTTCCCGCTCTCTGCACGGCAAGTCTACTACTTCTCCAACATTAGACTTCTTCATCTTTCATTCACTCTCTGCTCTGCTTTTTCTTCTCCCTTCGTAGCGCGGCTCTTCTTCTTCTTCTGCTCCCCAGAGGTATCATCTTTCATTCACCCGTCTGCTCTTCTTCTTCTTCTTCGTGGAGTCGCATTCTTCTTCTTCTGCTCCCCAAAGGTATCATCTTTCATTCACCCGTCTGCTCCTCTTCTTCTTTTTTGGGCGCATTGTTACCTCTCCAACATTGCACTTCTTCATCTTTCATTCACCCGTCTGCTCTTCTTCTTCTTCTCCTTCGTTTGGTCACATTCTTCTTCTTCTGCTCCCAGAGGTATGATCTTTCATTGACCCGTCTGCTCCTCTTCTTCTTCGGTTGGGCGCATTGTTACCTCTCCAACATTACACTTCTTCATCTTTCATTCACCCGTCTGCTCTTCTTCTTCTTCTTCTCCTTCGTTTGGTCGCATTTTTCCATAGAGGTGGTTCATCATTTTGAAAGCTCTTAAAGCAACAATTTTTCCATTATTTTGATCGGTTATTTCTTCCACTTGCTGACAGAACCTTTTCATTTCCACTTGCAGTATATGTTAAAATGTTTATACTTATTTATACCATTGTCTTTTGTAGTTACTCTACTTTCATACATGTTATGTATGTTATTTAATCGTTACTATACCCATTTTAGCTAATGGCACGGAAGTTTGACATGATCAAAGAAATAGATAACTCCAGACAAATATGGAAAGTTGCTGTTCGGATTGTTGATCTTTGGTCTGTCCAATCACACCCTCCCCAGCAAGGCCATCTTGAACTGGTGTTAATGGATGCAAAGGTATCTTGATGAAACTCATGTCAAATGTCCTTTTCGTAATAGTATCTATTTGTGATACTTTTTGGTTACTTACCTTTGTTATTCTGTTAATGAACTAGGGAGATAAGATACAAGTGGGGATTTATAAGGATGAAATCAAAAAATGGAAACCTGATAGGCCCGCAAGTGCACGGTTTTATCGCGTAGTAAAATATCGTTCCCACAAGGACTTAGAATTGAGTACCAATTTCTCTCAATAAGATGATTAGCTAAAGGAATTAATTTAGAATGATATTGGTTGTTATTGGAAAATTAATTGAGTTTAATTCAAAATATAAAAGACTCTTGGGATTGATATTCTTCCAATGAAAATTACTTTTAAGCTAATTCCTTGTCTCTTTCCCTTTAGTATGAACAATGGATTCTTAAAGGCCAAATAATCAAATGTGATTATTGTCTTCTTTCAAAGTACAATAACATATTTCAAACATAGAATCCACCTATTTTCATGGTAGAATGAATGATAAAACTCATTAAGAACAATTATTTCTCAGCCTCAAGAAAACAAATTCTATTTTCATGAATTGATTCCCTTGTTTAATCTTGTATTTCCAATATCGAATTTTTACTTTTCAGTGCTTAATAAGATATCTAAGATTTCATACAATCATATTGGTTATGATTGCTGAGAAAGTAAAACACAAGACTAAATTAAGAATAGAAAAATGCTCATAACTTCTAAGGAAAGGAAATCAGACTTAGCAATAATTCATCATTGGAATGTAACCAATCCTAAGATAAAAGAAACTACTCACACATGTTTGGAATGTAAACAAGACAATGTAAATTCAACATTCAGAACTTAAAATAAGTAAAGGATGAAGATTAAAAAGGGAAAGAGAAACTGGAATTCATTCAAAGCTTAAAGCCATAGAAAAGTTGTTGAACATACATGAAGAAAAACTACAAAAGAACATAAGTTTTGCTCAAGAAAAATGGAGAGGAAGGGGATGCATTTCGTGGTCTGAAAGCTACCATTTATAGCCTAGTTCTACCCCATTCAAGTGCCATTACAACCCCTTTAAGACCCATTAAGAAAGAGTAACAGATTCAGCCATTATTACAAACTGTTACAAAATGCTGCCAGAAATATGGCCATAACGCGCAACACTGGGGGGCCATAATCCCCAATCTGTGACTTTTCAGCTCTATCTCCACGAATTACGGCCATAATTGGAAACACTGGGGGGCCGTAATTCGTTCTGTTTCTTCACATGTCCTTCCAACAGCTGCCCATGAATTTCGGCCGTAATGGTAAACACTGGGGGGCCGTAATTCCTTCTTTTTGCAGCAAATTCATCAACTCATAAACTTCTTTTCCTACAAATCAAAATATAAACAAAAGGGTAATAAAAACCAAACATAAATAAAAATAAACCACTAATAAAACCTATTTGAAATCAGTAAAAAACTAAATAAATTCTAACTTATCAAACTCCCCCATGCTTAGATCTTTGCTTGTCCTCAAGCAAATCACAACAAAAGGCCAGACTTGGAAATTCGTTGTTTCAACCACACTAATGCAAAGTTCTTTGAGGATATCCAATGACACAATTTTCACAATTTCAACGTACTACTCATTGAAACCTAGTGCATAGCAATATCAGATGGTTCAAGGCATCAGAACATTGAGCGAGACCTAAATTATTACTCTTTGTCCTGTCATTTTTAGGCGTAGATTCCCAGCACTTTTGCTTGGGTCCTCCACTCATATGCAAACGAAGCAATTGCCACACTTGGTCTCAAAGGAGTGCCTTTGTTTCCCAGTAGCCAATCAGTCTCAAAAGGGTACAAAGAGTATTTCCCTAGTAACCTATGACCTCAAAAGGGTGTTGAGCTATATCTTTTTAGCATTTTTTTTTTTTTTCCTTTCAGCTCAACACAGACATTTCTCCAGTAACCAAAATGCAGTGAGTGTCACCAAGGGAACCAAAAATTAAAGTTAGTTAGATATTGTCAAGGTTCTTCCCAAGTATCCTAATGCCAAAACCCATCTAGGTTGTGTATGTATGGCCCCAACAAGTAGTAAAGCTTTCAACATTCACAATTGTGCTCATTGGATACCAATCAATTAACCAAGTAGTGCCAGAAAACAAAGATTTCCAAGGAGACCAATTCAAGAAAATTTTCACAACAAAGACTGCACATGGGGAGAAAGATAAAAGCTAGAAGACTGACACAGACATATGCAAGAAGAAAGAAACAAAATAAAACAAAAGGGAGAGAAAAGCAATACTCCCCTATCTAGAGGTCACGTGTACCCAATTGCTTTTTGATGTTTTCTGAGATTTGAAGGAAGGGGCTTGAGTTCTACCTGTGGAGCTTCTTTTAACTGAGCACCTTTGGGCTCAGCCTTGAGTTCTTCAACCTTGAATTTTGAAGAAAAAGGGTTGGCATCCAGAAAATTTGCAAATTCAACAGCCTCTTGATTTTCATCCCCTTTACCATTACTCCCTACTAAACAGTCCTTCAATGCATCATTGGAAAAATTTCCAGGAGGACTTTCCTCAACACAATGGTCAATCAAATCTAGCCTGTAACAAGAATTCTCAAGAGAAGGACATTTCATTGCATTGGGTAAATTGAATTCTACCTTTTCATCCCCCACATTCAAAGAGAGTTTTCCATTTTTAACATCAATGACAGCTCCTGCTGTAGCAAGGAAAGGTCTCCCAAGAATGAGGGGGATTTTTGCATCCTCTTCCATTTCCAAAATAACAAAATCAGCTGGAATGAAAAACTCACCTACCTTGATAGGCACATCCCCCAATATTCCAATTGGGTATTTGACCGAGCGGTCAGCTAATTGTAATGACAATTTTGTGGGTTTCAAGTCACCCATCTCAAGCCTTTTGCAGATTGACAAAGGCATGAGGCTAACACTAGCCCCAAGATCACATAAAGCATGGTCAAAACTCATATCACCAATAACACATGGAATAGTAAAACTACCTGGATCCTTGAGCTTTTGAGGCAATTTGTTTTGAATTATAGCACTACATTCTTCAGTCAAAGCTACTGTCTCATTGTCATCAAACTTTCTTTTATTAGACAAGATTTCTTTCAAAAACTTAGCATATGATGGCATTTGAGACAAAGCTTCAGTGAAGGGAACATTTATATACAACTTATTCAAAACATCCAGAAACTTCCTAAATTGCTTCTCATTTTTAGCCTTAACCAATCTTTGAGGAAAGGGTACAGGTGGCTTATATGGTGCTGGAGCAACATAGGGTGTTTCTTTTTCATCATCCCCTTTCCTTTCATCACCCTCGGGTAATGGTTGGTCCTCTTCTTTCCTTTCTCTCCCATCTTCTTTCTTTTCCCTACCCTTAGGTTCCTCTAGTTGTTTCCCACTTCTCAAAATGACAGCACTCACATTTGCCTTAGGATTAGGTTCTGGTTGTCCTGAAAATGTACCGGGTGGCCTAGAGGAAGAACCAACATGTTACTATTTGGGTGATTTGGGTCTCTAGCATCTTATTATGGGTGGTCAAAGAGTCTACCTTAGATGCTAACTGCTTAATAGCCTCACCCATCACTTGGTTTTGAGTTTTAAACTCCTCATTTTGCTTGCTTTGAGTCAAAACAAAATTTTCCAGCAAATTTTCCAAATTGGATTTTTGAGGAGTTGTCCTTGAAAACCAGGGGGCTTAGAAGTAGCTTGGGGAACGGGGTTTAGCGGAGGATTTTTATAGGAAAAATTGGGATGATTCCTCCACCCTTGATTGTAAGTATTAGAAAATGGATCCCCTTTTTGATTAAAATTGTTAACAAAGTTAGCTTGCTCATTATTAGACCCCCCCACTAGATGAATTCCCAAATTGACATTCAACAACAGTATGACCAACAACACCACAAATTTCACAAGTTGCAACATTAGGAGTAACAGCATTCACACTCATTTTATCAAATTTTTGAAACAAAGCATCAACTTTAGCAGCTAAATGGTCTATAGCATCAACATCATACCTGCCGCCTTTCTTTTGAGGAGCACGATCACTTGACCATTGGTAGTGATTTTGTGCCATATCCTCAATGAGAGCATAAGCTTCTGTGGTGTTTTTATTCATCAAAGCACGTCCTGCTGCTGCATCCACTGTCATCCTGGTGTTGTAGTTGAGCCCATTGTAGAAGGTATGCACTATTAACCATTTTTCCAGCCCATGATGAGGACAAAGCCTCAACAATTCCTTGAAACGTTCCCATGCCTCATAGAGAGACTCTCCATCCTTTTGAGCAAAAGTTGTTATTTGATTTCTGAGTTGTGCAGTTTTGCTCGGAGGAAAGTACTTGGAAAGGAACACTTGAGACAATTGATCCCATGTAGTTATGGAATCGTTGGGAAGTGAGTGTAGCCAAGCTCTTGCTCTATCCCTCAAGGAAAAAGGGAAAAGCCTCAGTCTTATGGCATCCGCAGTGACGCCATTCATCTTTAGAGTGTCACAAAACTCCAAGAACATAGACAAATGGAGATTTGGATCATCTGTTGGAGCACCTCCAAACTGGTTTTGTTGCACCAGGGACAGTAAAGAAGGCTTCAACTCGAAGTTGTTTGCCTCCACTGTCGGGCGAGTGATGCTAGATTGCAACCCCGTGGTATTAGGGGAAGCAAACTCCTTCAAAGACCTTGTATCTTCAGCCATGCTAGACTCTCCTGTTTCAGTCCTCTTCTTGCGTTGTTCTCTTCTTCTCCTATGGAAGAACCTTTCTATCTCAGGCACTGGTTCAACAAGATCACCAACACTTCGGACTCTTCGCATTCACTGAAAAATCAGCAGAAAACAAAGAAGATGATAACAGAAACAAAATACAGGAAAAAAAAAATAAAATTTAGTCTAACCAATATAGAGAGAAAAAATCAATATCAATGACTTAAGTCCCCGGCAACGACGCCAAAAACTTGATAGGCCCGCAAGTGCACGGTTTTATCGCGTAGTAAAATATCGTTCCCACAAGGACTTAGAATTGAGTACCAATTTCTCTCAATAAGATGATTAGCTAAAGGAATTAATTTAGAATGATATTGGTTGTTATTGGAAAATTAATTGAGTTTAATTCAAAATATAAAAGACTCTTGGGATTGATATTCTTCCAATGAAAATTACTTTTAAGCTAATTCCTTGTCTCTTTCCCTTTAGTATGAACAATGGATTCTTAAAGGCCAAATAATCAAATGTGATTATTGTCTTCTTTCAAAGTACAATAACATATTTCAAACATAGAATCCACCTATTTTCATGGTAGAATGAATGATAAAACTCATTAAGAACAATTATTTCTCAGCCTCAAGAAAACAAATTCTATTTTCATGAATTGATTCCCTTGTTTAATCTTGTATTTCCAATATCGAGTTTTCACTTTTCAGTGCTTAATAAGATATCTAAGATTTCATACAATCATATTGGTTATGATTGCTGAGAAAGTAAAACACAAGACTAAATTAAGAATAGAAAAATGCTCATAACTTCTAAGGAAAGGAAATCAGACTTAGCAATAATTCATCATTGGAATGTAACCAATTCTAAGATAAAAGAAACTACTCACACATGTTTGGAATGTAAACAAGACAATGTAAATTCAACATTCAGAACTTAAAATAAGTAAAGGATGAAGATTAAAAAGGGAAAGAGAAACTGGAATTCATTCAAAGCTTAAAGCCATAGAAAAGTTGTTGAACATACATGAAGAAAAACTACAAAAGAACATAAGTTTTGCTCAAGAAAAATGGAGAGGAAGGGGATGCATTTCGTGGTCTGAAAGCTACCATTTATAGCCTAGTTCTACCCCATTCAAGTGCCATTACAACCCCTTTAAGACCCATTAAGAAAGAGTAACAGATTCAGCCATTATTACAAACTGTTACAAAATGCTGCCAGAAATATGGCCATAACGCGCAACACTGGGGGGCCATAATCCCCAATCTGTGACTTTTCAGCTCTATCTCCACGAATTACGGCCATAATGGGAAACACTGGGGGCCGTAATTCGTTCTGTTTCTTCACATGTCCTTCCAACAGCTGCCCATGAATTTCGGCCGTAATGGTAAACACTGGGGGGCCGTAATTCCTTCTTTTTGCAGCAAATTCATCAACTCATAAACTCATTTTCCTACAAATCAAAATATAAACAAAAGGGTAATAAAAACCAAACATAAATAAAAATAAACCACTAATAAAACCTATTTGAAATCAGTAAAAAACTAAATAAATTCCAACTTATCAAAACCAATCTTGAAGGAGCATGGTTCTTATATCATGCACAATTTTAAGGTTGTGTCCAATGATCTTCAATACAAAGTTTGTGACCATGCGTATAGAATGTATTTCATTAGTGGTACAACGCTTAGAGAACAACAGCTTCCCGAGATTCCACCTTATGAATACCAGTTTAAGAATTATGGTGACACTCTTAGTGGAAATTATCGTGCTGATCTCTTAGTAGGTAACTGTTAGAAGCATAACTCAATTGTTTCAAATTGTCATGTTATGCTGTATTCAATACATGTATCATACTGATAAAATGGTTACATTGACACAAATGTCATTGGAGTTTTACATAAAGTACATTTTTCCCCAAAGTAGCGGAGATCAAAAAAAGAAGATTGTTTACACCAAGTGGGATCTTAGGTAGTATGTTTTGTAGTATCTTTTACAAAATAAATCATTGTATAAGTTTTATTTACAATAAATTCATTGTATAATTTTTAGTCTTCTTCATATATTTATCATTCTGATTTTGATGGCCTTGTAGTGGTGAATTGCTTGGTTGTACTCTCTGGGATGACCATGCCATGAAAGTCTTGAGTCATTACAACAAAAGAAGTCGTTCTGAACCTATTATTATTATTCTCACACATGCAAGGATTAAGGAAGCACAAGGTTAATAAATACCATAATTATCATTGTTATTTAGATATTTTTGATTTGTATATTCATTACCTGTTATAATAATCTATTTGTCATATACCCTGCAGGTAAATACCCTGTCTCAGTATCCAACTCATGGTATGGTTCAAAGGTGTTGGTTAATGAAGATGTATTAGAAATACAAAGCTTTAAAACAAGGTATTCCAATTAATTTATGTTTGACTCTATCTAAAATTAAACCACAAGGGATTTATTATAATATGTATTCACTTTAATTGTTCAATATCATTG
Organism: Ammopiptanthus mongolicus; assembly: GCA_039655645.1. NCBI lineage: Eukaryota > Viridiplantae > Streptophyta > Magnoliopsida > Fabales > Fabaceae > Ammopiptanthus > Ammopiptanthus mongolicus. Next base: position 5,746,466 of record CM077344.1, on the reverse strand, counting down.
GTTTTAGGCTTGCAGCAATTGACCTACCTGAACCATCAACTCAAAGCCTCAGCCAAATCTCTGCATCGTCACAATTTTCTCAACGAGATAGGTTTATGTATGATGCACATGTGAAGACTATTTCTGATATAAATTGTCTAACAGAGGTATATCCTAATTCAACCTACATACTTAACAGTGTTCTTACTTGGTGTACTTACTAAACAGTTATTGTAGTTATTGTCGTTAAGTCTTCAAATTGTTTGTAGGAAATGATTTGTGTGACTGTCGGAACAACTGGACAGTTTGTTGTTTCAAAAAATGGGTGGAGCTATGAAGGTTGCATGAATTGCACTAAAAGAGCTGAGGTTGTAGGAACTCCATTCACATGTAAATGTGGAAATTTCAACCAACACTCAGTGCCAAGGTTGTTATCTTATATAGTTTGAATTATAATAATTATTCTGTTATGTACATTGGTTTAGATATGTGAAATCGACGAATGGACAGGTATAAATTGGAGATCAAGGTGTTTCATAATAAGTCCTGTTCAAATTTTATCTTTTGGGATCGTGATTGTAGTGACATTATAGGGGAGTCGGCTCTTGAACTACGAAAGAAGATGGTCGAGGTTCGTTGTGATCAGTTTTGTCACTATAAATATTTTTATTGTTCCCACTTATAAAAATAACAAAATTTATCTTATATTGCTTTGATAAAATCCTAAATAGGAAGGTGAAGAGGATCCACAAGCTTATC